>JAHTLZ010000007.1:18504710-18602292 GCA_023846285.1 Phrynocephalus versicolor | reverse complement strand
TACATACATACATACATACATACATACATACATACATACATACATACATACATACATACATACATACATACATACATACATACATACATACATACATACATACATACATACATACATATTGTTCTTGATCTCTTGCTCTGCTCTCTTACTTCATTACCAAACTAAAAACAAAAACCCAAACCAACCAAAGGCAGACAAGAGCAGCCCTACCAACATTATTTAATTACACAATTACATCGCCAGAGCCTAACACTCAACATCATTATAATGGCATAATTTTATATTACAGCTTTTCAGGCAAGGAGATTAAAGGAGGATTGGGAAAATACAGTGTGCACAAGGGCATCAATTGGTACTAGTCAAAATGGCAACCTATGACCTTTCATATTAAATGCAATATACCTCCATATATCATTTACTGGATAAAATAGGACAGTTGATGAAGCAGCACTCAAACCCCTTGTAAACAACTAAATGACCACTGTTTGGACAGGATGTTGGATTGCATGTTGGATTACATAGGCCTTTGATCAGATCTGGCACAGCTCTTCTTAGATGTCACTGAATGTCAAATGCAAGTACTGTATTTGATGAATTGGTCATATATCTCTATGTACTGTGGGCTGCATAACAGAACTACTACAGCAAAGAAGCCTGGCCATTGTGATTTGTTTTACTAGTTGTTTACTGCTATTTTTACCTTGGCACATTTTATCTACCACAAAGGGCCAAGAGTTTTGCATTCTACATTCTCTGCTCTGAATCTCCCACGAAGCATTGTGGAGTACATTCATGAACACTGTTGAGCAAGTTTACTATTCAGTCTCAACCCAATAAATATACCTTTGTTTCAGATATTAACATGGGCAGAGAGTCACAACATGTCCTCTAATTTTTGTCCTTGCTGAGAGGGTCTCTCTTTTGTGTGGGTGTGCCAGAAACTCCCCCCCTTCCCCCAGTGGATTCTGTCACAACTGGAAGAAGATCAGTTGCAAGAGTGGGACTAGGGGTGGGAAAGCCCTGTGTGGAAGGTGGCAGGGGCATGCGTGGCCATGCAGCTGCACAGCTCAGCCCTGGCAGAGTGCCAATGCTGTGTCAGCCCTCCAAAATGTACAAAATAATTAAAACATGCAGCCCACAGGCCTTCTCTTCACATTTCTATTGCAATGCCACCATGTGATATTTTACCCATTTCTGCCTTGCAGGTTTCAAAGAACTAGCCGTTTTAACTTGTCTCTGCATGTTAACAAAATTGCATTGTCTCAGGAAATAGAGATTATTCTTAAATCCAAGAAAGCTCACATTGAAACAAGTCCATTAGTATTTAAAGGGTCAAAATACTTTCTAGTTGGCTTTCCTAATTTTATCTCCTTCCCGGCTCCCTTTGATTTTGTTACCTCTATGATAGACACTAGACAGTTTCCCTTTACTGCATAAGTGTGTTTGTTAACTGGCATTTAGATGGCAGTTTTTCTGAACAGAACTTTCTTGTCGAAACGAATAGTTGTGTCAAATAATAGTAGTGAATATTTCCTAGTTAACTCCGTTCTGCAAAGGTTTCCTGCACATGTGTGTGAAGATTCTCTGTCATCCAGGTGAGTTTATCTGGAAGTTGAGTCATGGCAACTGGACTTCTTTTTCTTGAGAGATAGAAACGTTTCACTGCTCATCCAAACAGCTTCATCAGTCCTGCATATCAGCAGAGTTGTATATTTCTCACTTTTAACTAAAATGCTAGAGGCAAATGGAGAATAAATACTTGTTTTAAAAATACTTAAAACTAGAACAAATAAGAATACAGAATTTTATTTGTTGGCTGAACAGACCAGACAATTGCCATATGGCAAGCATCTGTTGGTGTCTACACCTCAAAGCTGTTTTGTGCTTTTTAAAAAAACACTGGCAAGGCATTGGGTCTGCATATGATGAGACAACATGGAACAGGACTCTGTGATACTAAGCCTTGTTTTTTTTTTTAAAAAAAAGTCTATGTTCAGTCAATAAAGTAAACTATCAGTGACTTGAGAGACAGCAATTGTTTACATCCACATGTAGTAAGATGTCAGAACAAAATGGTACCTTTTAAACATTTTTCTTTTTTTAAAAAAAAAACCTTCCTAAAAGATCACTCAAGAGTCATCGAGAACACATGAGCTAATGCAGACTAACTGGTGCCTTCTCCTTCTGCTCTGTCATTATCTATCAGTAATAGATGGTTTAATCCTAAAAATATATGATGTGGTTTTCATTCTGGTACTAACTTCCAGATGGAAGGGGGTAAAATGTAGAATGTAATTTAGCTTACAAAAGCTTTCAATGTGCATTAAATACATTAATGGCTCCCTGAAAGATTAGGAAGCTTGATTCTGGCAAAGAATAATAATCAGCTTTTCTGTCCCAGACAACTTAGATTTTTAAAAAAACATTCCCCACTAAAGTTAAGGGTTAATTTGTGTCACAGCACGTGGCACATTAAAGCACAATTTTTTTTTATTTCTCAGTTGAACTAACTGCTCCATATTAAACCCGCTTCTGTTAAGTTACAATTTTTGCCTTGCAAGGAAATTACAGGTGCAAAAGAACCGAGGTTAACCTTATTTATTTATTTATTTATTTACTGCAACCATCTAGCAGAAAGCTACTCTGGGCAGTTTACAAATATAAACAAAATACAATAAAATACATTATGCAGCTTAAAATAGTACATAAATAGACTAATCAATCAAAATCAACATAATATAAAGAAAGGAAAGGCAAGTAAACACAAATAAATCAAAACCATTCAGCACTTCAAAATAAAATACAAATGAAAAGAAAAAATGGTTGATAAAGAATTATCATAAGGTGGAAAAAAAGAGTAGTGTCCTATTTATATTCACAAATTAGAATGGAATGGTCATGGGAGGCCAATCTATAAAGCCAAGCTTTCAGCAATTTCTTAAAGGCTTGTAGCGAGGGCATCAGGCGAATGTCTTGCAGAACCTGATTCCACAAATGGGGTGCAACCATCAATAAGGTCCAGTTCCTTGCTACCACTTTCCGTGCCTCCCTCAGGGTCGGCACCTGCGGATGACAAGTCTGGGTTGAATGAGTGATCCTGGCAGTTCTTGGGAGGAGCTGTTCTGTCAGATATTGAGGTCCCAAAACTGTTTAGGGCTTTGTATGTTAACATCAGAACCTTGAAGTCAATGTGGTAGTGAATTGGCAGCCAGCGCAGAGTAGCCAGTGCGGGGGTAATATGCTGGAACCTTTTAAACTCTGTTAATAGTCTGGCTGCTGTATTCTGCACTAGCTGAAGTCTCTGCAATAATCTCATGGGCAACCCCATGTAGAGAGTACTACAGTAGTCTAATCTTGAGATTACAAGTGCATGAACCAGAGTGGTCAATGCCCCAGCGTCCAGGAAGGCTCGCAGGTGTGCAATACTCGGCAGATGGTAATGAGCAAAGCAGACCACTGACGCTACCTGGATTTCCATGGTGAGCACCGAGTCCAACAGGATGTCCAGACTACAGACCCCCTTCCTTTGCAGAGTATAGCGGCCTGAGGGTTATCAAATTATTCTAATCTGAAAAGTTATTATTCTAAAAATGAAATATTCATCTGGTTGTAAATATTAAGATTAAAACAACTTCAGCAAAAATGAGACTTTATGTAAAAATCATGATTTAAATCAAGCCTTACTAACTAGACTTTAAATCGTAATTTAAATCAAATCTACCCTGGTTAAATATAACAGATTAAGTATAGTTTTTTAAAAATCTTAGCTACTTCTGTAAAACAGAACAGACTATTCCATAAAGAAATACCATATTTTTGTGCCCAAGTTGAAACTAATTTTAGTGGAGACAGCAATCTAATCAAGTTAAATGGGAATGGTTGACGTTTTAGTGTACACAACATATATCAAAATGACATGGCATTTGTAATTTGTACACTACAATAATGAAGAACAGTTTTGTTTTGTTTTATGGACAGAAATGCTGCTGTTGTAAATACATTTTGTGGCAATTTAATCATAACTGAAGTTCAATTAACTTCAGTCTTATAATAGGTGGCCTTTGGGTGGGTGCATTTCTGACATCTTTGCATGCAATATATACATTACATGTCTGGTTCCTTTCTTGCGATCTCTTTTGGATAGTATTAGGATTATACGACACAAATGAGGTAATCCAAGCTTTTACAGCAGATACCTGTATTAAGAATTTCTTTAAAACATCATTAACTCTTTGTTGCTTCTGTCAGCATACTAATGTAAACAAGGCATTCTGTAATTTCTGGTTATATAATGATGATGGTGGTGATGATGACAAGAATGACTTTAAACCTTTATAATTATCATAATCTGTAGCAGTGTCTTAAGTGCTTTTGAATAATGTTACATAGCAAGATAAACTATTTCTATGCAAGCAGTGTTTTTCCAATAAAGTTTGCCTGACAGCATTTTACTGAAAAGAGTGCTACAACAAAATTGTTCATGCAATCTCTGACCCTAGATTTAGGCTTTGTACAGTTTCCCAAACATATTCTGCTTCAGATTACCCACTACTTTAAAAATGAACACAAATTTATTTATTTATTTATTAGATTTATATACCCGCCCATCTGGCTACGAGGACACTCTGGGCAGTTAAACAAATCAATGCATAAGTTCAAACAAATTTAGCTCAGAAAGAATTCAGTGTAACTGCTGATTACTATGATGTACTGTATAGTAGGACTCCGGTATCCACTGATTCAGTTATCCACGGTTGGCAGAGGGAAAAATTTACATAATTCAGCAGCCACAAAGCAAGCTGTTGTCACAAACAGCAGCTGTAAAGCAGCCATAAAGAAAGCTACTATCTCAAAACGGCAGTCATAAAGCAAGCTACTATCAGGAAAAAGCAGTTTGAAGATGGGTGGGCAAGCGTTCTCTCTTATCCACGGTTTTCATTATCCACTGGAAGGCCTGGAACCAATCCCCAGCGGATACCAGGGTCCTACTGTACTAAATTTAAGTGATCTTGAACCTTGCTTTCAGTCATGTGTTTTGCTAACTTAGTTCCTAGTTTACCACTGCTAGTGATGGTAGTATAGAAATTACAAGCACTCAGACTACAACAATAGCACTGTCGGGACACCAGGGATGTTTCCATGTAGTTTGAAACAGTCATCCTTGGTCAACTTCCATTTTAGAGACCATCTGTATAGCATAATTATTCAAACATTGTCCTTTTTTGTTTTCCCTGGAGCTCTTCCAAGACAACAGAGTATCCAGTGTTACTTGGTCATAAATCCAAACAGCAGCACCTTGTCTGGTACAGACAGGCAAGACATAATTGAGTCCTTCTTAGGCTCCACAGTACAGACCTTTTAATTAAAAACACCTATCTTGGAGGCTTGTGCCTAATTATACAACTGCTAGAATCTCAGGATGGGTCTGCGACTTTGTCCTAAATCTAAAACAACAGGTAGTTATTAGCTGCTTGGTGGGGATTACACCATAGAGTACCTCTGTATATAGATACAGACTGAATACACAGCAGTATTCATGTTGACTTACACTGAAAATAACAGAAGAAACAAAGCCCAATGTACTGTCAGAACAAGGCTGAGCAGTGGTATGAAGATACAGTATTTTACTGCTGGAAGCCTGTCTCCACAACTTCAGAAATAAACAAACGTTTAAAGGGGAAAACATCAAATGGCTGCATGAGCAATGACTGTCTCTTCTTCCACTTTTTTCTTCTTTCGTTTACAGTCAAAAGATTGATGCTATTACACATTTCAAACTCAAAGCAGCTTTTCTTCATTTTCATGAACATGTTTAAAAACATGCAGATTTATGACATCTGGAATCAAGTCCCACCTAGTTCTAAAGTACAGAAGTAAAGATTATTTCAGGCAACAGGAATTTAATTTTGTTAAGCCCTTTCTACCTTGTCAAATCAAGTTGATTTTGTGCATCAATTTAATCCCTGCTCAATGGCAATCTTTAAGGAAAGCTTGTCATGCTGCAGGTGCTGTTGAAAGATAAGGAGCTAGAAAGCCATCCCCACATTGCTCTTTGGATTAGCATAATGTTCAGCATACATCTTGCTTTATAATGACAATGACCTAAGACCATCAGCAGATGTATTTCTAAAGTGGATCTCAGGCATCTCCAAATGCAACTTATGTTATGTCTGTTCTTACAAGAGTTTAGAAAGCATGGATTCCACCTCTCGGAAACCAACGCCCATGACAATGACTACTGGCAGTGGGTTTCTAGGAAAGGCAGCCCAGATCGCTAAAAAGTTACAACCAAGGTGAACTAGAAGGTTTGTAAATTAGCTTTAGCTGATCAGCTTTAATTTCATTTTTTTTTTAAAAAAATGGTTCACAACTGTAACCTAGTGTGACAAGTAAATATGATTTTCTGTTTTTCTAAGATGATCTTGCTCTCCTAAGCCAACAAAGACACCCTCATTCCTTCCCTAAGACAGTGGACAGATCTACTGACTCCCAATCAGATGTTCTGTCTACTGACAGGGGCCAGATTGTTAAATGATACCCTTGCAGCTTTGTCTCAGGCTGCATCTACACATTCCATTTTGCCATGCCCATCAGACTGCATCAAGAATGGGTGGGCCAAATATCTAGCCCAAATTTTGGGGATTATGACCCCCCCCCCGATATTAGATCACCATATCCTAACAAAGAGTAACTCTCTTTGTAGTAATCCACTAAAAGCATTACTCAACACAGACCTTTCTATAGATGGAGTGGGGGGGGGAGGCAAGTGTTTCTACCTCTGTGACTAGCAGCAGATCTTCAAAATCAGTGGGGAGGGAGATTGTGCAGAGACTGCAGCTCTACTGAGCTGGCCTCTGATATAAATCCATTGGAAGATGATTAAGACTTTCCAGAAATCTGAGGGGGGGCATGAATGCCAAGAATGGCAGATGAGTCCAAACTGCAAATAATGCTAGACAAAGACAGAGAATGGAGAGCAGTAATTCTACAGTGCAAGAAAAAGGAGATTAACTTTGTTTTCAGGAGGCTGGGAAAGCATCTGAGACAGATTTATTAAGTTTGTTTATTAACCTCTGTGATCAACTTGTCTTGTTTAGGTCAAAGTCCAAAGGAGAAACATAGAAGTACATACAGTATATGTACTCTCAAGTACGTAGAGAGTAAAACACCATATACACTGGATTGGAAGGTCCAGTAAGTGTGGAAGAGTAAAAATAATGAAACATAAGACTAATACATGTTCTGTATCACTCACATATTGTCTTATGAAGTCCTGGATATTTGACAGGCCTGTAGAAAGAAGAATTATGGCTGTTGTGTGTTCTGCTGGAGCAGATAATATACAACTATATCTATTATTCAAATCTAGTCAGTAAGATAGAGAATGTCAATGCATTCTCATTTAAACCACTAAACAGTACAAGTAGATTCTCCAGATTAAAATCTGGGTACATTGGAATCAACAGAATCCTTGTTTTCAAATACAGTTGGTAAAAATTGGGCCCATTTGGGAAGAACAGGTCCCACTGTTAAACTAGATGGGTGGCCACTGGCATCTCTTTCTCAGTCCAATCGACCTCACAGAGCTGAGAAATATTTCTTCTTCTTTATTCCGTTAGACCTCCTAAAATATCACGTTATAGTAATTAACAAAAGCAGGGGGGGGGACCCTGAAACATACTTCTCCAACAACATCAAAAGTATTTAAAATGTCTCTAAAGTACCAGGATAAATCTTTTACATGTCAAACATCTGTTTAATATAAAATAATCCTGAAATTTTTAAACTTCAAAATTAGTCCTGCCCCTGCAAACAAAATATATTCTTCCCCACTGACCCACCCCTTGTGTGAACATTAATTAGGACCATGTTAGGGTCACTTCTTAGCACATAGGACAGTTTACAAATCTTCCCCACTTGCACTTTGATGTTACAAGCAGAGAAGCAGAATTCCATTGTCACTTGGCAGATGTGAAGTGCTTCAGTTATATTTAAAACATCAAAATGGGCTGTGTTTCTATCAGGAAACCCCTCACTACAGTAAGACAGTGTAAAATTACTAAGCACATCCAATCTTGCCTGATTTCGGAAGCTAAGCAGGGTCGCGCCTGGTTAGTACTTGGATGGGACCAGGTGCTGTAGGCGCCTGGAGTAGGAACTGCCAAGAAAACTCCATGGACATGGGGTCCCAAAGAGTCAGTCGCAAGTGTAATGACACAACACACACACACACACTGAAGCAAAAGCTGATGAACATTAAAAACTAGAATTAAATAACAGCAAAAGGATTTCTTGTTCACAGCAGGCCCTTCGTTTGCCAAAGAAGATTCAGAAATATCTATTGGACCACAGTATTAGAAATATGCCTAGCACAATGGATCACCTGATTTCTGAAGCAGAGGAAAATATTCTCCACGATTACCTCTGTTCAATAGTATTTGTCACAAGAATATTTGCACAAAAAATGCTTCGGAAAGAGGCACAGGACCTCAAGTCACCACAATCTATTGGAAACACATGCACTTTAATGTAATGTCTTGTATCCATATGTAGCTTAAGGATTTCCTTCTACACAGCAGTGACATGGCTTAATGTCATACCCACCAAGAGAATTGCTGCTTACATGCAGAATTATGAATCACAATTTGTAATGGAAATAATGAACTGCAGCAGCTGGAAGTTGCCATATAAAGAATCAAAACCATAAAAATTAGCACGGCTACACGGTATAATAATGATTAAGAGCTGGGAACAAAGAGAATGTAGTATGGCACAATATGTTATTTTCAGAGGTATAAGCAGAATCCCCCATTTAATTTGAAAACAGTAATCCATCTGCATTATGTGTTTTCCATGCTTTAAATAAGTCTGTTTGAAAGCCAATTAAATCTGCAGTAAGTGTGTAACTTCGAGAAAGGCCACACCACACTGAATGTCTCACAAAGGATGCAGTTGTTAATGTTGCTTTAGCTCCATCTACCATACTGTATGTCAGAAAAAAACAGTATTTTATTATATGCAAAGGTTTCTCACTTTGCAGAAATATGCAAAAGCTAAAGAATTAAAGAATTAAAGTAAAAAATAATTCAACCAGACTCCCTGATGATAACATATGCTTTGGGAGATTAAAAAAAACAGTTAAAAAAACCTGAAGCACCTTCCATCATGTGCGTAGAAGAAGCAGTTTTTTTAAAAAAAAATTATTTCCCGAACCAAGCGCCGATGCACATTGTAATTGTCAAGGTTCATGTATGTTCTCTTTGGATCCACCAAACATCCTGATTTCATAAAAAAAAATCTGGTCTCTTGAACAACAGTACCCTAAGATAGTGTTGGCGAACCTATGGCACGGGTGCCAAAGGTGGCACTTGGAGCCCTTTCTTTGGGCACCTGACATCGCCCCTTCACAGCCACCCGTATTCAGGTTAAATTGTTGTACTGGCACTTCGCGAAAAAATAGTTGGTTTTGAATCACAGTTTGGGCACTCAGTCTCTAAAAGATTCGCCATCACTGCTCTAAGACATTTAACAGGGTTTCTGAAAAATATATTTCTTATTACAGAAATGTCTATATTGTCTTTCAATAAAAAAAATTCCTTGGTGCAACTTGTCTCTTAAAACGGCCACAGTGGCGGAGGACTGGAGGATAGCAGATGTCACACCAATTTTTAAAAAAGGAAGGAGGGGGTGACCCGGGAAACTACAGGCCGGTTAGCCTTACGTCTGTCCCAGGGAAAATGGTTGAAAGCATCATCCAAGAGAAAATCTTAAAACACATAGAAGAACAAACCTTGCTGAGAGAAAATCAACATGGCTTCTGTAAGGCTAAGTCTTGCCTGACAAACCTTTTAGAATTCTTTGAAAAGGTCAACAGGCATGTGGATTTGGGTGAACCAGTGGATATTGTCTATCTGAATTTTCATAAGGCTTTTGACACAGTCCCTCAGCAAAAACTGCTGAGAAAACTGCAGGTCCTGTTATGGATTGAGAACTGGCTGAGATCCAGGAAACAAACAGTAAGTGTCAATGAGAAATGTTCACAATGTAGAGAAGTGAAAAGCGGTATGCCCCAGGGATCTGTCCTAGGTATGGTGCTTTCCAACCTGTTCAGAAATGACCTAGAGACAGGGATAAGCAGTGAGGTGACCAAGTTTGTGGATGACACGAAACTTTTCCATGTGGTAAAAACCAGAGAAGATTGTGAAGAGCTCCAGAAGAATCTCTTCAAACTGGGGGAATGGGCTCCCAAATGGAAAATGTGTTTCAATGTAGCAAAATGTAAAGTAATGCATATTGGGGCAAAAAAATCCAAACTTTATCGAACAATTCATGAGCTGTGAGCTATCTGTGATGAATCAGAAAAGAGATCTTGGTGTGTTGGTGGACAGCTCCATGAAGGTGTCTACCCAATGTGTGGCAGCAGTGAAAAAGGTGAATTCCATGCTAGGGATTATCAAAAAGGGGATTGAAAATAAAACAGCCAACATTATAATGCCATTATACAAGACGATAGTAAGGCCGCACCTGGAGTATTGTGTACAATTCTGGTCACCGCACCTGAAAGATGACATAGTGGAACTGGAAAAGGTGCAAAAGAGAGCGACTAAAATGATTACTGGGCTGGGGCACCTCCCTTATGAAGAAAGGCTAAAACATTTGGGCCTCTTTAGTCTGGAAAAAAGGCGCTTGAGGGGGGATATGATTGAGACATACAAAATAATGCAGGGTATGAGTAAAGTGGATAGAGGGAAGCTCTTCTCTCTCTCCCAAAATACCAGAACTAGGGGACATGCAATCAAATTGAGGGCTGGGAGAGTAAGAACTGACAAAAGAAAATATTTTTTCACCCAGCGCGTTGTAAGTCTATGGAACTCTCTGCCACAGGATGTGGTGATGGCATCTGGCCTGGATGCCTTCAAAAGGGGATTGGACAGATTCCTGGAGGAAAAGTCCATCACAGGTTACAAACCATGATGGAGATGTGTAATCCCCAGGCTTAAAACCAGGGCACATCAAGGACCAGATGCAGGGGAGTGGTATCAGGAGACAGATATCTAGGCTCGTGCACTCCCAGATGCATCTGGTGCGGCCACTGTGAGATACAGGAAGCTGGATTAGATGGGTCTTTGGCCTGATCCAGCATGGCTCTTCTTATGTTCTTATGTTCTTATATAAAACGTCATGTAACACACATCAGCACTAATAAAACAAATGGTCAAATCAAACTGTTAGATATATCAAACAGGATGTAAAGCAACATTTTTTATGTTGCATTGATTCAGTGGGCCTTCTCTCATCATGACTCATAACGGAATTCAGCTCAAAGACTTAAAAGGCATGAAGATCTAAAAGCCAAATAAAACCAATTATCACAGCTAGAATAAAGTCTAAAAGTCTTGGGAAAATAAAAGATGTTTGGTTGGTGTTGAAGATTCAACAAAATTGCACCACCACTGAAGCCCACTGTTTTGATGGCCATCTGCCTGAACTTAAAGAACAGGGATACCCACAAAAATCTAAAGAAAGGTTCTTCGTGGAGTGATTCAGGGAAATTATTTCCAACCAGATACCCATGCTGATTTCAGTATGAATGACAAAATAAAAACAAGAGTTGTGGCACTTTAAAGATCAGGTTTATTCTAGCTTTCAGACACATGGTGCAGAATCATTAGGGTCATATATATATGAGGAGATCAAGCAAAGTTGGGCAAAAAGAATGTGCTATCATTTCAGAAGTTAGATTTGTATCTAATGTATTTCTAAGACATAGGCCTGTTTGCTCCATGTATAATGCAGAAAAGCACGTCAGACTAAGGATAGCACAAATCACATAAGCAGATGACCAAGTAAATGATCCCCTGATGTTATAGATGGTATTGCCATTCTGCCAGTGTCAATGTAAGGACATAGTTGGCATTTGGGTTCCTGGCCGGGTCCTATCAATGCAATAGAGATGATTGCATACTTTTTAATTTACCCTTTCTACATCCCAAAGATACCTGGAACAGAATCTGCTGTATTTGGAGACTGGATTTGGGAGAATCCTGCCTCAGAGAGTTAAGAGATGAATGACAATGAAGGCTTTCGGTGGTACAATGCTGGTCATTTAAACAATTCCGCTTTTTAAAAAAATAAAGCTTGAAGTAGCTTCTACATCACAAGGGTTTCCCTCCATTACAATAATCACAAAATACTTGCCTGCTTAACCACCGGCTTGAGAAAAGGGTGGATGTATAGTAAGTGCTTTGAAAGGCAGCTGCATGTTTGACAAGGCTATTTCATACCAGAGCTCCATAGGCTCTGAGAGGGGCTGAATTCTCAGTAGAGTTACATATTGTACAGGTGGCCCATATAATTTCATGAGGATTCTGTTCTTAATAGTTTTCAAAGTCCACACACGGCATTTATTACTGTAGTTCTGACTAAGACTCCAAACTATTTTTATGGGGCCCTATACAATAGTAATCATCTAGAATTTAACTAAGCTTCCAAAGCTGAATTACAGTATATCTAGGCTCAAGTGCTGCATGTCAGATATATCTCACTCAGAAGAGAAGATTGTCAATTTAATTACTAAAAGGATGAGAGTGAAAGCAGGGAACTAGGATATTACTCTGATTCCTATAATTTGGCCCAGTGTGTCCAGGCACCTTATTCTTAATTTATTCTTTTAACCTCTGGGGTCTCCACATGCAAACAAGTAATAAATCTATTTGCATATGAAGCAATAATTCCATTTGATGCCAGTGTGGAACTGGGATGAAAGTGACAAACAGAGAGAACCAGTACTAAATTGACCATTTCCTGTCCACCAAAATTCTAAATCTCAGTTGTCTAGCAACATTGCACAATTAATGTATAGGAGTATTTGCTGAAATGTGAGACTGCAATTAAAAGAGCTTACTACTAGAGATGGCAATGAAGCACTTTGTGCTGAACCATAAACACAGCACCATAGGTGCTTCACTTATTCTTCTTGCTCCCCCAATACCCAGGGGCCCCACTCACTGGCAGCAGCGTTGTGCAAGGAGCTAGGGCTGCCCTTCCCTGCCTTGGCAGGCAGCCACCCAGTAGGCACCTGTGTGGGGCCTCTTCCTGTGCTACCTCCTCTTTGCACTTGCTGGCAGCCTGAACAGGTGGGAAAGGGCAGCCCCAGCTCCTGGCACACCACGGGAATAGGATGACCCTGGCGCAATGCTGCAGGTGAACAGCTATGAAGTACGTAATGCCCATCTCTACTTACTACAGAACTGAACCAGAGCTAACTCACGGTCGGGATTACAGTATTCTTACACTACACTCCAAACGGTGTGCTACAATTTGGAGAAAATAACTGGCATCTGAGGATGGTTGGCTGATGGCAAGTATCCTCAACACTTACCTTTCCCCCACCCCATTTTAAAGATAATTTGTTACAGGATTTTTGAGACAGAAGAAATACCAACACAATTTTTAAAAAAATGAAATTTGCCAAAATAAAAATTATCTTCCATAGAGTCTTAATACATTATTTTCTATGAACACTGGGTGTTTTCTGTTAAAAGCATAATTAAGGTTCCCTCTAAGCTCTCCATCAGCACATGCCGGCACATGACTCCCCTTCCCTCCATGTGGGGCTCCTCTTCCCCCAGACACTGGCAGCAATGTTTTCAGCCCCTTTTGTTCTGCTCACAATCAAACCTGTGGGGGGGGATAATCACACATGCCATGCCAAAGTCATGGGCAACTGCCAAGCCCCACTCAGCGGGGCTAAAACGTGGAGAGAATGTTGCACACAATCTATGATGTGGTTTCCTATAGAATGATACCTTATTTCAAACAAGGTCCAGGAGAGCAACAAAAGCTATTGTACAATGTTAACTGACTATGAAGAACATTCATACTGTATATAGAGTAGGAAGACATTCTGGCTATTTTCTAAAACATTTTTCTTTCATTCCTGTTGATGCAGTCTCTCTATCCATACACTGGCAGGTAATCAAGTGCCCATTCCAACAATCATAACTGGAGATCCAAACTGCAAGTAAGCAGATGGTTTAAAAGAACCAATTCAAATATATCCCGGGTGAATTCTATTAGTGTTATAGACCATAAATTAGGTGATCCTGCTACCTCATGGGCAGTCTAGTCTCTAATAAATAAATAAATGAATAAATAAATAAATAAATAAATTTAGGACTCGTAGGGCAGGACAGAGATCTTTTTCTGGAAAGTGAATCAGGGTTCTTTCATCTAAGTGAAACATTTTATCTATCTTTTCATCATTTCAAAACCATTCCTGGCTATACGCTTCAGATGGACCAGGGCACAACTCTATCACATCATCAAATGCTGTGCTGAAATTACTTTCTGATTGCTGACTGGGCCCACTTAATCAATTACCACCACCAGTAACTCCTTTAAAATAATTTAAAATCTCAATTGCTTTCTATTTCAAATATGAACAAAAATGTACATTTCAGTAAATTCTTATTTTAAAAGCTGGAATAAAATGTATAATCTATCCCTAAAAAATAATCAACTGCCTAAAGATATACAGTAGAAAATTCAGCTGCTCCTGACAAAATCAATCCCATAGTTCAGAGGTGTCCAACTTTGAACAGGCCGCGGCCTACCTGATGCTCCGGAACGTCTCCCGCGATGTGCACATGTACAAATCGCAGTGGCTGCAGGACAACCAAGAGGTCTTGCCTTCCCCACCCGGGCTCATTGGGCACCAAATTCAAAAGGACCAAGCAGCCTTCCTCCTCCCCTTCGCCCGAGTGAATTGGAGGAGGGGGAAGGTTTGGCCCTTTTGAAATTGGCACTGTGTGAGCATCCTCCCGGCCATTTCTTCGGCCTGCGCAACTGCCGGGGCACTTCTCATCTGGCTTGGGGGAGGGACAGAGGACTTTGCCTCTGGCCTTCCTGCCGCTTCTCCACTTGGTGCACTGCCGGGGGAACTTGTCATCTGGCCGGGGAGGGGTGAACAGGGGGCTTTGCTTCTGCCTCCACCCCTCTCGGTGTTGGTCGCCCCTGCCGCCGGCCACCCCTCCCAGCTTGGCAGGCAGCTTCCCAAGGCTGCCGGTAGAGAGGCCAAGGACACAGAGGGCGGCTAGAAGGAAGCAACCGGTCCAGGAGACCCTGGTGGGGGGCAGGCGGCAGCCTGGCAGCGTCACCACCCACAGCCCTGCCAGGCATCCCAGCGCCGGCCTGGAATGGAATGGAATGCAATGCAATTTATTGTCATTGTATAAATACGAGATTAAAAGTGCCATCCAGTCAGTCATTCACACAACCCAGCATAAAAATCCAAGATGTAAAATCTACAATTTAAGAACAAACCATCTATACACATACTCCAACATTCACACGCCGAACATCACTTACACTCATTTAAAACTGATATAAAAACCAAACACACACACACAGCCTTACACTCTTTCACCTGACAACATTCATACCCAATCCATAAAAACTACAATTAAAAAAAAAGCCATACAACTCGCCAGTGCATGAGCGGGGAGGGAAAACTCCCCTCCCCCAACAGCTGGCATGCTGGGAAACCGGCAGGGACCCAGTGGGTGACCTCTGACTGTGCCATGGGTGACCAGGCTGTCATAGTTCAACATCACCTTCTTAAGTCTTGTCTTTTATCATGCATGTGTGCAAACATTTACAGTTAATTTTAAAAATTCTTATTCAAATTAAGAGCAACTTTGGGATGCTTCCTCAGCTTCCTTCTGCTACAACCTCAATAATCCATAAAAATGTTCTATATATACTGGGTTTCCACAGAAGAACTTGAGAGAATAAAAGGCCTGACTCTTCACTGACATGAATTCATGTAAGATCAAGCACAGCAATTTATCAGACATTAGTAGGCTTATTTGATCTTCTTTTGAGGAAACTGTTCTCAGACAATTCAAAGAGCTGTGGCTTTTTTTTTAATATATGAAGAATAGCCACGTTGAAGTAAAATATTCCCAGTCAGAAGAAGGTTTACGTAAAGCCATGCCTGTTACAGTCCAGAAAACTGATGAAGCAAATTGGAAACTATAATGAGGGCATTGTTTCCATTCTTAACTGCTACTGTTCTTTCTATTACTTCTTCTAGAGACAAAGCTTTTTCATATATGCCCTTGGGACTTCCAAGATGAAAAATAGACTATTTAAAATTTACTCCTTGTGCTTACCAACAGCTACAACCTTCTATCAAGCTTCAAATAAAAGCTTTAAATCTTGGAACTGGCAAGGCAATAGTGACAATTTCTTATGAAAGAAGAAAAAAATGAAATATTCTGTGGGAACTGAAGCATAGTTCAAAAGGTTTTTGTTTCACAAAGAGTGTATATGTGCCTATGAGTAAATTTTAATTATAACCAACAGGCACCTTTTAATTGGGACCAATAGGATAATTAACAGACATATGACTTCCTTTGCCTATCAGGAGATGAGGACGCAATCACTGTTTGTTTGAAGAGTGGCCTAAACTTGGATCCTTAAGGACAAAAGGCAATTTATACATGACCAGGAGATCACCATTCTCTTTCAGATGAATGCCAAGAGGACAAAAGTACATGTTCCTGTCTCACAAGAGTTGTGTGTGCAACCACTTTTAAAGAGACTGAACTTCTCTGGTGACTGTATTCACCATCTCCATCACACAGCCAGGCCCAAGGAAAAGGAGGATGTTAGTCCCAAGACTTTGAGAAAAATAGGACTGGAGAGATGAGCAGCAAGCAGGTTATCAAAGGAGCTCCACAGCAATGATGGACCCTTTGCTTATCGCCCAATCCAAGGTCAAAGCACTTTAAACAGCTGAAAGAAGCCAATATTTTTGTGGGAGCCTCAGTGGGCAGAACAGTGATGAACAAATAATGTTAAATAAACCAGTAACTATTTCAAAATTATTGCCTGTCCCTTTCAGATATCTGTAAGACAAAAACAAATGGGAATAGGGGATTACACCACCTTTAAGACTAACAGATTTATTTTACTATGAGTTTTTGAGGATTATAATACACTTCCTCAAAAGTTTAAAATGGTATGCCTTGAAAATGCAAGCAGATTGCAAGACACAAAAAGCAGATGTTAAAATACATCTTTTTCCTTTTTGTTATGTTAAAATAGACTAAAGTGGCTACAGCTTTCAAAATGTTCAGAACCGGAGCCTCTCTGCTTATGAAGTGACTACAAAACTTCACCTGAAGAAACAATTGTGTGAATTCATTCTAGGTCTAATTGGCTAAGGAGGTGATGAATACTTTCTATCAAGCTCCAAATGCAAACTACTTAAGTTGGTGGCATGAGTAAAATCAGAAACACATGAAGGATATTTTGAAATGCTATTTCCCCAAAACAATCAAAAATATTAAACTACAAAGGAATCCCAAGAAATAGAAGTCTGCTTTTTGAAAAAGAAAAAAAAAAGGAATGTGAAGGTTCTAAAGAATCAATTATTTGCTTCATAGAAGCACCAGTGTTTCGTACCACTTTACACCCTCTACTAAACCGAAACAGGCCACAAACCCAGCTGCCTGATGCATTAGTCATACAAGTTTGATGTAATATAAAACATCCCTTTGGAGGGTTTTCAACATGTCCACCACACTTTTCATTCATGTTTTCAAAGTGCTAATAAAATGACAAAGGAAAGGGTAACACAATGAGAGGAATCACAAACATGTAACAAAATCTGGGGCAATTCTTTGCATACAGTAGGTTATTATTACCTGAGGTAATTTACCTGTGCTTTCCAATAATTTACAAAATTTACCTGTGCTTTCAAATAATCTACCAACTGACTATGCCAAAGTATTTTATAACATAAGCAGCTACCCTTTAAAATGGAGACATAATATATCTGATATCCTGTCCAAACATTCAAAGCTCTTTGATAACTCAGAAGTAAACTTAGGAAATACACACAACAAGCAGATCTAGGGACCTTAAACATCCTAGTGAAACATACAGCAAACTATTATCACTAGTACAAGCAGGTCCTTCTCTAAGATAGGCAGCCCTCCCATATTGTCCCCCTTAGTTTTCCATCATCCTCATTTATTTATCTGCATATGCTTTCTTCCAAAACTGAATTACACCAACATCAATGAAACTGATAATAGTCAAAAATAAATGTTGATAATATGTAAAACACAATTAGAGAAGTCATAACAAAAAAAAACCCTCAAGTAAATTAGAAACACTTAAATGCATTAATGATGATAGAACCTACCTGTTAAAAGTCCCTCACTGAGCAACCAGGGCACATCGATTAATTCGTCAAGTGTTATAATTTGTGGTTGGTATATATTTTTTATAATTTTTAAATATTTTCTTTCACCAGGAATTTTGAAATGCCCTCTAGAAAGAGTGGCACCGAAAAATTATTGAAGTCAAAAGCTCGTCAACAAATGCTAAGTGACACCTGTATGGAAAAGACAGGGAGAATCAAAATGAAGAGGAGACAAACAGAAAATTCCTGTGAAGCAGAAACAGATACCATCCTAAGGAGCCCAAATTTAGATAAAAAACAGAGAAACTATTCCAAGAAGGGCGAAGATCTTTCACGGGATGATCTTTTATTTCTTCTGAGTGTGCTTGAGGGGGAATTACAGGCAAGTATACTTCTGGCTTCATTGTAAATGCTTCTTTAGAATTCTATGTTCCATATCTGTGCTGCCCCAAATGTTAAAACGCAACATGAAAATATCAATCTATTAATCTATTAATTAATTTGCTTCCATTTTTTTATATTGACAATTATTTGTAGGGATGGGCTATTCATTTTGGAAGCTACCAATTCTGGCTGCTCTGAAATGCAGCCAATCCCTTACCTTGCTCTGCACCCGCATGGGGCTGAGCTCCAACAAGGAAGAAGCCCCCAACATCATCTTTCCTTCCCCCTGACACTGGCCAATCAAACAGGGAGTCAGGATGATGCATTTCCCGCACAGCTCCTGATTGGCCAGTGCTGGGGAGAAGGAAAGATGACATCGGAGGCTTCTTTCTCGTTGGAGCTCAGCCCTGTTTGGGCACAGAGCAAGGTAAGGGATTGGCTGACCGCGTTTCGAGCACCAGCTGGGCTCGCACATGGCGTTCCAGAACCGGTAGCTTCCAAAATGAATAGCCCATTCCAGATCATTTGCTATGTCATTGAGGCCTGACAAAACACAATTTACCTCAAATATAATTTATCTACCACAAACCATTATACTTTTACCAATATCCAAGCATAGTGGTCTCAGAATTGCGTTGTTCTGAAAATTCTGGTGGATGCACCAATGAAACAAGTGGAAAGATACCAACATTTTTTGTTGTCAGAGTTCACAGCTGGGACTGGCTAGGCTTGCTTTTGTCACAAATAGTGGGGGGCACACTGAATGTGCAGGTTCCCCCACTGTACACTAGATCCTGCCATCCCTGTGGGTTTCTCCCAGCAGTTGAGTTGGCCAGCTGAAGATACATCTCCAAGCCTAGATATAGGATCTATGAAGTTAAATTCAACTGAATACAATAAAAAGGTGGCAATTTAATTTCCAACTACTCTGTACTGGAAAATATTTTACTCTGATGGTTCTGCCTGTATCTCAATAACTTTTCCATCTGAGTAAGTAGAAGTAGGTGGTTGCAGTCTGAAGAGAACTTAAGGGAAGGTCCTCATTCCTACATTAGCTATGACGGCTAGTCACAAGAATCTATCCTTACTTCACTTTCTGAAAAGAACTTGATCTGTACAAGGACTGACACTATCAGGTAGTGCGAGAGATACCTGAACCCCCACAAATCTCATCAGCATTAAATAACTCCAAGGAAGGGGAAATTTATTTCCAAATTGACTTGTATAACTGTCAATTACTAAAGTTTTGATAGTGTTCCATTTTAATATTTAAAAATATGGATATAGAAAGTATAAGGACAGAGCAACCTGAATTATACCAAGTACAGTATAGCCCATAACCTACTAACCAAGTATGTCTCATTTATGGTTGATCTTAAAAACCTGTACATGAAAACTTGGGTATTCTGCCACTGCTGTGGCCATTCCAAGTTTTATTAATAACTTAAGACCACAACTTAGCTAGAATAAAAGAGTCTTTGAATTATACTGATGTCACTGTTATGATCAGTCAGACTTGCAGGTACTTGGCTTCAGTTAGTTTGCACATGAGCCTTTTCAAGCCAACAAGCTCCATGTCTCTACTTGCTTGCTTTAATGCTGCTACACAGATACAGAACTAACACGCTGGCCATAATTTTGAAAGACAATTTTTAAAAGAGTGTCTTATGTCAGATACTTGGAAGAACTTGACCCTTCTGAGGGCTTTGAGGGATCTAAAAACCATGGCACCAGAAATCCAACATCCTTAACAGCTTTAATTCTTTTTAAAAAACCTCAGTCACACGTAGGACATGTATAGGTAATCACAAACATTCATGGGTCACTTTGCCAACTCGGAGGCCAATTAATCTTCTTTTAAAAGAGCTGCCATTATTGCATGCTATTGGAATGCATGGTAAGGAAGGTCACATCCTCTGTACTGTGTACCTCGTTGGCTTCAGCGCATAAACACGTCCATGTAACAATAGTAGCAGACAGCTTCTGGCCTGGCTTAAATCAACAAAGGGTGATTTTGTACCCTTGCTCATAAGCTTCCCATGGGACAGATGAATGACATGAAATGCTAAAAACAGCTGCCAATACGGATCATTTATGTTGCTTTTCACGTTACAGAACTTGTTCAGTAAGAACCAGCATGCATTTGATGTGCTAGATTATCTCTTCCTCCCCTCCAAAAAAAAAAAAAAAAAAAAACACTATGTAAGATGAAATGGGGCTGCTCCTTATTCAGCCTAATAATCTGCAGCCTGATTTTATATTAACACCACAAGATCCATTACCAATGCCTGGCACATATCCAGCTGGTCAGAAATAAAGATCAACTGAAGGAGAAATGGGGATGATGGTAAGACAGGAAACAATGCAGCAGGGGGGAAAGATGAGCCATTGCTCTAAACCCCTTGCAAGTTTAATAATGTTTCACTCTCTCGATCACTCATGTTGGCAAAATTAAAGGAGGAAGAGGGGAAGCATGCTGCCTAACAGGGTGGATAAAAATCAAATTCATTTATATCATAATTTGTAAAGAAATGATTTATTAATTTAAATGGTAAAATATCCCGATTTTTCATTTAAATCATTATTCAAATCAATTTGATTTTTAAAAATTTAAATCAAATTTGCCCTGTTAAGTCAATTCTGACTTCGGGTGACTTTTTTCAGGATTTCCTAGAGAGTACTCAGAAGTAGTTTACTACTCTGTTCCGAGGGCATCCGGAGCTGCGCAGCTTGACCAAGGCCACACGGGCTGGCTCTTCTGGGCTGCACAGGAGACAACTAAATACCCAAAACTCTGGCTCTGCAGTCTTATATGTTAACTGCGATACACAAAATATTGTGACACTTTAAGATCAAAATATTTACATAAGGGTGAGCTTACCTGGATCAAAATCTACTTCTTTGGATACTTTGTTTGCTCTACAAAGTCTTACAATGAAACAAATACGTTAGTCTTTAAAGAGCTGCAATGTCTTTTCCTTTTTATTCCTTTCTGACCTTTAATTCTGCTAACATACTGAGCCAGGCTTGCAAAGCTATTTCTTTGAAGCTACTGTTCATCCGTCTTGGTCCGTATGTTCATCCATCTGTCAGAAGAATTCAGGGCACAAGACAAGACTAAGAGGCACTTGTACAAAGACCTGCCCTTGGAGGTCTCAAATTTGTCTCAAATGCCGAAAAACGATAGAATAGAATTGCATTACTATCCCTTACTAGAGAAAATCTGTGCTTCTGCAGGCCCAAGATGAGGTCATTGGCGTTCTGAAGGCTGAAAAAATCAACCTGGCTTTACTTGAAGCACAATATGGCTTTGTTACTCCAAAAAAAGTCCTGGAGGCTCTTCAGCGAGACACGATACAAGCCAAGGCTACAATATGGGAGGAGGATATCTATGAGAAACCCATGGGAGAGGTATGTATGATGCCTGCTTGAAGCAGGATGGATGCAAGTAGGGGATTAACCCTACAATGCACTGACTCAAAGGACTGGTTTCGTTGATTTAGAGGGAGAAGGGCAAACGCCAGCAAAGCAAACTATTATTTGGTTGAAGAGCACAGACTGTGAGCTCAGTCTCTAAATCGCCCCTGTAAATCTGACACTTATGCTTTGAATACATCCTTTAAAGTTAGAGAGAGAGGGAAAATGAGGGCAGGGATTTCATGCTTTTTAAAAAAATGGATATGTAAAACACTTTGGAAGCCTTTCCAGCGACAGTGTGGGACATTAAATATTAGTATATTAATGGATTCAAACATGGTTGTCAATTGGTTAAACAAATTCTAAGTGATTAATCAAATAGTCCAAAATATATAACCAGCTTTCTAAATAAAACAGCAGATTGAAGGACCATCCATAAACCACTTTTTTTGCCCTGTAAGACACACTTTTCCCACCCCCAAAAGTAAGGGGAAATGTCTGTGTGTCTTATAGAGCAAATACAGCAGCCCCTGCTATATATATGCACCATCTCGTAAATTATAAAAGGAGAGCTTCTGGACATTTATATGGATCAGCGTATGCATCCTGGGCTGGGGGACCTCCCTTATGAGGAAAGGCTAAAACATTTGGGCCTCTTTAGTCTGAAAAAACAGCGCCTGAGGGGGGATATGATTGAGACGTACAAAATAATGCAGGGCATGAGTAAAGTGGATAGAGGGAAGCTCTTCTCCCTCTCACAAAATACCAGAACTAGGGGACATACACTCAAATTGAGGGCTGGGAGAGTAAGAACAGACAAAAGAAAATATTTTTTCACCCACTGCGTTGTTAGTCTATGGAATTCCCTGCCATAGGATGTGGTGATGGCATCTGGCTTGGATGCCTTCAAAAGGGGATTGGACAGATTCTTGGAGGAAAAGTCCATCACAGGTTACAAACCATGATGGAGATGTGTAATCTCCAGGCTTAAAACCAGGGTACTTCAAGGGCCAGATGCAGGGGAGTGGTATCAGGAGGCAGATATCTAGTCTCATGCGCTCCCAAACGCATCTGGTGGGGCCACTGTGAGATACAGGAAGCTGGACTAGATGGGCCTTTGGCCTGATCCAGCATGGCTCTTCTTATGTTCTTACGTTCTTATGTTCTTTTTGTATGAAGGTAGAAGCATGAAAACTCAGCTAATTCTAGATACTGAATTCACTAGGTAAAAAGGGTTAGATACTCTGAGTTAAGAGACAGCTTATATTTATAGCAGCAACAATTATAGCAAAGATATTTCAGTTCAGGGAATCAATGCAATATACAGTGGCAGCATCAGAAAACAAAAAATTAGTCCTCTCATTATTCAAAGTTGCACTGTGACTGATTTATCTAACATGGGTAAAGAGCTAATGAAGGATTTCAGCAAACCACTACAGGCATGACACATTCATTAGATTTGAACTCCAAAACCATTCCTGCACTTCCAAAATCATTCACTTCACATGTTTCTGGAATAAGGTTCGTTACAGCTTATTATGAAAGATTTAATGAACGGAATCCTTTTCGTGAACATTGTCCAGGCTTTAAAAAGTCACCCCCCAATGATGCACCTTTGTTTCTAGAACACCAAGAGGTGCCATTCTTCTTTTTCTCGAAATCAACTTAATGTATTTTCAAAACACTAAGTCTATTAGGTCACAGAATTGCACAGCATGAGTAGAAATATTGCAAAGAGCAGCCCTGCCCCTCCCGCAAAATTCCAAAACATGACTTGGATTCCTGTCTTGCATATATTATATAAACATTTGTATCCTAACATTACATGGCATCAAAAGGGTTTCTAACACCACTGGAACTTGGCAATCTCAAAGGCAGAGGTCAATGCAGAGAGAAAAGTCAAAATGGTAGAGATCCCTCATACTCACTGCAGGGAACAAAGGGATGAGATTGATGGACACTATTCAAAACATTGCCCAAGTCTATTTAAAATTATGAAGTGTAAATTAATTTTGTTGCCAATATTAAATACTTATGGAAAGAGCCAAGAAGCACCAATCACAGCTGCATGAGGAAATCACTATGTGACTTCAACTAACAATTCTGTTAACGTAGCTCGTATTTCCGCCAGTTCTGGGGTTCTACATGCTTGCTTCTCCGGAGCAGTCTCTTAGATTCTGGCAACAGTCTGACCACTTTGCCAGATGAGAATTACCAAGTTATTATGTGCTTCCAGTTTAGGCTTAGGAAAACAATGTCCTTCCAAGAAGAAAACTATGTGCTGCTTTCCTATCTCCTTGTAATGAAGTACTAAGAGAAGTAGGCAGTCTGGGGCCGTAATCATTTTAGAATGTCAATGTCTCACTAGCAGGCAGTTTGCCTCATTTTCCCCTGGCAATAAAGGTTTAAACAATTGGTTTAGAAAACCAATTCACTCTGTTCACAACAGGTGGGTAATTCACTGCATATGCAGAAAGACCATTAGAAACAAACAGAGATGCAGTCAAAATATATATGGGTTTGCCATATTTTTCTTGTTGATCACACGATGCAAAGTGAAATTCAAATCACCTGAAAAGTTTCCCTTCCTCATACATGGTTCTTACTCTGCCTCTGGGACTGTTGTTGTTGTGTCATGCAGTTGTGACCAACTCTTCATGACCCCATGTCCATGGAGGTTTTTCTTGGCAGGAATACTGGAGTGGTTTGCCAGTTCCTTCTCCAGGCGCCTACAGCACCTGGGATTCCCTGGTGGTCACCCATCCAAGTACTACCCAGGCCCAACCCTGCTTAGCTTCCGAAATCAGGCGAGATTGGATGCGCTCAGGGCATCTAGGCATGTCTACCTTTTTAAAATCAGATCTTTTCAAATTGGCTCCATTAGGATGCTCATCTCAGTTCAGGTTTACTTGCTCCTGTACATCAAATTATATGTGACCACAGATTCATTAAGTCCAAAACCTTTATGAATACCATCTTCTTGTCCTCTTTCTTTTATAAAAGAACTGATTGCAAAGTAAATTTAAAGCTCTGGTACTCGGCTGCAAATAGAAAGTTTAAATTCCAGCCTTGAAAACTGCTGCAGAAGAACATAAAATTCAATGTATCAGTGCAGATTTGGTGTGTGGGGGAGGGGGGGAGACTACCAACACACAAAAATAAGTACTCCAGACTTATTTTTTGAAAAACAATCAATTTACAGCTGATTCCAGATAAATCTATCCCATGATTGTTTTAAATGGAAAAAAGATCAGAAAATAATCCAATGGAGACAACCCTCTGAAAAAAAGCATGAAGTCTAGACTATCTTGGTCAAAGGGCTTCCACCTCTTGTCAAAACAATAAAGAATAAGGGAAATCTGTTCCATTTTATGTTTCCCTTCATTAGGCAGTTATTCAACTCATTAGTGTAACAGCAGCAAGAGCAGCAAAGAAATTTCATCACTTCATAGTGAAGCTGAAACTAATAATTATATGAACAAGGCCCATGGTCTTGACAAAGAGAATAAAAAAAATTAATATGCATCATGGCTAGACAAAGAGCACTCCTTCAATTAAGCACCAAGCCAAAAGGTTAGAAAAGGTTGATGTCTGTAAATCATAAGGATTATACACAACATGTTTTTAATAATGATGATCAAAGCAGATATAACTTTCCAATATCAAGTGTTGTCAACAAGATGAAGAATAAAAAGTAATGAGATTGATTATAGAGGGACTTGCACTGGAAGAGAGAAAAGAGAAAGATTCTGATCCTGATTCTACAATTTAATACTGATAAACAGCCATTACTCTAAACAAAGCATAAAACAAAACTTTTAACTTTATCTACTATTATGCCTGCTTTCTTGAACATCTCCATATTGGCCAGGAACAATTTGTGTTGTAAACCGAGATACTTGGACCGGACTAGTGAAGGTTAGGGAATCCTGTTTTGTGTTGCACTTTACTTTTTAAGCATAGTAAATGAACAAACACAATAGAAGGTGAAGACTACTACCATTGGCTGTGAACTTGGCAGTTGAAAGTTTTAATGTTTTTTTTTAATAAAACCTCTTTAAAATGGTTTAAAAACCATAAAACCATGCAGTCTAGAACAGTGATGGCGAACCTTTTGGAGACTGAGTGCCCAAACTGCAATTCAAAGCCCACTATTTTTTTTTTTTTTTGCAAAGTGCCAGTACAGTAATTTAACCTGTATACAGGTGGCTATGAAGGGGCAATGTTGGGTGCCCACAGAAAGGGCTCCAAGTGTCACTTTTGGCACCCGTGCCATAGGTTCGTCATCACTGGTCTAGAATATACAATATACAATCTGTAAAAAAATTATACAATTATGAAAACATTTGCGTAAGCAAGAGGGAAAGTGTTAGCTAGTGTTAGCTACTGTCTTCACAATTGTATTTCTCAATCCTTAATAGAGGCATATACGGGAAACCAACATTAACTCTATATGGATAAAAACTTTCCTAAGGCCATTAAGATCGCAAAAAAACAGCAGCAAAAATTTTCATTTCAAATCTCCCATTCAACTCTCAGTCCCCTATGCTACACTAGCTCTTTCAGACTGACACCTAGGTACCTCTTTATTGCCGGTCAGCCTAATCCTCTTCTTCCTCTCTTCTCTCTTGCTGTCTTTCAGCAGCATAATGTTCTTGCTATAGCACTGCAGTGAATTAGTTGTCTACATTCCACTGCCTTAGTTATGGATTTAATACAAACTGAGGATAAGATTCAAAACAGTCAGCTACCACTGAAGTGCTCTGCTTCTGTGATCACAGGAATGAGGTATAGAGCCATGGCAGCTGTAGTGTAGCAGTCATGGTTATGATGATTCCCTTCCTCTAACTTGTCTTCTTTTTAAACAGTAAAGGTACCATCACACATACATTTCTTACAACTGATGAAATGGCATCATAAAACATAGACCCTATAATGCAATTAACATGCATTAAAAGCATTGTATTTCAGCAGACACACTACCCCAAATATTGCTGATGCAAATAAATATTAGGATCAATATACAGTATTTGTTTAAAATACGGTTATAACTAGATGATAGCCAACATTTGAACTACATCTAAATTTTCACAAGTATTTCACCACTTTAACTCAGAGCACTGAGTACAATGCACTGCCGTTTCTACATTCCAAATAGTAATTGCAAATAATTTTTTGACAGCTTAAGGTGGGAAAAGGGATGAATATATGTCCTATAAAAATTAACTTTTCTGTATAATTTCTCATCAGTGTAGCATCAAAATTAAATCAAATACAGTGGTACCTTGGCTTACAAGTAACTTGGTTTACAAGTATTTTGATCAAAGAGCAACAATCTCTCATTGTTTTTGCCTTGATCAACTAGCAATGTCTTGATATATGAGCATTGGGGCCGCTGGCAGCTGGCCACTAGGTTGGGCAGCTGGCTTCTGGCTGCAGTGGCCTCAGGATTGAGGCAGCAGCTCTGCTGTTCTAAGACCCACCACTTGCCCCCCTCACTGGGACAGGGCCAACGGCTTTTCACATGCTGAGTCATGGTTACCCTCCTCAACACCAGCAAACTCACCAAAGCGAGAAAAGGGTGGGTTCAGCTTTGGGGTGCCTGCGCCAATGTCTGCTTTCCCCCGCTGGGCACCCTGCAGGAGCTGGAGATATCAGAAAGCCAAACCTACCAAAGTGGGAAAAAGACTGCTGCAGGTGCTAGGATTCCCTGCCAAAGCAAATTTTGGCCTCCAAACGAATCATCTGAGATTCCATTATTTCCTAAGGGGAAATTTGCTTTGATTTACGAGGTTTTTTTGGTTTACGAGCATGCTCCTAAACCAAGGTACCACTGTACATATATCTGAAATTGAAAATATTATGTCATAAGGTAATGCATTCCTAATGCTAATATATTTACTTTTCAAGTTGCTTATCCTACTGTAACTTCCTAGTGTAAATCAATACGAGCTTTAAAAAAAAACTAAAGAAAACTGCAGTAGTGGAAAAATCTTGCATTTATTTTTTTTCCTCAGCTTGACAAAGTGATTGAAAAGCATAAGGATACACACAGGAGGATGCTAGAACAGCTCTTAATGGTAGAAAAATCTCACAGGCAAACCCTGTATGACCTTGAGGACGAGAAGAGGAAGCATGCAGAGTACATGGAAAAAAGTGATGAATTTACTAATTTATTGGAACAGGAACAAGAAAGGTAAGATGGCTTGAAAACTAACAAATAGAGCTTAAATTACCAGTACTACACAAGCATTCTCACCAGTTTTCTCCTTCTGATTTATTATGTGGACAGTTAACTTGAAGATAAAAAAATGTAACTTATGCAGCATTATGATGTAGACAAAATCATACAAATTCAATCTCTCTCAATTGTTTCCCTTTCCCTACTACAGAAGTAACATACTCTGGAATTCTGGGATCTGTGGTCCAAAAAAAAAATCACAAATGCTTTTCATCTCTGCTATCACTTGTATCAATTCTATAATTCAATAACTTTTAAAAACATCATTCTCAATTGTTCTGTTTTCTCAGGTAGCAGCAACTTTTTTTCTTTGTTAACAGAGGGTAAAACAGACCTATGATGGGAAACCATGGATACAGATGAACAATATAGATTTCCCTCTAAAGTTCTCTGCTCCCTTCTCTAGAATCACCCCACATTAACACTGAGTTTATACATAACTTTAGTTATTATAGAAAGTGGAATCAGTTTTACATCTATGTTAAAAAGCAGCCTGCATCCCTCTGTTTGGATTTGCATGAGAACTCCTCAGAGATGCTGAATAAATAAGGTAGGGTAGACATGACTCACATGCATATTCAGCCGCCACAGAGCACAAACTCGTGTGTCACTTATGTGGTGAGTCTGTTAGCATGAGCTTTTGTGACTGGCACGCAATCTACCCAGCATTCCTTACAACAGGGAGACTCTGCAGCTACAGAGCAGGCACCTTACTGTGAAGAGAGCACAACCATGCATTGCTCAGTTTTTATTATGTGTGCACTCTGTTAAGGACAGCAACATTGTGTTCTGAGGATCACAGCAAAATTCATTTGTAGAATGTAAGCAGTAATGCAAACGAATAAAGCACAGGAAAACAAAAGACAAATTACTGTAGAGTTGTGTATTGAAGGAAGGCATGTATTGCGTGCCAGTCACAGAATCTCATGCTAACAGCCTCACCACATAAGTGACACATGAGTTTGTGCTCTGTGGCGGCTGAATATAGATGTGAGTCATGTCTGGCCTACCATTATGTGAATTAGTGAGAAATGACTCTGTATAAAGCTATACAGAGGCATTTCTCACTCATTCACATTGGGGGAAGGAAAGGAAATGATTATACAGTGGACCCACATATAACAAACGGTTTGTATAACATAAAATCTGTACAACATGAAAAATTCCGGAGAGAGGGGAAATCGGCTTAACAGAATCGCCTATGGAGCGAATCCGGACAACGTAAAAATTACTCCGTTTTCAATGCATTCCTATGGGAAATTTGTATCAAGGGAAAGTTGCTTAATAGAATTTCATTTGGAACGAATTAATTCCTTTATACAAGGTACCACTGTACTTCCAAATAGGAATTAAACTTTTAAATCATTTCCCAAAGAGAACAGGAAAATATGGTCACATTTCCTATTCCCCAGACAGTAACACTTGATTCTTGAAAGCATAAGAACACTGGTCCCGTATCTCATTGCTCCGAACAGCTTCCAGATGGAAATTTTGGGGTGTGAGAATGGTGAGCCTATTCTAACCTCAAATGATGGAGATATAATATTTCCTCTCTCTGCCTGCATAACTTCATCTGTCCCGGCACCAGTTGCAACAGTTCACCCTTCCTGCTGCACCTTCTTCCTTTAAGTCGGCTCTCTCAAGCACTCCAGAGTAAAAAACCACAACAATTCTGCATGTAACTGCTGGGGCGGGGGGGGGGGGGCTGAACAGAGGACTACTGTACAAATAGAAGTAGGGGTGTCATTTCCAAAAACACCCCTACTTCTATGTATCCTATAGTATACAATGTTGGTAATAATATTCCAAAAATCCAAAATCTGTCATAGCATTTTTTCTGCCCTGTTCCTCTAAATGTTTTCCCACCCCTCCCCCCCAAAAAACAGCTTAAACAAACAAATTAAAGCACAAAAATGCTCTCCAAGTGTGAAAAATGTGGCTTCATAAGAAGTACAAGGCTAGCAAGAAAGATGGCAAACAGACATGGTTTTAGAAATAAGACACAAACATTTTTAAATTGAGTGGAAATGAATTGTCATTATGATTTGCAATATTTACTAATAACTTTCTGCAAAGAAATATCGAGGTGGCTAACAAGACCTTCGCAAATGCAATAATAGATTTTAGATGAAGTCTCAATTTCTCTGTTTTCTTTGGAGCACTTGTTTTATGTGGAAAACCCTAAAGGGACATGATGTCACATCTTGAACAGGGTCCAAAACATTTGCCAAGTGATGTCGCCATAAGGATCCCCTAGCAATTGCCTTCCAGAGCGAGAAAGCTCTTACAGAAGTTAAGGCAAAGTTCATCTTTCATTATGATGCTACACATGCTGATCTCATTCCTATGTGGGGGTGTGCACACGAGCACCCATGTCCACATGTGCTTGTGCATGCATGCAAATGCCTGTCACACATAAATATCCCTAATCACAAGATCTGTCTTTAGGGATTCGAGCATGTCATACTTTCTGATTCAGCGTGTATGCTTAATTTTAAGCACAGTATCAAGCAAAACACAGCATCACATAAACCAGGGCTAGAAAAAATGGTACAAAATTGGTAAAAAAAAAAAAAAAACCTCTTCTGTCAAAACCACTTTCCATCAGTACCATGAAAACCACACACAGTAGTTGAGTAGGTACCATCCAGGAAAGAGATTACCTTGTCTAGTGGTTTTGGAACATTTGATATTTTGTGAATATGTAAGAAGAATGAAATCAGTGTGAGATGGCAGACAAAAGCAAAAGTGGCAACACAAATCCAAAACGAAATGTGGTGATCAGTGTCGAATGGCAGTAAAAATTTCTGGGAAGATCTATTGAATCTTATATTTCCTTGCTACTTTCCGACAGGGATCCTCATGTTACAATTGCTGTAGCTATATTTTGTCTGGCAGCTATAGCTTGCCGTAGGGCACTGATTACACGCAGTCCTGCGAATGTCTCACTTTCTGCCTCCATTTCAGCCCCTGTCCTACAGTCTTAACATAATGCCCTTATTAGGGTATTAGTATGGTGGATGAGCATTCAAATTTTATTTGCACTGTACTCAATTGCTCAAATCCTGTAACTTGTTGATGGTTTTCTGGAATTGTAGTTTTTATGGAATTGTAGTTTCTATATGACCAATGCCTGATGGCTTACAGTATTTTATGATTCTTAATTAATTGTATTTATTTAATTTGTATTTCATATCAATCTTGTCCTCTTGCATGTCATTGACCGTAAATAAATGATGATGATGGTGGTGGTGGTGGTGGTGGTAGTAATAATGAGCTGCATGGAAACAATCCTGAAGGCTATGAGGGCTTTCCCAGATGCCAAGACAGCCAACTTATCAACAGCCCTGGTTGCTCTCTGTAATGGCGAAATGGCCACGGCAGGTAGTAATGGTAAATCCTGCTGAACTTCTCTTACCACGAAAACCTATGATGAGACTGTCCAAAATAAAACAAGAGATTTTGCTGGACGATAAGGCACCCAGGTCAGAAGTTATCTACTGGAGATGAGCGAGTCCAACTAATGCTGCAACTCAGCCTTCTTTGTAATTCTCTGGAGTGCTGGGTTCTGCCTCTACCCCCTGCATGTGGGATTCCTGTCATGACCCTGCTGTGTGTGCCCGATGAAGTGCTGCTGCCCCCATGGTTTAGTGAAAACATGATTCAAGCTGAAAGGGTGTCTAGTGGCTATACCTTAGCTGTCCAATACATATAGTTGGAACATGAAATATGAGAAGTATGATTCAAGGTAAATTGGAAACCATAAAGCAATAAATAGAACACTTTAAATATTGCAGTGCTTGTCTGTCAGCAAACTAAATTAGGCTGGAATGGGAAATTTTCAATTCGAAAACTACAAATTTTTCTGCTTGGGAAATGATAAATTCAGACAAAATCGAGGGGCTATCCAACCAAATAGTATCAATTAGACTCCATGAAAAATCTATCATTGTAACTATCATTCAACTCTGTGGTCCAACTGAAACTGAAAGCTTTTATGCAAGCATCCTAGAGAAAATTGATAACAAACCAAAGCAACACATGCCTATAATCACTGTTGACTGAAATGCAAATGTAGGGAACAAAGCAGAACCAGTGGTGTTTGAAAATTTGACTTATGGGATAGAAATGAAGCAAGAGAATGACTCATCAAGTTCTGTGAAGCCAGGAACCTGTTTATTGCAAGTACATGCTAGAAACAATTGAACAGGCATCTACATACATGGACATCAACAGATGGTCAATTTAGAAACCAAAGAGCCTACGTATTTGGAAGCAGGAGATGGAAAAGATGTATGCATATATGCATGTATGTATGTTCTATCCCACCTTTCTTTCTAAAAGGACCCAAGAATCCAGAACAAAACTGGGAGAGGATTGCGGTACTGATCACAAACTGTTAACATTCAACATTTGAGTAAAGCTGAAAGAGAAAACTAAAAAAAAGTAGTGCCAAAATATAATTCAAACAACATTTCTGCTGAATTCAAGTCTACATAAGGAATAGATTTGCATTACCATTGAGAGCAAACCAGGAGAACTGTGGATTAAAACCAGAAATATTATGAGAGAAGGTGAACCCAACCTGGTTCCTTTGGTTAGACTTGTGTGCTCATGCATCGACTTGAAGTACATGTTTACAATTAGCTGACAGTAAAATAAACTAATTCTAAAATCATCTCTAATTGTTTCATACTTCTACAGAAGATGGAAAGAGATCACAGACGATGATACCTTGATTGCTTTGAATAAAGCTGAATACTAGGAAGCCAAACAAACTGGCAGCTCTTCAAAAGAAATATCTGGATCACATCTATAAAGGGCATGTGGGATCTACAACAAAATATTATCTATAAACATGATTGTTCCTGTTCAGGTTTCTAGCCTGACATGTCTGCCTCGGAATTGGATAAACTCTTATGGGAGGATTCATTCACCCTTTCACCCTTTTCCAATCCTCCACCCAATCACTCACTCACTATTTTGCTGTTCCCAGAGGTCCAGAATGTGCACAGTCCTCACTGGGTTACTTGGGGGAAATCCCTGTCTTTCGTTGGCCTTCTTCAGTTTTGCAGTACATGGGTGAAAGATGAAAAAAAATAAGGTGGTATCCGGACTGTTACCAAGGACATCGCCATTTTTCACTGCCTCCTGTTAGATCACATCCTGTAGGTCACTTTAGGTTATCATCACTGCAGTTGAATTGTCTTCTCTTCCTTAATACCAGGAAGGATTAGGAACTGTTAATGTCCTGTATATGTGCCAGCTTGTTTGTGTGTGCAGCAATGTTTCTGCACTTCTTATGCTACTATAAAGATTGTCTGAAAGACACCCCATATTCAGGAGTGGCTTCCAGGTATGGCAGGAAGGAAAGTTCTGTTTGGAAAATGAAATCCATCAAATGACTCATTGGGTTCTGGCTTATGTAAACAGTAAAAGCTTCCAGAATCACTTTGAATGCTAACTAGGATGGACTGTACTGTCTCAATTTTAAAATTCAAGCCCTATTTTCTTTTAGCGTACTAAAAAAAAAATTCTGCATGCTGAATGCAATAAAGACTATTAGCCCTCATTCTAAATGATACTGAAACCACATGGTGTATCATATAGCAATTACTTGACATTACAATGGTTCAAAATACTTCATACTACTGTTATTTACATTTTTGGAGCTGAATCTCCTAAGGATATTTACATACAACATTACCTTGTCCGTGCAGAATGCTAACAGCACATAAATACTGTTGACATTAGTTGAAATATATGTCCAGCAGATTCTAATTTCATCCACACTGAGCTATTGTTGAAGAATGCATTGTACTCAAATGCAATCATTTCCTTTTTGCTTTTTGGCAAGTCATATGTATTACATATGCTCAAGACTATGTCTTCCAAGTTGTGAAATGGATGCCAGATCTCTGTACATTTGACCTATTTCATGGGTATCTTGTGTTTTGTAGGTGAATGAGCAAGACCCTCCGCAAGCACAAATTTAGTTCTAACACCCCAGTGGGAGAACCTAAATACTTTAACCACTACAGCATAAAGATAGGCTCAACGAAGTGATGTTCACAGACTAATGACTTCATGCTAGCATTTGAAGAACAGCCTACCACTTCATAGCGTAACTTTGAACAGATGTTGGGAAAGCAAACCTTTGTCAAAATCCACATGATTAAAAAGCTTCCACAAAGATCCTGAATAATGAAAGGTTAAAATAATGACACAGAAACAATACATCTTTTAAAAGTAAAAAAATAAATCAAAGAATGGAAAAACTCTAAGGGGGTGAAGGAACATTATAGGCATGTGCCAGTAACTAATGCTACTTTTTAAAGAGCTTCTTCACCTACAGTACAATCAGACATTCACCCATGAACTACAGGAAACTTCATTTCCAAGTGCTTGCCATCACACGGAATTCAATCAAGAATTGTAAAGCAAAGTGCTCTGCTTGTATTTCACACCATACCACTTCAAGTAGTCTCTGGGCGGTTTACAGTTTAATTTCAGTATGCAGGTTACACGTTGCCCCCCCCCCCAAGCAAGCTGGGTACTCATTTCACCGACCTCAGAAGGATGGAAGGCTGAGTCAACCATGAGCTAGCTACCTGGGATTGAACCCCAGGTCATGAGCACAGTTTTAGCTGCAATACAGGCATTTAACCACTGCGCCATGAGGCTACTTCAGTTAGTTATGCTTTTCTCCCCCACTCTACCAAATCAAAGACCATTAAGGAGAGAATGAGTTAAACAAAATGAGTTGAAAGCAAAACAGTCAGGAAACCATTTACCTATTCCTCTCTACTTTCAGAAGTGCTAGAAACAGCTTTGACCGAAACCAATGGTAGTCTGCTTCACGTCGATCTGGTGTTACATAAGTATATGAAGGAGACCTACCTCTAAAGGACCTTTGGCAAATAAGGTCAACTGAACAGATATACTTATCAAAAATATTGCCCACTATTTTTGGACAATTTTATCATCTGGCAAGTGACATGCAATTTACTATCTTACTGGGTCCTAAATCTGTGGTTGAAAAGCAGAAATATAGATAGCTTCCCACTAAATATACATGGCTATAAAGATCATAAGTGAGATATCTGTGCAGGAAGACATTACAAAAAATCAAAATATAAATTCTTTAACGTTCCCAAGAGCAATTCTTTAATGTTCCCAAGAGTTCAACAGTACTATGGCCTTCTGGACTAAGAAAACACTAGTATTCCTAGCCATTGAGTAGCCTGACTAACAGATCGTTTTTGCATTGCAGCATATAGACAGCTGTACTTTGCTTGTCCCAGGACCAAGTAGCCATTGCCTATTACTATATACTGTTAACTGAATATGATATATTATTTTATGCTAACCAATGATCTACAACTAGTAATTCTGAATGTTCAGCTAAACAAAAAAATATGTCACACTACATTGGTACCATCTGTAATGAAACTACCATTACACAATACCGATTTACTGAAAATGCTAACATTCTGAAGGAGTCAAATAATAATAAGCCATGTTCCTCGTTACGGGGTAGAACATTGGTTTAAATGGACCCCAATTCGCTGTCATCAGTATTCTCAACATCTGCAAAAGACGTATATCCAGCAATGTCCCTCAGATCCCTAACCTGCAGTTCCTATAGCTCTGGCACAGAACTTTTGCCTTTTCTTTAAATTTATTTTTTATTTAATAAAAAAAGTTTGCCTCTTTATGGGGTTAATGGCCTAAGGAAGCAAGACAGGGAAGGTACCTAGAATAATAGTGGGGAGGTTGAAAAACACTTGGCCACTACAGAAAAATCAGGAACCTGCCTCATCCATTACCCACACTTAATTAAAGGGGCTTAAAGTGCAGAACTCTTGAAACTATTTAGGCTAAGAATACAACTTTGTTTGGACCCTTTGTCTCAAGACAGATCCAGCCAACATGCTAGCAATCCAAACTGCGTACAATCATTGGTCGCGTAAATCACGGGTCTTGCTCTGTTGTAATCCTTTGCAGTGAGAATCTGGCAAAGGGCCAGGTCAAAAGCACATAGTTTAAACACTCAATCAGTTACATTCCAAGGTGTTTGTTTAGCGTTTAATAAGGTCTCAAGGGATGAGAAAATTACTAAAGTGCATTGTTTTGACATGACACAGATTGAGTCACCGCTTGTCACCAAATTGTGGAGGCTTCAGTGTTTTGTATATTGTGTCTTAGAAACACATTATGCACCAACATGTATGTACAGATTCCCATACATTAGTCTAAATACATTTGTTTAAAGTATTAGGTGCAGAAAATCTTCTTTAGCTCGTCAACTCTCAAACTGCTCCACAGATTCTCTTAGGCAGACATTCATGTTTTGCCTTATAATCAGAGCAGGTCATGTGCCACATACAGGCAAGCCTGTTTATAATCAGCAAACCACCCCCAATTTTTTTTTGAATCAAATACAGTGGACCCTTGTATAACAAACAGCTTGTATAACATAAAATGTGTACAACATAAAAAAATCCAGAGATAGGGGAAATTTGCTTAATATAATCGCCTATGGGGAGAATCCGTACAACATAAAAATGGGGTCACTCCGTTTTCAATGCATTCCTATGGGAATTTGTATAAAGGACATTTTGCTTAACATAATTTCATTTGGAACGAATTAATTCCTTTATACAAGGTACCACTGTAAAAGCAAATTCTGCTCTGAATGTGAATTTTCAATTGAAAGCATGAATTATGCTCCATGCAACATTCATTTGTTTAAATCTGTGTAAAAATGCTTATGTATATACTACATGGATCATATACTGTAGGTATCTGGCTGTGGAGCCAGAAGTTGGGAGTTTGATTCTCTACCCTGTGTCTAACAAGGGCTGGATTCAATGTTCCATAAAGTCTCTTCCAGCCCTGCAGCTCCAATAGGATGATTATTCATTTATGTGCTGTTGCAAGTGTTCCTGGATCATACCTAGAGTTTCAATCTCTCGATGGGTGTGGAGGCAAAATAAAAGCAAAGTGGTCTGCTTATATACTGCCCCATACCACTTCAAGTAGTCTCTGGGCAGTTTACAGTTTTTAATTACAGTATGAAGGCCACACAATGCACTCCCCCAGCAAGACGGGTACTCATTTTACCAACCTCAGAAGGATGGAAGGCTGAGTCAACCATGAGCCTGCTACCCGGAATTGAACCCCACAGGTCGTGGGCACAGTTTTAGCTGCAGTACAGGCATTTAACCACTGCGCCATGAGGCTTGTGATCAGGCAGTGAGTGATGCAATCATAGTACTGTAATTTGTTTACCAACCAATATTTATTATTTATTATTTATTTTATTTCTATGCGGAACTCTGGGCGGTTTACAACAGTATTAAAAACAACATATAGTACAGAACAATATGGTGGTACACCAGCAGTAGGCTAGAAGTATGAAAACACAAAGCATTCACACAGTTTTTAAAGTATCATTTGAGCAAGAAGATGGAGGGTAGCAACTAAACCCACCAATCCACAAATTACACTTTGAGAGTCCCCAAATAGGGCAGGTATACCTTTATTGCAGGGACAAAGCTCAAACATCCCTGATTGCTAGGGATGGAGCTGAGAAAAACGTGAAGCTGGAAAAGGGGATAATTGAATTTTAGTTGTACTCTGCCACAAGAACTGATCATGCTCTTGTAGCAGCAGGTCAAAAATCCACTGCTTTTTAAATCACAATTTCCCTGACTTCAGACCAATTTCCCTGGCCAATGTCCATTTCTCTGACTTGCCAGAAAGTAGCCACCCTGTAATCTAAGGACTAGAAATGGGCACGAATTAAAAAAAATGCATTTCTTTTGTCGTTTGTCATTTGGAGGGTTCGTTTCGTTTCGTTTCCGTTTTTCGTGAATTTTTGCAAAAAATTCATTTTCGTTTTCGTTCGTTTTGTTACCATTTTGTTACCATTTATTTCATTTTTTGTGATTTTTAAAGGATTTTAAGCAATTCACTCATATTGCAGTAACGGAAAAGAAACGCACGACAAAATTTCCGATGTTTCTGTTCGTTTCGTTTCATTTTAGAGACAAAATTCGTTTGTCATTTCGTTACGTAATGAAACAAAAAAACAGAAACGGAAACGAAAAATTGTTTGTTTCATGCCCATCTCTACTAAGGACATTCTTGGTGGGTGCTCCAAAGCTTTCCTTGAAAGCAAGCCTGGTTGCTCACATCCCCCACCATTCCACTCCAAAGCAAAGTCTGTTCCCTTTAGCCATGCTTTTGTTACTTAAGCCGGCTGCCTAGGGAGGGCCTTATATTGAGATATGTTGTACTCTTTTACTTTTTATTAACATACTTTTGAATAGTTGGCAAATGCTTGAATTCCATTGTTGCTTCAATGTACATTTGAGTTTCAATGGTATTTGTTTTTTTAGCCATTAAGTAAGCGGCCTTTGGCCCCTATACAGTACTGGCAGAATTGAGATACACAGTACTGTACATTTTAAAAAAATAACCCACACCCTTCTTCAATATAACCTGCTTTTGATTGTGTTAACACCATCTTGCTTGCCCTCTTGCTTTAGAACAACAAGTGCTAATGCTAGCCTGACTTCTGTGCATGAACTTCTGACAGGAATGGAACACCTGTAGCCTAAGAAAAAGGACACAAATGTGCACAATTTTTTTAAATAAAAACATTAAATAAGACAGCCCATGTCAGTAGCTAAGTAGACCAATTACATGCTCAACATTAAGGTAACACATTTTCCCCCTTGCCTTCTATTGCTCTATGTCAGCCTTTTCTCAACTTTAATTTCTCTTCACCATTTCTAACATGTGTTGCTATTTAAATGTCAAGAAAGGTATCTCTCAACTGTTCCCTTTATGCATGATGAAATAGCAGACAGAATGGAGCCAGGGAGCATGCCATCAGGTATTCACACTTCTGTTTTCTTTTAACTTCTTTCCCTCTGAAGTTTATTCATTCTATACGTGGATGTTGAACTATAATGACGTCTCTGACTCATAATGCAGAAAGGAACTGCAATACGGAAAACTCTGTGTGTTGCTTTTAAGAAACTGCCTCTTAAAAAAGTTACATTTCTCCCAGTTTTCCTAAGCTGAATGTTATTTTGCAAGTCATTCAACCTTAGCATTAGTATCGGTGATCTAGCCATCTTTGCTTTAAAACACAAACCCACTTCAGATCTAGTTTCTTTGCCCATCTTTTCACAAAGCACTTGTTCATTCAAAATGAAACGAGGCTGTGCGTTTTAAGTTTTTCCGAACAGACAACCTCAGAAAATATGAAAGACAGTTCCCACATAAACATACAAGCAATGGTGGAAAGACCATACATAGAACATCATTGAGGAAGAAAATGAACCTACAAGAGTATTTACCGCCAAGCGTATGACTGAGGTGACTCAGGTCACATGGTTGGCAAAGCTAGAAGTTCCAGAGGCATGACTTGAATCCCACAAATGCACTAAGACTTACTCTTGTCTTTTTAGTATACAAGTTTTGGGGTTTCAGGCACAGATTTTGCTGATGAAATAACCTAGTTTCTGCTTAGAGAGCCACACACTGGATATTGGGAGCCTCTCGTTCAATTGTTAATGAAAGCATTTTCTGTTCTGAGATTCTCTGACTGGGGGACCTGGAGCACAGTCAAAGTCCATCTACAGAAACACCTGCACTCCTTCCCATTTCAACATGCATTTCTCAAACGTTTGGCCTCAGTTTATCTGCTTGGAGCATGTTTAGGATACAAAAACAAAATCCCCAACTTTTGTATTGTACTAGCTTTGTCCTTCAGTATAATCACTGATCTATATAAGCACCCATCTATACACAGAGAGAACGAGATGGAACACAATAACCTTAATTTTCCAATTTCATTTGTAAATAAGCTTTCAGACATGGTGATAATGCAGAAGCAGGGCCTCTTTTGGGGATGAAGTGTGGAAACATGCATATGTTTTTCTAGCACACGCTGGCCTGGTCTTGTTTTCAGGAATTGCAGTAGCACCCCCGTATCCGCTGATTCAGTTATCTGCGGATGGTAAGCGCAGGCAGAAGTGGTGGAGGGGGAGGCAGCTGCGGACCCCAGGCAGCTGAAGACGAGGAGGAGGCAGGCTCAGGGGTGACTGATGTCCCGGGGGCGGTGGAGGAGGAGGTGGAGGCGGGCTCAGGATGGCCGGCTGCCTGTCTGTCAAACAATTGGGCAGCAGCAATGGTGGCAGAAGAGGCGATGTGGCCCAAGAACACCCACCTGTCTGCAATCTTGGTGGTGATGGCGGCGGCAGAGGAGGCAGCTGTGCACCTCAGGAGGGCCCACCTGCCAACGAGCTGGGCAGGGGCAGACTGGCAGAGGTGGTGGTGTGGCCCCAGAGAGCCTGTCCGCCCACAAGGTTGGGGCCTGAAGCCAGTGGGCAGCGGAGGTTGGGAGCCCACCGATCAGGCCTCGCACTGAGAGATGAATGGTAGGGCTGGGAGCCGTTGGAGAGGCCCTGTTCCACCTGGCTGTGGCACCAGCTACGGTGGTGGTGGTGGAGATTGGAGGAGTAGGGGGCAGCCCCCGACTGGTATGGGCAGATGCCATGCTCCGCATGGCCACAACACTAGCTATGGCGGGGGGGTTAGCACTGGCAAGGCGGAGACTGCGTGCCCACCTGCAAGCTCAGCGGTGGTAGCAGAGGTGCCCGTGCAGCTCAGGAGCACCAGCCTGCCCGTCCACCAGCTGGGTGACGGAGGACGAGGAGGAGGAGGAGCCAGGTCTCTCTCCTGAGTCCAATTCAAGCTGCACCAATGACATGACTCAGACTTGCCTCAGGGGGTTCTGGGGGACTCTGGACTCAACTTGCAACTTGGACCCATTTGTCCAAGTCACAACACTGAGTCACTGGGGGTTACCTGCTATTGTTGCCACCATATTCAGAGGCAACATACTTGGCTCCCCTTCCAAGAGCCATGGGTCTGCTCCCTCCACCACACATACATTGCCCAGCTGACAGGCTGACACATGTGCAAGAGACAGGGAGCCAACTCCAGGAACAGACATCAGCCTGCCATCCCTGCATATCTGCTAGCATATCCGCTGAGTGGCATATGCACAGTCCAAGTCTGGAGCCTCGGAGGGGGTTGGGGCGAAAAACCTGGAGACTCAGACTTCTGTAAGAATCAGTGCTAGAGAAACCATACAAGTATCTGCAGAATCAGGTATGCCTCTTGTCAAAGCCTGCAGAGGACAGCTCAAGTGCAATTATGTGTTGCAGTTAGAGACCCTAGAGATCAATATATACAGGCTTTCTGCAGTGCTGCCTTTTGCCACAGCAACACAAGTTGTCCCAGTGACTCTTGTCCTTTGGCCCTTCACTCTTCTGCTCCTAAGCCTTGTTCCTGCCTCGTGCCTGAAGAGTCCTGTGTGTTCCAGTGATGCCTGCCTTGCTTCTGTATGTTGCTGCCGGCTCCAGTTGTTCTGGTCCCACCTCAGTATTCTCCAGCTGCTCCTGCCTCTCTCATGTCAGCCCTTGTCTCACAGACGTGCTCCAACCCATCCCCGTCACTCCTTTTCTTATGTGAGTTGGTGTGCAAGGTAATCTCCCTAGCCATAGACTGTGGAACTGCTTCTGGACTAACCTCCCTCCCTTGTGAACTGTCTCCCAACCTGTTCTATTCTGTTGTGGTGGTGGTGGTGGTGGTGTCATATAGATGTGACCAACTCTTTGTGACCCCATGTCCATGGAGTTTTCTGGGCAGGAATAATGGAGTGGTTTGCCACTTCCTACTCCAGGCGCCTACAGCACCTGGTATTCCCTGGTGGTCTCCCATCCAAGTACTAACCAGGGCCGACCCTGCTTAGCTTCCGAAATCAAGCGAGATCGGATGTGCTTAGGACATCTAGGCTTCTGTTCTACTCTAGGATTACTCTTTTGTTACTGGCCCCTGAGCACAGACCTATCTCCAACCTTCTGTTCCAGGCATCTTGCCTGTTCAACCTCACCATCCATCCTACAGCCCTGACAACATCCCTATTAAATCCATTGGCTGTGCAATGTATTCTAGTATGCAATACCAAAAATACCCTTCAAAAAACAGTAATTTGGAGACTGATGGGTCTAAAAGTAGATTTAACCACAATATAGGTATAAGCCCCAATCCAACCCAATGTTCCATAGCACCAGTGAAGAAGGTAGTTTTTTTTTTTTAAACTAATGCATGTCGTTTTAATTTTAACTGGCTTCTAAAGAACTAATTTTCTGTGCAACACAACCAACCAGCCAGAGTTGGTAAAGACAAAATATTATGGTCCTCAAAATGCTTCCAATGCGCAAATTTGATATACAGTGGAACCTTGACTTACGTCATAGAAAGTCTTGACTTCCCATAGAAAGTAAAGGGAAAGCGGATTAATCCGTTCCAGATTATGAAAAAGACCCCCGAAAACAGCAATTTAACACAAATTTGACTAGGATAGGAGATTCCTTCTGGGGATGTAAATGAAATGTCTCTTCAAAGAGAGGAGGAGGCAGTGGAATTATAGTCCACAAGTTATACACCTCCACTTTTTAATGTTCATAGCAACAATGTCTAACATTTAAGTTTTACTTATTTTTAACCTGACGTTCCAAGTTCTGAACAACTCTATGCTTACCATTAGAGTCCCACAACTGTACAGCTCCCCAACCAAAATGCTTCCATTGTGGACCAGACTTCTGCAGCCAGATTTTTTACAAGACTGAGCCGACTGTCTAACCAGCGAGGCCAGCCCCGAGCTCCCGGCCCTTCTTCTCCTCCGGCAACAGTGGCGGCTTCGGTGAGGCCGAGGACCAGCTCCAAGTGCTCTGAGCTGGCCTCGCCAAAGCCGCCGCTGCCAGAGGAGGGGAAGAAGGCAGGAGCAGTTTGGAGGCAGCAGCCACGATGCTGGGTTGTGGCTGCCGCCCAATTCCGGTGCCTTGCGCCGGGGCTCCAAGATGTAAGTCAAAGCCTACGACTCAAGTCAAACAGGCCCCTTCTTGCTGCAAGTCAAATATGATGCAAGTAAAGCAGTATGTACGTCAAGGTTCCACTGTACAGTACTTCAACATGGCATGCAGGAAGGAGCCAGCAGTACAAACAAACATTTGTTCTATTTATACTTCAAGTTGTCAACTGATCAGATGGGGAAATAGTGTAGCTTTTAACAGTGATTTGACCTCTACCAATCTCAACAGTCACAAAGGGAAAAATTATTGTCTATTAATATACAATATCAAGCTGCTGTTGGGAACACAGGTTGAGGAGCAGGGTTGAAGAACAGACAGCAGTTCTTTGAATTTTGCCTGAGACAGCAGTTATAATCAGATCATTTAGAGTCAGAATGGACTACATCAAACCACATGCAAACTTTGCCTAGAAATGGCTTCATGGACACAAGCAGGAAAAAAGCAGCCTCACTATCTTCACAGTCCGTGTCCCCCACCCCACCCCCCACCCCGCTCCCCATATTCCCAAAGTGTCTGCTTTGGAAGACTGGGAAGTTTTCTTTGCCAGGGTTCCTGTGATGGATAGGGCCAAAGGAAAAGGTTTAAAGATCCCAGTATTGCAGGAAATGATAAGTATTTTCATGATCTTCTATGCACACCATAATTTACAGGTGATAACTCTCTAGGACTAGTTATAGTAACCAGGAAGTAAGGTTTACTGGATATGAAGGATATCCAGAGGAATGCAGTTTAAAAGCTTTGCGTGATACATTTCATAGTTCAATGACTCAGTTTCTTTCAAGTGTTTTTAAATGAATTGCTCTCCAGTGCATTCTGTAGAACTGCAGGCCACAAGGACATTTTTATGCCCTCTCTGTATTCATTAGCAGGACCAATTACATACCCCATGTGAAATTTCAACAAAATGGTTCATATAGCCACTTGTAAAACATTAAGTATTCTGTCTTTTTCTCCCTTTCCTTCCCCTGCTTTTCAGATGGATGACATTTATACAAAGAATGTTCTCAAAAGTGCTCCACTATTAACATAATTATCTACTTATCATAACCATTTTTTTCAGAAGAGTTTTCTGTTTGAAGTCAAGTAGTCTAATCTTTTAGACTAATACATTAAGAATATTTTATATCCTATAATAAAACTGTGAAAAGTGTTCCACTGTTAACTAGCTATAGCATCCTGCCCTCAGGGTAGTTCCAGTTAATAAGGCTTCGCTCTCTCTCTCCCTGTATGATGCAATGCCTTCATGTTTATTACAGAGCTTGAGAGATTTTTGTAGGGATAAGAAAAAAAAATACTGGAACAACCCAGCCAAGTGACATGACGTCATACATGCTATTAATGGCCAACTGCACTTTACTGCACTTTTCGTCTGTCCTTCTTGTCTCCCCAGTTCTGAACCTTCTGAATTTCAATTTGAGCGTTAAAAGCTGGTCGAGACTAGAGAAGCAGAAACGTCATTTTGGTACCTAGTGGGCACCTGACAATGTAGAATAATAACAATTATTAAGAAATGGCAACTCATTAAGAAATTGTGACTTTCCAGATGCTGACAGACTGCACCAACATCCTGCACCATTAAAAATGCTTTTCCTGGTTATAGGACATGTGACCCAATTAACAGCTGAGGGCCAAAAGTTGGCTAATAATGGTGTGCCGTCAAATCAAGTCTTGACTTGTGGCGATGCTGATTACAAGAGACCCAGATGTTTTTTCACCTCAGTGGTGCACACCCTTCTGCCTATTGGTAACCTACCCTCTCTCTCTCTCTCTCTCTCTCTCTCTCTCTCTGTGTGTAGGTACATATGTGTATGTGTATTCATTCACACAAGGCAAGGAATTGGTGTACAGAAAAAAAAGCACACACCCAAGCCTCTTAAATATGAGTAACACAAGCCTTACAAAGGCAAGATTCAGCCAAGGCAGTTCTTCCGAAAATCTCATTTAATTTCAAAAAGAATGTTCATTCTCACATCTTTGCCGAGGGACACCAGAGTGCTTATCTTTGGCTGGATCATGCCCCCAAGATATTAACAAAGTACTTTTCCAGAATAGAGAAATGAACCGCATGATCAAGACAAATTCCTATATCATCCATCTTTCATATAATAGATCAACATATTAAGTGAAGTTATTTCCTTAGAAATTTACTTTCCAGAATAGTGCATGTGGGATGTATTAACCACTATGTCAGTTCAGCACAAATTCCTCAACAGAATGTGTGTGTGTGTGTGTGTGTGTGTGTGTGTGTGTGTGTGTGTGTGTGTGTGTGTGTGTGTGTGTCTAAAAGTGTTGGACTAAAATTTGAGTGTTGTCTTATACACAGAAGTAAGTCAAGGAGAGAACCATGTGGTTGCGAAACTGTAATTTTGGCTTGGAAAAGCGGGGATCGTCTTATAAATGGGGGTGTCTTAAACTGAAAATACTGGTAACTATGGACACAAATTGAAATGAGTCACGAGAGAATATATTCAAGTAAGGAATATTAAAAACCACAGTTTTTTTTAAGCAACTGAACATGTTAGTTACTTAGTTAATTGATTCATTCAAATATATTGTACCCCACCATTCTCCTAAAAAGGACCCAAAGTGGTATTTTACCTCAGGATCATAATTAGCATTTTTAAAAATATTGAAGATGTATTATAAAATAGCACAAGAAGATGACAAGTTTTAAAATATATAAATCATTACTTGTCATTAATGTGATTGTGATTAATGGGAAACCTTTCTAGGGTTTTCTATGTAAAGAATATTCAGATGTGGCTTACCAGCACTGTCTTCTGGGGGCACTCTGCGATGGTGTAGTTTGCCCAAAGCCTACCAGGCTCGCATCACGGAATTGAACCTCCATCATCTGATTCTGTAGCCAGATATCTAACTCACTAAAATATTCAGCCAGCACAGCTTGTCCATACTGGACGCCGCGTGTGGGGTGAGGGGACACAAGTACTGATAGCAGAATTACTGGTAACTTCTCTGGCAATCTCTGGTTTCTTTTTTCCTTCTAAACTAAGTTTATATCCAAGATGGCCATAAGATATAAAGTACTTGAAAGCACACTGCCAATATCCATTGGAGCCTCAGAAACCAGACGAAGGAGGCTCAAAACAGAACTAGAAAATATCACTTTTTTGGCCATGGGTGATTAACAGAGTTGTTCTCCACTACAGCAATGTTTCCAAATTGTTGTTAAATATGCTTCTCAATTAGTGGTGGGAGCTGACTTACCCATCTGAAGTTTGGAGATGGGGAGTCAGATGTCCCAAGTTGGTTTAGTTCCCAACCTACTTGGAATAAACGTTTCATCAAGGGAAAATCACTTTGCCTTTTAGTAACAACTGCTTGAGACAGCATGGCTTCTACTCCAGCTTACCTAAGCAGTGTGCAAAAATGAGTGAGGTGGGATGATGTCAAACATTTTTCATAATAAATTACCCATAAGATATTGGAAGCCAGCATTTATCAGAGGTACTGGGTGCGGCAGGAAATTGGTTGCTGTGATTTATATAGTTGTAGAGGAGAATAAGGCTCATGAACAGAGACTATACAGCCAAGAAGAGCTTCTGCTAAAAAGTGTTTGAAAGTGGCCTTAGCATCATTAGATCTGGAAGGAGCCAGTCTTTCACTGGAATTGTATGGATGCTTCTTTCTCAGAAACAAGAGAGGCATGTCCATGCACGTAGGTGCCCTGCAGAAAACTTGCCCAGCATTGCTTTTAAAACAATATTTGGAAGATGCCAGATGGGCTGGTTGCATTTTGCCTCATTAGTGATGAATTTAACATTAGCATTTTAAAATGAAGGTGTTACTTCCAAGCTCTTCTTGTAAGTGCATCTTATAACTCTGAAATCAGAGTGACCTAACACAGTCCAAGCATCTGCCACCCAGGTGTACAATGCAGATGTCCTCATCTTACCCTCCCCCATCTCCAGTTTAGCCAATTTAACTCCTAAACCTTGCTCATGGCTGCCACCATTAATCTCCTTTTAATCTAAGCTATCATGGGGGGGGGAGAGATAGGTAAGAATGGTTTTTTTTTTAATTAACTGAACCAAAAACAAATCTGCTATATGTTTTGCTTTTTCATACCAAAGATCTATGTGCAGCTATGTATTTTACAGTGTCTGATGTAATAAATAAGGCAACATTTAAACATGCATTAAGCTACCACGAATTTGTAGCACAAATCAAAATCTGGCACTTTACACACCTACGTACAGGGTAATCTCTTTGAGAAGTGTGTGTATTTCCTTGCTCCAGGCTCATTAAACAAGACTTTGCACAAATATAGATGTGTGCATGTGTGTGTGCGCATGTGTGTGTGCGTGTGCGCGCGGTGTTCTCTCTCTCTCTCTCTCTCTCTCTCTCTCTCACACACACACACACACACACACACACACACACACATCTATAGAAATGTGCTCAGCTTTCTTTCCAAAAGCCAATTGTTCTAAATGACCATACTGCAGGGGTGCCCAAACTTTTTGTAAGGAGGGCCAGATTTGGTGGCTGAGAATGTGTCAGGAGCCGGTTGCTCCCTGACCCTGCCACCCCACTGCAAGCCCCACCCACTGATCCCTTGCAACCCCACCCACAGGAAGGAAGGCGGGGACCAAGGGAGGGAGGAAGGAAGGTGGGGAACAAGGAAGGGGGGAGGGAGGCAGGTGGGGGCCAAGGGAGGGAGGGAGGAAGGAAGGAAGGAAGGTGGGGACCAAGGGAGGGAGGAAAGAAGGAAGGTGGGGACCAAAGGAAGCACAGGGAGCCGTGGCCACAGGTCACCCCTTGGAAGAGGTGATCTGTGCGACCTTGCACCCCCAAAGCTCCCAGGCGGTGGCAACGGCTCACCCGCCAGCCCACCCCAAAGCTCCCAGGCAGTGGCAGAGGACCGGTGGCGGCAGACCGCTGAGCTGGCCAAGCTTCCCCAGCTTCCCGGAAGTGCCAGTGTTGGCAGAAGATTTAAAAAAAAACAACCATGGGGCGAAGGAGGGGGAGGGAGGGGTGGGCCAGCCATCCGCGGGCCACTCATTATGGCCTGACGGGCCAGATTTGCCCCCCCCCCCCGGGCCGGACTTTGGGCAGGCCTGCCATATTGTATTTCACGGACAGGTACCATGCCAAGGCACTGATCCTTAACTGCCAGGTTCAAATCAATTAGATTCATAAATGAAATTAGGTAATTATTAAAACAAATTTTCACATTCATTTTGACATCAGAAACCTAGATATAAGCGTAACCATGGTTTTAAAACTTTCCAAATTAGTCCTACACGATATGCCGTGTTGAGAAATGGAATTAAAGCAAAGGTTTGAAATTGGCGGGGGAAAGCAACACAATCCCATTCTTCTTAAAGTCTAAAAAAAAGAACTATATGGCCATTGAATACCAAAGCTGCAAAACTGGAAATATGGGTGAGATGTTTTTAATGACTCACAAGCTACTCTCCACCCAGTTCCACATGGGACATAAGGTCAGGTGTATTTTTGCAGAAATTATACATTTTCTTTGGAAGATCATCTCAACATTTTGCACCTAGGAAAAACTACTAAACATATCATGTTTTCCTAACTCTGCTCTTTGAAAAATAAAGTCGCATAGCAGTGCACAGAAGTGAAAACACTGTTGTATTTTGTATAAGAAAGTAAGAAAAATTAAACTTCCATCCATAATTCTGCAACTTATGAAAACTAAGCAACCCTGCGCCTTAATTCCATTTTTGAAACGGAATAAGCTGCTATTAAGTGATAGTTAGGGGCTATACAAGGCACACAAAGCCATCCCTTCAGAAGTAGCCCTACTCCGTTGGTTGGAGCTGGCTACAAAGCCAGGGATTGGGAGGTTGAGCTGTGCCTTCCAGGAAACAGGCCACTTGAGATCAACCAGAACATGTGTGGCAGATGGAGTTATGTGTCCTATCACCTGGGTGGTCTTGGCACACTGTACCATCTTAGAGCACCACTGGGAGGAGAGATTAGAGAAACACTGCTGAATATTTGACATGCTGAAAACCCTGGGAGAGTAGCCATGAGCTTGACTAGACTGGACAGCACCTAATTAATTAACCTATCCCTTTACTCACTGAAATCCCCACTCCAAAATTTCCACTTCCTGCCTTCTGTTAGGCTTCTGATATTTGACCTGCCCTTATACTTTCAACCTCTAAAGTTAGAAGGCTGCCAAATTTTATTGAAATGAAGTAGATAATTAGGATAGCAAAGACTTTACCTGACACACAATATTGGGGTTGCAGCCAGCTGGTGCGTATCCAGTTACAGTACCGAGCTATACAAAAATAGTGAAACTAAAACCCAAACTCTCTTTCCAGCAACTAGGTTGATCTCAACCTAGTTTCCCTGCAGATGTTACCAATTTCAATTCCCAGAATCCCTTGCCATTAGCCATCTTGGCTGAGACTGCCGGGAAAGAGTTGAAAACAACTGGAGGAGCCCAAGGTTAAGAAATTCTGCAGTAGCACAAAAGAAGTTATACACCTTATTGAGAAAAAGGAAGCCTAAGATATATAAAAGTGTCCTCCAGCACTGTTGAGACTAACAATGTTAGTTTGGCATGTGAGTTTATGAACTGCAGGTCCCTTCTTCATCATTCTGGTGGCGATTTCATGTACTTTTCCTTAACATAAAATACACGAAATATTATAGATCATCAAATTGAGGTTATTGCTATGTTGAAGGCTTTACAGTTGATCCCAAATAACATAAAAGCATTGATATGTATTTATTCTGTTTATGTGGCTGAAGGATATAATCACAATCCAACTTATCAAGAATTATGAAGAAGAAAACTTTCTTTGCTATCTATTTTCTCCATACCATGCATAATGCCGTACATCTCTGTCATGTGTCCACTTACCTTATTTCCAAGCTAAACAGTCCCACATGTAATCTTTCCTCACAGGGCGTTCTTGGTCATTTTGGTGGCTTTATTGTTTAAAACCACTCACAGATTCTTTCAAGGTTAACATAAGAACATAAGAACAGCCTTGCTGGAACAGGCCACAGCCCATCTAGTCCAGCATTCTGTCTCACACAACAGCTCGCCATTTTCTTCAGGGTATTCCTAAGCAGATGTCTTCACCTGCTTATGATTCCCTGCAAATGTCATTGAGAGATATCCTGCCTATCTCTCCAATCCGGAGGTTGTCCTTAGGCATCCATAATGATGGCCATTAATATCCTTGTTCTCCATGAACTTGTCCAACCCTTTCTTAAAGCTGTCTAGGCTGACAGCTGTCACCACTTGTTCTAGCAGGGAGTTCCATAGACCAGTGATCCTCTGGGTGAAAAAGTACTTTCTCTTATTTGATTGAGATCTAGCACCCAAAAGTTTCATGGAGTGCCCCCTAGTTCTAGTTTTGTACAATAAGGAAAACAGCTTTTCCTTATCTACTTTGTCCACACCGTGTATGATTTTATAAACTTCAATCAGGTCACCTCTTAGGCGCCATCATTCAAGAGTGAAGAGGCCCAGCCGTTGCAGCCTCAGATGTTAAGAAAGGTGTTCCTTTCCCTTAATCATTCTGGTTGCCCTCCTCTGCACTCTTCCCATATCCATAATATCCTATCCTTCTGTACACAATACTCCAGATGGGGCCTAACCATAGATTTACAAAGAGGCAAAATGACACTTGCTGACTTATTTTCTATACCTTTCCTAATGATCCCTAGCATTGAGTCGGCTTTTTTCACTGCTGCAGCGCACTGGGTTGACACTTTCATTGAGCTGTCCACCAGGACACCAGGGTCCCTTTCCTGGTTTGTTGCAGAGAGTTCAGACCCCAACCGGGCGGTTTAAAAACACGAATAAAACCAACAGCAAATAACAGATGAAGGAATAATAAAAAGAGGGAGAGACCCTCAGCAAGAGGCATTGCGGGCGGAAAAAAATTAAATTAAAATTAAATTAAAAGGTTGCCAAAAGCCTCCCTGAAGAGAAAGGTTTTCAGAGCCTTTTTGAAGGTGGGCAGGGACTCTGCAAGGCGCAGCTCACTAGGAAGATGATTCCACAATGTGAGCGACTTCCACGCTTCCCTGGGTGTGGCCACCCTAAATTAGCATGCCTGCGACATTCTAGGGGGCCTGGCCTCAGTTGACCAATATATAGAATTGTTGTAATTTGTCTTAGAGAAAGGTGGGTTAGAATATTTTAAATATTGTACATATAAAACGATGCATGTGTTTTCCTGTGTTTATTTTACAACAGCACCATCTTTCTAAAGTATGTTGTTGAGGGATCAGACCTCCGAATATATATTAATGAGCTACTATATGTCTGAATATAGTATAGAGCTACTATATGTCTGAATACGTCTGAAGAAGTGGACGTGCCCACGAAAGCTTACTTTAAAATATAATAGTCTTTAAGGTGCCACATGTTTTTGTCTTTTGTTTTGTTTTGTTTCAATTTTGCCTGGAATTATTCCACAAATTAACATGGCTACCCCTCACAAAGTTAAAATCACGGCTGCTATACTCTGAACTTATTCAGAGTGCCACATTCATCACAACATAGTATGCTGTTTAATCAGTGTTGTCAGAGCAGAGGCTGTATTTGTCAGATCACCTTTGTCCAAGAGATGTCACAACTGGCGTACTAAACTAAGCCAGTAAAAACACTCTATGTCATCTGGGCCACCTTGGCCTTGAGTGTTTAATATGGACTACTAGTCCCAAGGTGACAGCTTGGTCTTTCTCAAGGACTGCAACTCCATCTCCAACACTGTGAATCCTGGACAAAGGAATTATCCACACAGTGCCGATGTCCTACCAGAAACTGCAGCCAGACATATCCAGACACCACAAAACCATTATGTCCCTTAATGCTCAGTCAACACATAATCCTCCTAACATGGAACAGAGGGACATGTATGTTCATTTAGAAAGAACTGGTATAACATACAAAACGAAAAAGGCTATCGTCAAATCATCTAAAGGTACTGAGTAGACAAAACAAGCTGGTCTAAACAGTCAAGAAGGAACAACTTGGTGTTGGCACGCAACAGTCACAATGACCTAATCAGGCTTTAGCTCTGGCTTCTCTGATTTTGTGGTATTCTATCCTGCCATAATATTTACAAGTAAAACAATTTTTTTAAAAAAAAATATGATGAGTTACTAAGGAGACTGGAATTGTTTAGATGGAGTCAGCACTAAATCATTCCCTCTTCTCTTACAGAACAGGGTATATTTATAAGGTTCCACTGGTTTCCCAGCTCTTTCTTCTTACTAACAATCTGCTTCTACCATTTAAAAAAATGAATTTTATCGCTTAAAACTTCTCTCTAGAGATCATGACCCAGCTATAAAGGACATGTATCAACATGGAGAAACTGTCAGATTCAATGTCTGAAACCAGATCTTGGGATTCTGCAACCACACACTTTGTTCCACTGAGTAGCATTTGTTGAAACCACTGACCAAGCAAGAACCAATCTGGATGAACGGAGCCTCATGACAGTTACACATGCACTGGTTACATCCCGTATTGATTCCTACAATGCGCTTTACATGGGGCAGCCTTTGAAGACGGTTCAGCGATTGCAACTGGTTCAGAATTGTGTGGTGTGTATGGTTACTGGACGGGCTGCCAGGAATCACATCACACTGGTTACTAGTTGTTACCAGAGCCAAAATCAAAGTGCTTGTTTTGACATATAAAGCCCTAAAAGGCTTAGGACCCAGATACCTGAAAGACTGCCTCCTTCCATGTGAACCTTACCGGGCAATTAAGATCCAGCCAGGGGGCCCTCCTGAAAGAGCCATCCCTTAGGGAGGCGAAAGGGGTGGCTTGCAGGTATACGGCCTTTTCACAGCTGCCCCCAGGCTATGGAATGCCCTCCCAAATGAGATTCCTCTGGCGCCGACTTTGATGACATTTCGGCACCAGACAAAAAACTTCATGTTCCAAAAGTTTTTTTAACTGATGTAACATAGATTGTGGGTCCAGATGGCAATTTTACGGTAATTGTATTTGTATTTAAATGTTTTTATCATTTAAATTCTTTATTGCCACTTTAATGTTTAATTGTTTGAATTGTTTCAACTGTGAGCCACCCAGAGACTTTTGGGTAGTGGGCAGCAGATAAGTTGTCTAAACAAAGAAAGAAAGAAAGAAAGAAAGAAAGAAAGAAAGAAAGAAAGAAAGAAAGAAAGAAAGAAAGAAAGAAAGAAAGAGAAAAAAGAAAGAAAGGTGGAGGAGACAGGAAACAAAAAGATTGCTCTTTAGAATCAATATACGATCAATGTTTTGATTAATGTTTTGATCAATCCTGGTGTCCTAACCAGAAAAACAGCAGAATATTCAACCCAAAGTCCATAACTTAAATCACAACCATATTAATAAGAGTCATGTTCTTTGGGAGTAGACTGTTATTTAGATACCCTGGTTCTAGATAAAGAGCATTGAAAATAATTTTTCTGTACTGATTGGCCAGAATTCTATGGTGTTTGCACAAAATATATAGAACCTGACAAGGCTAATTGCCAAGGTGCTGGAATCTACCTTTGCTGTGCAACAGTATACACAACCAACTTAGATTTGTCCTACCATCATGTCAGTTTACCACAATTAGCTGCATCAAATATTATGTGAATAATATGTGAATTATGTGACTCTGGCCAGTTTCCCCAAACCTCGCAGGTAGCAAGGCCAAGAGATTGGAAGATTTTAGGAACTGAAGTCCAAAAAGCAAGGTTAACAATCCGGCCAGACTGTTTTGAAAAATATCTACCGTAAATGGCATTTTTAAAGACAAATTGAAGTCAGAAAGACCCACAACTCTTGTTTTGCTGTTTAAATGAAAGTCACTAATTTAATTGTGTATCAGCTACAAACATCATGCAACCAATCACACAACTGACTGTGCCCAATTAGTGAAAGATTGGGCACAAAAAGGTGGGTCTGTATGAGGAGGAAATGCTGAGGCAACCACTCTTACACAATCCTGAAGGCAAACCACACACTGATCTCATGGTCAGGCATCTCCAATTAAAAGAATCAAGTAGGGTAGACTTCTCTCCCAGATGTATGAGAAACATGCTGATCAGAGAGATCTGGTCACAGTAGGCAATATTCATCTAAGTATCAAATATAACCTGATATAAGACAGCTTTCTACATCACAGTATCACAGTAAAAAGGTAAAGGTAAAGGTCCCCCCCGTGCATGTGTGGTAGTTGTGTCCGACTCTAGGGGCGGTGTGCTCATCTCCATATTCAGGCCAAAGAACCAGTGTTGTGTAAGTCCATGGCCATGTGGCCGGCATGGCTGCAAGGAAACACAGTTTTACCTTCCCGCTTTTTACAGTGGTACCTATTTATCTACTTGCATTTACATGCTTTCCAACTGATAGGTTGGCAGGAGCTGAGGTTATCACTGCGTGGCACCTGGGATTTGAACTGCCGAGCTGCTTACTTTGCAGCCAACAGTTTTCGGAGCCTTAGTCCACTGAACTACCACGCCCTTTTAAAAACATCCTACCAAATCTTGCTTCATGAAAAATATTTATGTATGTGTCCAGCATGTGTCCATATCTGTATATTTAAGATAGGAACAAAGACGGCGAAAATACTGTATGTGATTTAGCGTAGGCTGAAATGCCCCCAATTTTCATGCACCGCTGATCCTTGCATGTTTGTCTTACTTTTCTGTAATCAAGCATATTGTAACCAAACTTTGTATATGTTTATGGGCAGACTTAAGTATAAGCAAGTAACCAACTCAGGATACAGTGTTAAACATATTTACTAGAGAATGCATTTCATTTAACAGATTGAAATTCACTTCTGATTAATCATGCACAGAATTGTTCGGTAAAGAGCTAAACCAAATAATTCATAAATAAAATCAGATGTTACAAGGTGATTTTTAAGAGGCCCTTGACATCAACTCTTTCACCAAAATGCACAGGAATTAAAATAACAATTCCAATTAAACCATATATGGGAATTCTAGCATCCTCCAGGATATATCCTTAGCATCCTCTTTTGCTGTTTAAATGGAAGATGGTGAAGAATAAATTTAATGATGACTCAATCGCCAAAATGCAACAGGAGAAACATCATAGTCTTAAGGGCAATTATACAGTGGGTATTCTTTTGAGGACTTCCCTTATAACGTCACACAACTGGCTAATTTTTTTCGTGATTAATCTATCTATCTATCTATCTATCTATCTATCTATCTATCTATCTAATCAATATTTTCTTTGATACATTTTATGTTGCTAAAACAAAATAAATAAAATACACTAATAGTATTAAGTGAAATAAACATAAAAATAGTTCTAAAGGGAAAAACAGAAAGCATGGATGCATACACAAAACACACCCCAGTTTCTCATCTGGCCTTCCCATCATCACTTGAAGAATGGTTTGCTAGTTACATCATCAGGAAATAAAACACACCAGAGAGAAGGGGTGTGTGTGTTCATGCTTCTCTTAGATATCCACCCAAGTCTGTATTATTATTATTTTTGTACTCCAAAGAAAAGACACACGACAACCCAACCCCCTCAAAACAATTGCTCTATAAAAAAACGGAGATAAAAAGTATCAGATTGCAAGTTAGCTATTTACTCTGTTATCAGGAAGGAGAAAACAGTGGTCTAGCCTCGCTCTTCCGTACATTCATTTTGGCCAAATCCTGATTAGACAAATGAAACGTTTCACACCACCCAGCATGTCATCTGGAGCCAGAATACATTAATAAGCTTTTTTTGTTTTTAGTTCTCTGAATGTAATTGAGGTCCTCTACAGACACGACGACCGGTCTGCACAACACACAGTGTTCCTTATATGGTATTGCCATGACGTAATGCTCCATAGGCTTGGGGCATGCAGAAAGTCTCTCTCTCATTGTTTGGTGTAACTGCTGGAATGCTCACATCCCTGATGCCTAAGAGAATCAAACACTACAGAGCAATTGCTAACTCAGGGAGCGATATAGTTCATTCACTGAAGGTAAGAAGGAGGTTTCGGGATGAAGTTTCTTTTCGCAGCCAATAGGCATTTTGCTTGGAAGTTAAGTTGCTTCCCTTAAAAAAGATGCACAGCATGTATGATTATTTGCAGAGCATAGAGATTTTTGTTCGGGGTGGTGGTGGTTGTTATCTATACTGACATCAACCAAACTATTTAAAAGCTATCCATTTAAATATAAATGATTATTTTCAAACCAAAAGATTCAGCATTAATATTAAGGGGGGAGGAAACAAGATGAATTACACACAGTTTCCAAGTGTATGCTGGACAGAGTCATAACTGGATTTAAAACTGTGGGAAAGGACCCAACTATTTCATAAAGTTATAGTAATTCTTTTGACACATTTGTGCTCTGAACTAACAGGCATGTAGAAAACATGCAGACTAGGACATTAATGGACTTTTGTATAGTTTTATTGTCTGTGACTACTGGAGATGTAAATTGCGCTCAAGAGGATGCAATATTAGGAATGAAACAATAGTGCAAATACCAGTACAGTGCTAGTCACTGGTTCATATTTGGATTCAAACAGATCTATTCAGTTGATAAAGGAACAAAAGATCAATTACATTTAAATCATACTTCAGCAAAGTGATAATTTATATGTGGCACCCGGTATTAAGGCAGTTTACAGGATAGTGCATCATATGAACTTAACAGTATGCCTGAAATATCATTTCACATATCAGCAATTCAGATTTATGACCAGATAATAATTGGTAACTGAAAACTGGTATCATGGGCATGCCTGTTACTTACAGGAGAAAAAACACTACCTTGTTAATATGGGACAATGGTAACAGATATATGTTATTTCTAGTATTATGAATTTGTTAGGAATCTCTTTTCAAACTGAATGTAGCAAGATAAAATCTGAATCTTACTCTTACTATGTATTAATGGAAAATGGGTTTTTTTTTAAAAAAAATGTGCTTTCAAAGTTCAAGCAGACCCATACAATATCAACCTTTCTCAAAGTGTCAAACACTGTGGAAAGCAGCTGCTTAAGAAATGCTTCCAATATAAAGCGTTCATGTATCTTGTAAATGTATACTACTTGACACTTGAGAACTTTAGCTGTTCTTTTTTTGCTTTTCAATGAAGTGCAGAAGCAGCAGTGTGGTGAAACTAGCTGTTAATTAGGACAGTGATTCATACACAAATGGCTACCTATTTAAAAGTTGTCTAAAACATTCACTCCCTGGTTCATTCACAGTTATTTTTGCTGAACTGTAAAACAATAATTGCAAGACTTTAAAACAAATATGCACTAATAATGAATAGAAATCCCCAGATCTTGTGGTCCCTACAGACTGTGTTAAGGAGCCACTCATTGGACTGGAGGTTCAAGACTAGCTAAATTCATTTATTTACAAAAGGAAAAATAATCAACTTAAAAGAGCCCTATCACCCATTTAGAGAGTGAACTTTCTTTCTGAGAAACTTCTTAAAACCCAGTGGCCACTTTTTCAATTCACTTGTAAGGACAATCAAAGATGTCACACTGAAGACTGTGGTGCAGTGAAGAAAAATGGGCATCCACTGAGAAAAGCAGTGCTAGAAAGTCAACTACAAGGTAGCACAAGGATCTGGTATAGGAAACGTTGAAAATTTAAAACAACTACGTAAAAATACTGAATATGTAAACCAGGAAAGCCTGATTTGAAAAGTTTTGCAGGTAGACGTGAAAAAGTAATTCCTATCAGCTGCAGCCTTCCAAATCCTTTAAACCAACAGGGAGGGAGGCTATTGATTCTCTGTAATGTTTATCTCAAGTACTCACCAAACAATTACTTGGACCCAACCAAATGAAAACCATACTGGCTAATCAAAGTATTAGCAGTCAGATTTCTCCTAATAGTTATTTTTAGAAATAACAACTTTCCATTCAGATATGGAGTTGATGTGCTTCTCACTTCAATATAGTGAAATTTAAAGTTATGCTTCTCAGTAATGAACCAAGTTCCAAGAATTTCACTTACGTACTAAGTTTCAAAACTAATGCATATAATAATTTTCCTCATAATTCTTGAGAGATACCAAATTAAATTAAACATTTTGCTTAACTTTCCTTTCAGCATCTCATAAGTATGAGAGACTTAAGAGTAGTTCTACCTCAAATACATTGATGGGACCTAAATACTGCTCATCACACCTATGCATATTTACAACACAGTCAGGCTGCAGTTTTATATACCAAAAGTATGGGCTGAAACTAAGTCCAAATAAACTTAGACTTTATTTTTATTTATTTATTTATTAGATTTATACCCCACTCATCTGGCCATCTGACTTCTTAGCAGGCAAGTATGGGATTCTATGATAACTCAGTAAGTGTACTGTTTTATTAAATGTACTGTACCCAATAAGCCTATTCTTTATTCTCTGTGTACATTAGTTCTGTAAGTGTTTGTGGGTTACTTGTTAACTTGTAGATGGGTGTTAGGTTTACGGACACCAAAGCGATAGAGAGAAATGGAGAGGATTACACAATCTTCAGTGGTAATGGTGCAGCTTTACCGACATCATAGTGAGCAATACAACGAATTCATGTGATTCTTTAATAGATCCCCATCTACCTATGCTATGCAATTCTTTCAACTATAACCAACTCCATTTGAACATTTTAATAGCAATAACATAAGTCAACGGGTTTCATATGGAAATACTATTTTTTTAATCACAAAGCTTCTTCAACATTATTCAGTAGTCTATTAAACTATATGGTCAAGTAAATAATTATCTGCCTCACCAGATGTCCTCATTTGCTTACTTTTAAAAAAAATCCCAGCTTTTGATGATACAACCATCACTGTCTAGCCAAGTGTTAAGTCAAACTGGATGAAATCCTGCTGAACAATTTGTTATTACGCTAACAGCAATGTTCACACTGCCAAGGCAGAAGTGTTACTGTATTCATTACAGGATATGTATTCACTTCCTGGAGCTGCCTAGATGCCCTAAGCATATCCGATCTCACCTGATTTCGGAAGCTAAGCAGGGTCAGCCCTGGTTAGCACTTGGATGGGAGACCACCAGGGAATACCAGGTGCTGTAGGCGCCTGAAGTAGGAACTGGCAAACCAATCCATTATTCCTGCCAAGAAAACTCCATGGACATGGAGTCACGAAGAGTCAGTCACGACTATAACGACACAACACACACACATTCACTTCCTCGCTGCCATTTATTCACTTCCACAGGCCCATCACACAATAGGCCAATGCACGGACCATGTGACATACTGCATGATTGAATTGCACTATCTGCATCACCAGGGGGGAAACATGGCACATCTATGCAGGCGTAATGTTGTGCTAGCTGGCAAGATAGTTCTGTGAGTTCAGTTCCCGGCTGTGCCTCCTGAGAGTAGAGACAGCCGATGTGGCCTTGGGCACAGTCCCAGGGTGGCCCCACAAGAAGGGAAAGGCAAACCACCTCTGAGTAGTCTCTACCTAGAAAACCCTAAATATGGGCTACCTTAAATCAGAATTGACTTGATAACACCTGATGATGATAACTTTATGTTGTGCCCAAACAGTATTCCGGCTCCTGCATTCAGTTACATTTGGGACTCCTTCTGTTATGATCAAGTCTCATCTTGTGTTGAGAGGTCACTCAAGCAGAGCAGCCCCTCCCTTTTTGCTTTCACATGAGGGAAGCGGCAGAGGAAGCACAGCTAATACTCTCTCTCTCTCTCTCTCTCTCTCTCCAATGCATATGGACAGTGGCATGAACAAGGTTTTACTCTCAAAAAATGTTAACAAAACTGCGTCCTTCATTTTGTTAATATAACTGATTGAATTTATTTCATTTATAAGTATTTTAAATTGTACAATCATCATAATCAACATGACTCGTGATAAGAACCTCGTCCTTGATTAGGACTCATTTTACCAGCCTATTTATATCCACTAATATGTTTATAGCATCACAGAACAATAGAATAGTGAAATTGGCAGGGGCCTATAAGGCCATTACACCCAACCCCCTGTTTCATGAAGGAATACAAATCAAAGGAGATTGGCTGGGTGGTTGTCCAAATTTCTCTTGAATCCCTCCAGTGTTGGAGAACTCACCACCTCATGAGGTAACTGGTTCTATTGCCGTACTGTTCTAACAGTTAGGAAGTTTTTCCTGATATTCAGCCGAAAGCTGGGTTCTCTTAACTTGAGCCCATTATTGTGCACCCTGAACTCTGGGATGATCGAAAACTGATCCAAAGTCTCCATTTAATATTTGGCTAACTGGTTCACGAATAAACAAAAAGTATTTTCCATACATTTTACTATGCACAGATAGTTATTCAAAATCAACCATCAGTTCAATGAAATTAGCTGGAACTCTAATTTCAAACATTTAGAAGTTAGCAAAGGAATCCTAGTTCAACTCCTGTGACCATTAAAGACTCCAACCTTTAAAAGTCCTTTCACACCCATACAAGTCTGAGTGTGTTTCATTCTCAAAAGGTCAAAGGAGGTCACACTGGCTCTTTATTCAGTATAAACAATAAAGATAATGTTAAAAGAGAAAACTTCCAGTTGAGAAGGCAACATAACCCTCAAAAGCCACAGCATTCACTTATGAGTAACTACAAGCTTTTTACCCAAGGTTCTGCCAACACAAACACAGGAACCAAAGGGTTTTGTGAGGGACTAGTTGATTCCAAAGGCACACACAGCTAAACACCAACTTCCTTACTCCAGCTGAATAGAACAAAGTGCAAGGGCAGAAATGCAACAGGAAGGGCTAAAACAGGATAATATGATCATAATCTTTTGGGGTATAAACAAGCTTGTTTTCAAATCAACACTTTCACAAAAGAGGGATGTTTTTCATACAGAGTATTGACAGGGAAAGGGTTGTGTTTATTTATTTGTGCCTCGTTTATGGATATTATGAACTTTCACTGCCATCCAATATTATCTGCCACTTAATATGGTACTAATTGTGTAGCCAACAGTCTACTAATAGTAATCTTTTCTGCTAATTTCATTTCATTTTGTCTCTTGTCATTTTATGATCTGGCTTCCTTTGTGCCTATAATAGCACTGTATACAATCGAAACCCTATTCAAACCCCATTCAAATGGCTACGTTTCCAAAGGTTCTGGGGTTTGTATCATTTTCTGTCTAAAGCTTCTTGGGACCATTTGTGTTTTAAGTTTATTAGTATGCCATAACATTCATTGGAAAAAAATATCTCCAGTGTCTACTTAAGTACATAGGATACTACACTGTGGTACACAGGCAAATACTTTAATGCTAAAACTAACAAATACAAGAACAGCAGAATTTTGTAAATGGATGGGTTTGTACAATATTAAAATGCTAGTTTTAATTGGAAAGCATATCATGAAGTTTTGAGTTATAGCCAAAGAAATATATAGTGCAGCAGGAAGAAAAACAAACCAAATGCAAAAACCACAGTGTTCTGTCACTTTCTACTACAATTTCATAGCTGAAGATTACTTCAGATTCTGTTTCAAATGCTAACTGCTAAAAACCAGTGATTTGCATGCAGTATACTGGTGGCTCAGTGGACTAAGGCTCTGAAACTGCTGGCTGCAAAGTTGGCAGCTTGGCGGTTTGAATCCCGGGTGCCATGCAGCGGAACGAGCTCCCGCTGATAACCCCAGCTCCTGCCAACCTAGCAGTTCGAAAGCATGTAAATGCAACTAGATAAATAGGTACCGCCATAAAAAGCAGGAAGGTAAAACAGTGTTTCATTGCAGCCATGCCGGCCACATGGCCATACATTTGCACAACACTGGCTCTTCGGCTTGAATATGGAGATGAGCACCGCCCCTAGAGTCGGACATGACTAGCACACATGTGCGAGGGGGGGGCATTAACCTTTTTATACTGTATAAACATATATACAAACTTTAGGCAAAATAAATGTTACAGTCTGTAACCCCACAGTATAAACTGAATCAGTTTCCTAATCCCATCAGGAATCCTTTCAGTGTAACTGCTGATAAGACTCCAGGATAACATGCATACCTTGCCTACCAGCCATTTTCTGATTCCAAATTTCTTCAGTTTAGTACCCACTTCATAGGCAACACTAAGGCATGTTTGCCATTTGTGTGTCGTGAGGATCCCATGCCACACTGGCTATATTTACATCTAGGGTTCAAGTGAGTTTCCTGAAAGCTGGATAAAGTCCTCCCATAATTAAAATAACAGGCAATTTGTTATCAGGATTCATTATCTCAATAAGAGGAATCATGGATCAGCATGATAATCCTCCCAATTTATTTGCCCGACCAGTGTCCCATCATTCCCCATATATCTTATATCTACATAGAGTATCTACTAATCTACTGTACCTCTCTTTGTCAAGTGCTCATCGAGCGATGTTATCACTTAAAGAAGAGGCAGAAGAAGTGTGGCCAGCTAAATGGGCTGCAATGCCAACCATTCCTCACCTAGACTGGCTATGGCAAATGTTAGCTTCAGTCCACCAGCATCTGGAAAACCATACATCCTCACTGCTGTCATGACAAATGAATTAAACTTAGTTACCACTTCTGTATTGTTTATATCAGTTTGTGGACTCTAGTTGGAACTAACATTGAGATACCATTAAACTTGAAGATATCTTGTGATTTGTCACTGTGTATCTGGTTTGTACTGGAAGCTTTACTTTAGGGAGAGGTACTAATTCCCAGAAGATAAGGCTAACTTTGACATAAATTACACAATAGCAAGATGTGTTACAATTCTTAAGGCAGCTGGGCTCTTATCAAGGTAACATTACCAGATTCTTTATCAGCCTGTATCTTACTAGCATTAACACAGTTCCTGGTTCTCACAAAGCAGACACTACTGTTTTAACACAGAGAGACATGTGGTCTACTTAGTAGCCTCCAGAACTTCAACCACTATATTATACCCAACAAGATACTGTTATGCTGACCCTGTAATGCACAGTTTACCAACTGCAATCTTCCTTTTTTCACACTTAAGTAGCTCATTTGAATTCAAGCTTGTTTGGAATTCAGGGACAACAAATACATTTCCCACCAGAATGAAGTGGGAACTTTAAAAACCATGAAATGTTTGTAAGGTACTTCTTTTTCTGGGAACATCTATTAAATATGCGACACATTCAAAATTTCTTCTCTCTTATCATTTAATCCTATCCCTTTGTGATACTCTTTGTCTCACATTTAAGCAGGGACACTTGGCTTCTTTATTACAATTCTGCCTTTGTTATGAGACAGGCTGCACCTTTTTAGCTGGGTCCAGACTTCTTGTTGCTTAACACAGACTCTTTGAAATCAATAGGATTTAAGTTACTCACCTGTCCCAGAGCTGAATGATTCTAACAGGTCTACCTTAAGCATGGATAGATCAGGATCCAATCTTTTGGGAAAACCTTATTTGTGCTTGTTCAGAATTTGATTACTGTCTACTTACACTGCAGTCACTGCCATTATACCTTCAGCTATAGTCATGCCTAAGAAAACTGTTGGGATCTTCCTTTTGTTCCTTTCATCAATTTCTCACCAGCTAATATAACATCAAAAGATATTAATCATACTCAGGCTCCAACAGGAAGGAGAACTATGATTTACAATAGGAAATGAAGAGGTTGGAGAAGAAAAAAGAAGGAAACTGCATTATTTGTTTCCAGAAATCATGAGCTTTAAAATAATATTTGACAGATAATTATAAAGTGTAACGATTAACCACTAGTTAATCTTTTTGTTACTTTGGAATTTCCTTCCATGTAGACTACAAATCCCATAAAACAATCCCATTTAGTTAATCCCAGCAGATGTGAAAGACCACTGGGTGGTGAAACAACATGTGCTCCAGCGCAGGATCCCATCTATCTACCCACAGGGAGACACCCAGGCACATCAGACAAAATCAGCTTAGGATACAGCCAACAATTTATTTGACCTCTTTCAAATGCCCTTGTTTAGTAGAACACTATACAACAGTGGTGACAAACCTTCATCCCTCCAGATGTTGTGGACCACAACTCCCAGAATTCTAAGCCTGTACTGCCAATGACAAAGGACCGTGGAAATTGTGGTCTAAAACATCTAGAGTTGTGTTTTGTGGTCCAAAACATCTGCCAATGGTTCACCACCGCTGCTATAGAAGCTTTGTCTATAAAAGCTGTTCAACACTCCGTGCCTTATTGTTCCTTAAATTATACATGTGCAGGAACTGTCCTGTGACTGTGCTGGGTAAAACACGTGGGAGTTGTAGCCCAGAAATATGCAAAGTGCTAAGAGAAAGAATCACTTGTATGGTCATACTTCTCAAAGGGTGATACAGGAATGCCTTTTCCCCCCGACAGAAGGTGAGAATTTCTTTTAAAGCACAGAAAATGTTTTAGCTCTATTTTCAAAGCGGAAGGTGAATCACTGCTTTTTCACTTGTTTGGTTGAGAAAGTAATGAATTTAATGTTGATGAACTAAGTTTAACATGTTATTTCCACTTGTAATGGGGTTGATTCCACTAATGCATTTGGGCAGTCATGGTTTGGCTTGGACTATCACGCCAGTGCTTGAGCTGAAAGGTCAGTTGTCATTCTTCAATTAAAATGCCATGTGATAAATGGACTAGCTAATGAAATAAAAAGGCAAAGTAAACCCCATGCAGTAGCTGGAAAGTTGTTGCTCAGAGCAGTAAACGACACTAAAACTACACTTAAACAGACCCACTGAACCAGTGTGGATTTGATGAGTCAATTCCTTTGTCAATTCTGTTGATTCAAATGAGCCTATTTCAGTTGCAACCAACTTGCTAAATAATGAAAAGGTAAAGGTTCTCCCAGGACTTCCATGCTAGTCATGCCTGACACTGGGGTGATGCTCATCTCTGTTTTTAAGCCAAAGAGCCAGTGTTGTGCAAGTCTGTGGCCATGAAGCCGGCACGGCTAAATGCATTTCTGCACACAGAACACTGTTTACCTTCCTGCTTTTTACAGCAGTGCTAGGCTGGCAGGAGCTGGGGTTAACAGCAGGAGCTCACTCTGCTGCGTGGCACCCGGGATTCAAACAGCCGAGCTGCCAACTTTGCAGCCAACAGTTTCGGTGCTCTAGCCTGCTGAACCACCACACCCCCTTGGTGGGTTCACCTGAATCAACAGAAGTTATAGTGAGGTGATTTGAAAAATCCTCACTCATTCAATGGGCTTAGTCTTTTGTAACATAATACATCAAGTGGGCTTTAGAAAGCATCACAAACAAGGGCAATGGAGGTGATGGCATTCTGGTTGAACTATTTAAAATCTTAAAAGAGGATGTTGTAAAGGTGCTACATGCAATATGCCAGCAAATTTGGAAAACTCAGCAGTGGACAAAGGACTGGAAAAGAACAGTCTACATCCCAAACCCAAAGAAGGGCAATGCTAAAGAATGTTCCAACTATCGCACAATTGCACTCATTTCACACGCTAGCAAGGTTATGCTCAAAATTCTACAAGGGAGGCTTCAGCAGTATGTGGACAGAGAGCTCCCAGACGTGCAAGCTGGATTTCGAAGGGGCAGAGGAACTAGAGATCAAATCGGCAACATGTGCTGGATTATGGAGAAAGCCAGAGAGTTCCAGAAAAACATCTACTTCTGCTTCATCGACTATGCCAAAGCCTTTGACTGTGTGGACCACAACAAACTATGGCAAGTCCTTAAAGGAATGGGAGTGCCTGACCACCTTATCTGTCTCCTAAGAAATCTATATGTGGGACAAGCAGCAACCATCAGAACTGGATATGGAACAACTGACTGGTTTAGAATTGGGAAAGGAGTACGACAAGGCTGTATACTGTCACCTTGCCTCTTTAACTTATATGCAGAGTACATAATGAGAAAGGCAGGTCTTGATGAATCACAAGCCGGAATTAAGATTGCCGGAAGAAATATCAACAACCTCAGATACGCAGATGATACTACTCTGAGAGCAGAAAGTGAAGAGGAATTAAAGAACCTATTAATGAGGGTGAAAGAGGAGAGTGAAAAAATGGGCTGAAGCTCAACATCAAAAAAAAAACTAAGATCATGGCCACTGGTCCTATCACCTCATGGCAAATAGAAGGGGAAGAAATTGAGGCAATGACAGAGTTTATTTTCTTGGGCTCTGTGATCACTGCAGATGGTGACTGCAGCAATGAAATTAAAGGATGCCTGCTTTTGGGGAGGAAGGTGATGGGAAACCAAGGCAGCATCTTAAAATGCAAAGACATCACTTTGCCAACAAAGGTCCGGATAGGTTTTCCAGTAGTGATGTATGGAAGTGAGAGCTGGACTATAGAAGACTGATCACCGCAGAATCGATGCTTTTGAGCTGTGGTGCTGGAGGAGACTCTTGAGAATCCTCTGAACTGCAAGGAGATCAAACCTATCTATCCTGAAAGAAATCAACCATGAATGTTCACTGGAGAGACAGATTTTGAAGCTGAGGCTCCAATACTTTTGCCACCTCATGAGGAGAGAGGACCCTTTGAAAAAGTCCCTGATGTTGGAAAAGATTGAAGGCAAAAGGGAAAAGGGGATGTCAGAGAATGAGATGGTTGGACAGCGTCATCGATGCAACCAACATGGATTTAACCAATGTCCGGGAGGCAGTGGAAGACAGGAGGGCCTGCCGTGCTCTGGTCCATGGCATCACAAAGAGTCAGACACAAAAACAACAGAATGCTCAAGAATAGGATTTCAGTCAATGTTCAGACCATGGGATGCTGTTCAGAGGGAAAAAGGGTACAGGACAAGGAAGAGACTTTTATGGAAGAGAGACTGCAATTGCACCATGGGATGGGGTAAACTAACCCAAAAATAGAAGGAAGCTCCTAATCTCCCAGTGTCATCTATGTGTCTACAGCTCACGTTCCCAATACCCCCACACCTAAGGCGATCCTTCCCAACCTCCCCACCACCACTAGACTTCACATTAAAAGTGCCTCAGTGTTCGCTTATTTCCTGAATATGTTCTGGGAAAATGACCTTTATGACCCCTCAGGCCCTCTGAGAATCAGAATGAATTGCTGCTGTCATATAGCCATGCTCAAATTCATCCAGAAATATGAGCTCCTTTTAAGAAAGAAGATAACATCTGTGTATCAGAACACTTGTGTAACTTTCTCAAGATGCAGTAGCAACTCAACCTACTTGAATACTAAGAAATAAACAATACTGTAATACCCAAAGCCATAGCTATGCTTTACCTGGCTACTCAATGGAATATGGTCCAAAGCACCTTTACTGGGAAATAATAACCCCCAAAATGTGTAGGGTTCATTTTAAAGTCATGTAACTGCATTTAGGATCAGGGTCGTATAAGCCTTTTTCAAAAGAACAGTTAGTCTTCCAAATCAAGAACTCAAAAATTCATCACATGACTTATGGACTGAAGTGCAAATCCAGGGTTTGACAAGCAAAAAATGAGATTATTCATAAAAACTCTCATTTAGAGACAAAGATACTTCCCCCCGCCTAGGTGCCCTACCTAAGCACATCCAATCTCGCTCGATTTCGGAAGCTAAGCAGGGTCGCCCCTGGTTAGTACTTGGATGGGAGACCACCAGGGAATACCAGGTGCTGTAGGCGCCTGGAGTAGGAACTGGCAAGCCACTCCAGTATTCCTGCCCAGAAAACTCCATGGACATGGGGTCACAAAGAGTCGGTCACGACTGTAATGACACAACACACATACTTCCCCCCTCTAACCCATTCACTCATTTATGAGACTTACAATCATATTTAATGCATGTACCCCATGGTCATAATTCAAAGTATATTTTATTATTGTCTTTAGGACCTAAAACTAAAATGCAACAACTTCTGTGGTGTTAAAATTTGGAAACAAATTACTGTGTTCTTGATAAGCAACAAACCATTAATTGGAAGCATTCCTAGCTTTCCTGTTCTCACGTGAAGAACAAAAAGCTGCCATACTACTGTCACTGCAGATATCATATTATAATTGAAGGGTGTTTGTAGTAAATTAACTGCAGGAAGTGTACAAAGGCTAGGAATCTTATTACATTTCTCTTAAATTGTTTGAACTTGAACAGCCTTGGACAAGTCCCTTTCTCAGCTCAGCTTCCCCATCAGTTCAGTTGATGTAAGACTACTCCAAATTACAGTATTAGGCTACCTAAGATCGCTGCCATAAGGATTCCTGTGGTTTGGGGAATTTATACCCCTAAATACAATACAAAGTATTGGGAAACGGTGCATGAATGCTACATATTTTATTCTTCCCAACTTTATCTTTAAACAACAAAATAGCAGGATAAAGATGCCCTACAAACAATATTGAGATTCCATAGGATCTCAACATTGTTCCTAAGGAATACACTTATTCCTTGATCCAAGCACTAAAAGCTGGTTGATACGAAAGCAGTGTCTTTTGTACAAGACACTGAACAAAAGACTTGTGCCACTTCCCAAAGGGATCTGCCATTTGGGTCTCTCTCTGCCTTTGGGGTAAATGGACTTCCTGTCTGTGTAAAAAACTTTATTCTATGTTTTAGAAAAACGACTGCAGGATAATATATTGTTAGCATGAAGCCACCCCAGATTTAATTTAAGGGTGATTTAGATTTAGGCATTCTTTCTTCATCATCATGTGTGCTAACCGCCATCCACATCTCTAATGTCTAATCTTTCCATTTCCTCCTGCTAATCTTCTAGCTGCACAACAGTAATTTCCTCAGTGATGTAAAAGTCAATGAGTTCTAGTTACTGCTGTGCCAGATGAAATCACTTGCTTCTTTCCTGGCCTAGAACCAAACTATTTATGAAACAGAAAGGGCGAACATTTAAGAGACCCATGCCATACACATGCACATTCACAAACAAACAAACATACACCCACCTCCCCACAGAATTAATACACAACATTCTTTTCCAATGATAATGCTAAACCCTTAAAATAAACACAAAATGGGGCTTTCATTACTTTCAGATCATGAGTGCACATCAGGCGAAACCAGATCACGCTATTTCACAAGCCTGGGGGGTTAATGGACAGAAGCAGAGGTTGGAAAACTTACTTTTAGGCAAGAGCTCCTGATATTTCCCAGACCACGTGGCTACTGGCTGTGGTCAGGGATTCTGGAAACTGTAGTCCAGAAAAGTAACTTTTATATTTTCTGGGAGGATAAAAGGCAAATCTTGCTTCAGATATTAGACTGGCTATGCACTAAATAAGGATTAAAAATCTGGAATATAAATACAGTACATTCTTCTGTGACTCAGACACAATGGCTCATTAATTCCATAACTAAATCTCATTCACTGAAATTGGGCTTTTAACCCAACAAGCATGGATAGGATTTTATGTATAAATCAAATATATACAAAAAAGCAGAGTTATGCCACCACCAGAGTTATACCCCAATTTAGAATCAACTGTCCATGTTTTCAAATGGGTCCCTCTTCAATATCAGCTTTATCCTCTGTCCTGGAAGAACTGACTTTAATAATCCCAGCCCTTCTCTTGCTGGGCCGCTAATGAAAACAGTAGTTAACCAACTGTGGCCTGGTTATTATCCAGGAGTCTTCTTTCTTCTTCAGTTCAATTTCAGCTCGGAACCATGTTTATTAGTATGCTTTTCTATTTCATTTTACATCATTAAAATAGCATTCACTATCCAGGGTTGTGCATGGAATGCTCCCTTGAAAATATACTTACAGTACCTAACGTGCTAACACATATCAGCCACGGACAGTGCAGTCCTATTCAGAAATAAGTTTCACTGTGGGAGATCACTTCAGTTAAGTGGGTATGGATTGAAATCTTCTGTATTCTTACTTGGGAATACAATACAGTGGGGCTTACCCCTAAATAAAGATGCACAGCATTTCACTGTTGTGCTACCTGTACTTGACAAAAGCAGGTCAAACACATCAACTACAGGAGGCAAACAAAATTTTATAAGCCAATTTAAAAAAAGAATGGAAAGGATTATTTAGAACGTCCATTCCCCCCCCCAAAAAAAACCAGCCCACCCTCAAATTTGTCAGCTGAGAAATGAATTTGATAAATATGATTCCAGCCATTTATAAGATCTTAAAACTAAATTTTCCTCATTAGCGTCCCTGTATTTTCTGAACACTCCTGAAGATTTTGTCACAAGATAATTCTGTCAGGTCCTACTGTAGACTCCAGTCAGACATCACCTTTCATACTTCCACAATGTCCCCTAAAGCCTACTTTGTCTGGCCAATTAGATTCTTATCAAAAGCGGCCCTCTGCGCCCATCCCCAGGACTGATACAGTACAAAGTTATACCATTGCTCTTAATTCCTTCATCTGATAAATCCCTAATAAGCATCTGTCAGACAATTTATTTTAGTCAGTTAACTGGAATGCAATAGTTGGGACCACCCAACAATTCAAATGGTTGAGGCTAATCCTGTTCAAATTCCATATCATTTTGTCTCTTTCTTGGGTAGCCTCCCCACACCCTTGCAATCCCTTCCTCCACAGCTTGCAGACCCTTGACCTTAATCAATGTGAAGTATCTCCAGAAACCTCTCTCTCATTAGACTGCCTTTTTGCTGTGTCTTCTATCTACCTCCTCAACCTGCTTACCTTTCCTTCGGTGTGCCCTTTTTTCATTCCGTTGCATACCTCCTTTAACCTCCTTGCTTCTAGACTGCCTAGGCTTAGTCATCACTACCTCCTAATTTTCAGATACACTACATTTAAACCAAACTTACAACAAAAACTTTCCTCATTGAAAGTGTTTAGCTCTCTTAATAAACTGAACATTCTACAGCTCCACACCAACTCATCCAGAATTAAGAGTCCTTACCACAAGCCCACTACAGTATAGACAGCCAATCCTTAGAAACAATTGTAAGGGTCTACTTCTACAAAACACTTCCAGTCTATTTTACTTTTCTTATAACTGAAAAACTGTATCTTCTCTAGGCTGATAGACTAGAGCTAAAAAAACACCCATCTTTTAGTTTATTTGGAGTTTTTTTTAAATTACCTAGCAGGAACCAAAATATTTCTAAGCTTATATGTGAAAGATAGAAATAACAACTAGGTTTAATCAAAATATTTCTAAGCTTATATGTGAAAGATAGTAATAACAACTAGGTTTAATCAAATTACAGATATATGGCATTTGATGTCTGTGAAGATTCTCAGTCATCCAGGTGAAGTTATCTGGAAGTTGAGTCATGGCAACCGGACTTCTTTTCTTGAGAGATCGAAACGTTTTGCTAATCATCCAAGCAGCTTCGTCAGCAGCAGACAAATGAACCTGCTTGGATGAGTAGTGAAACATTTTGATACCTTAAGAAGAGAAGTCCAGCTGCCATGACTCAACTTCCAGATTTGATGTTTTAATTTCAACACGATTTCATTAGTTTATAATGTTATTAATTTAATTTATTTGTAAGCTGCACAGCAGCTTTTTTTTTTTAAAAAGTTACCGTATATACTCGAGTATAAGTCGACCCAAGTATAAGTCGAGGCCCCTAATTTAACCCCCGAAAACTGGGGAAACGTATTGACTCGAGTATAAGTCTAGGGTGGGAAATGCAGCAGGGCCTGCCACCTCTTCCTTTGTGAGCTGGGGGAGTGGTGTGTGATGTTTAAAATAACTTTTAACCACTGATGCAAGTGCTTGGGTCAGTGGCTAAAAGTCATTTTAAACATTGTGTGCCGCTCCCCTGTGATGCAGAGGGGGGTCATGAGAAGCGGCATGCAATGTTTAAAATGACTTTTGGCCACAGATGACTTGCCTCAGTGGCTAAAAGTATTGACGCGAATATAAGCCGAGGGCCCCTTTTTTCAACCCAAAATTAGGGCTTACAAACTAGGCTTATATTCGAGTATATACAGTACTGTATATGTCAGTATCTAAACATGCAATATAGTTATGCTTACCATTGAAAATAAAGCTTATGTCCAATAGGAAGCCATGAGTTAAGAAGGGTATTAAAGTCAGATTATACTCAAATTATAAATCTCTCAAGCCTTTCTTAAAGTACACTGGTCTGTTTTGGCACTCAGCTTCACAGGATGGTTGCCACAACCAATCTGGCTGTGTATCAAACTAGACAGTCCCACTTTATAACTTGAGGGAATTTTCTGAAGTATTTCCTCAGTGAGCAAAAGGCAGGTGAACTAATGTGAAGGACAAAGATTCAGAGACATGGAAAATAATCACCTCCTTAATTATTCTGAACACGATGCCTCTTTGTGAAGAACAGAACTACCTCCCAGTTGCCTCGCCCTTTCCCCCCATAATATGCACTGTTAGTTTTAATTATGTGACCTGGGTATAAGTATCCAAAGCACAAAAATAAGTAAATTATGACTAAATAAATCATTACTGAATAATTCTTTCATTATGTATTTTATATTATTTATATTATTCAATTATGTTTAGCCATTCAAGCTGGAAGGAAGGAAAGCACTTTTTTCATTCTACTTTTTCACTCCTTGCTACCGAATTATACTGCTTCACCTATACTCCATTATTAAGTGATTTCACATAAGTTCTCTCTTTCAAAACAGATGTAGTTTAGGACACAGAAGGAGCTACTTTTTATTCCCAACAGATCCTTTTAATTCCATCATACTCTCTCTTTTTTAACCAAATAGGAAAATGTTTCCAACATGCTGAGGATATCCTTTCTTGTTCCCGAATGATTTTTCTGGAAAAAAATATATGACAAAAGCCTTCCAGGAATACTCCAGATTTTATAGTAAATTAAAACCACAGCTGTGCCGACCTGCTTTTTCTACATAAAGCAGGATATACTAAGTTTTCCACCTTAGTCCTACAGTTTACTTAACCTGGGCATCTTATCAGTTTCAGTTGCCTCAATGTAATGTATAGAAAATGAGTCTTATATGCAGACACTAAGCATTTGCACTAGGATACCTGTTTGCAACACTAGTATAATGTTTTACTGTCCATGTTGGGAAGGGTGCGCAATAAGCTCTTTGTGTGTGTGTGTTGTGTCATTACAGTCGTGACCGACTCTTTGTGATTCCATATCCATGGAGTTTTCTTGGCAGGCATACTGGAGTGGTTAGACCTATACGAAATGAATTCTCCTTTAACAATAAACTTATGTGAATATTCAGGTGTGATATACCGATCTCATATGCAGTGTGCAAGAGTGAGCCTGGCCACTTTGTTCCTACCCTCATATATCAACGTTTACCACTCGCCCTTGCCCTTTTGTGTGGCTCACCAAACCTCCACACATGTATGGGTCCTTGTAGGAAGCAACAGGAGAACCCAGGAATCACAAACTCTCTGGGCTGCCACGGTGACATGTATGCACTTTGCACCTCTGTGGCATCCTATGCATTTTGGAAAAATACAGAAAGGCCATTGCCAAAAGCCAGTTGTTTGGCACAGTAAATGCACTAGAGAAAGCCCACTGGAGCACTGGGAATTCAGCGAGTTAATTATGCCATAAATTTAACTGATTCAAATGGCCTCACTCTAACTGCAACGTACTATGTTAAAATATATCTTCACAAAAGTAGGTCCATTTAAATGAATGGAACTTATGGAGGAGCAGACACATCCAACCCCCCATTACCATAATTCATAATTGTGTGTTTCAAAGCACTCAAATGGTGTCAACCACTCATATCTTTGGGAAGCAATGCTACAAAAAAGCATAAACATCTAAAATAGGCACAATTATTTACACATAACCTTCTCTGAAGAAATATTCATAGATCAGTCATGAAAACTACAAAATGAGTCACATCATAGCCAACACTATAATTGTCCAAAATACAGTACTACCTTGGTTTAACAGTAACTTGGTATAAGAGCATTTTGCAAGACAAGCAAACATTTATTCTAAATTTTGCCTTGATCAATAAGCAGTGTTTTGATATACAGTAGAAGCCATGGAGCAGGTAACATGATCACAAGTGAGCCCATGGTGGCTTCCTCCCTCCCTCCCCCTGCTGGGTTGTGGGTGACAGTCTGGAATGTTCCAGTTCAGGCACCCTCCAAAGCAGAGGGAGGAGAGAGGAATAGAGGACTCCCTTGCACCAGCCAGGAACATTTTCAAAGGGGAGTACAGGTTAGGGTTTTATTTTATTTTTTATCTTTATCTTTATCTTTACATAATTATTTATATTTAATTTGTTTTCAACATTATTTTTCAAACCATTTCTAGTCATGGGGCTGCTGTTCAAGTGTGTATATTGATACAAATTCCACTTTATTATTGTCACATTAAAAACACTGAGTAAAATCCAGTTGTTAGCCCCAAGCACAGCAGATTCCGCAGCCAGATACCTAAACCATGGTGTGGACGCAGACTTCTAGCCAACTTCTTTTGTGGGTTTTTGCATTTTGTGTGTACAGTATGTGGTCTATGAGCTCCCAGAACAAATCATCTGAGTTTCCATTAGTTTTATGGGAATTTGCTTTGATATAAGAGTGTTTTGGTTTACAAGCATGTCTCCGGATTATGCGCATAAACCAAGGTATTACTGTACAGGTAAAAGCAAGATTCTATACCAAATAAAGTAATGGAAGATTAGTAGATACATATTTTGGCCTATTAAAGTAATGTGTGACTGTTACATTCCAGAGGTGGCTAAAATTCTTTAATATTTTTAGAGCTTTTTCAGGCCAATGTTCATTTAAGAAGAGAAGTTTCACAATAGAGTGTTATTTTAAGCCTAACGATGTGACTTCTCCAAAACTGAATGAAACTGACAGAAGAACAAGTATTATGTTTGTGTAACTATAGCAACAGTTAAAATTAACTTCATGACAAATACTCAGAGGAAGCACAGAGATCATAAGGTTTCATTAAAGAAAATAGGAAATGTTGTTTATTTGCAAAAGCATCTTTTTATCCCTGGTAGTTTTTCCACTAGCTCCAAACTAGCCTTTCAAATAGTTTTGTCTTTATACTGCATTGATTTTCTCTGCTGTATTTCTTCCTTCTTTTACCCATTTCACTGGAGGCCAGTGAGGAGTGTTCTTTGCTTAGTCAATTCCTTCCTGAAGAATTACTATATTGGGCTCCGGCTTCCCCCTTTCATCCTGGCCTGCGGGGCCTGCCTGCCTATAGTCTGTTGCGCTTCCAACTTGGATCCTTTCTCTTTTTGCACTGATGGAGGGAAAAGTCTGCTCCCCCAGTTTCTTTTGATGATATTTGCCTCTACTTGGCATGCCTGCGGCCGCCTGCTTAAAATGAGAAGGTGGCATTAAAGCAAAGTGTTCTGCTTATATACCGCCCCATACCACTTCAAGTAGTCTCTGGGTAGTTTAACGTTTAATTACAGTATGCAGGCTACACATTGCCCCTCCCCCGAAAGCTGGGTACTCATTTTACTGACCTTGGAAGGCTGGAAGGCTGAGCCAACCATGAGCCTGCAAACTGGGATTGAACCCCTGGTCGTGAGCACAGTTTTACCTGCAGTACAGGCATTTAACAACTGCCCCAAAGCAGTTCTGATAGTGGGGTGACTTTGTCTTTTTTCCCTTTATTTACTTGCTTGCTTTTCATGGTTTTTGGGAATAGGCTGTGTGTGCTTTTACTGTTGTTGCTGCTATTTTCCCACTGGTGGCAGGTGTGTGTGTGTGTTTTCCCTCTTGGTTAATTTTTTGGAAATTGCTGTTTGGTTAATTTACTACAGAATTAATTTATTCATTTAAAGGTGTGTATTTCCTTAGGTTTCAAGGGGGGCACTATGCTTGCTTCTGCAGACCTATATGTGCCAAGGGCATGGACTTTGTGATTATGTCAGTGTGCCACTGGTCTGCATAAATGTGATAATATAAATTAGTGCTTGCATAAGTGTAGTGATAATTTCTCTCTCTCATGTACTGTTCATCTGCTTTTATAATACTTTGGTTCTCTGTTGCCTTGCTTCTCACTTTTTGGAGTAGTTTTTAACAGTTCTATGAGGGCTTTGGAGTGTAAAAAAATGAATATAAGAATAATCATAATTATCGCCTTAGAATGACAGAGTTGTAAAGGACATTATGGATCAAGTCCAGTCCTTGTCAAGGAGGCACAGTAGGGAATTGACCTCTCAACCTTGGCTCTGCATCCAGATTCCTAAACCCGCAGTAGGGAAACCCATACTGAATGACCAAAAATAAGCTTTCCCTTTTTTGAGAAACAGAAGAATTGAGGCATGACAAATGAAAGAAGTAATCCTAGAAAAACCCAAAATACTATATTTGCTAATTTAGAAGATGCAAGGCAATAGGTCTTTTGCGTTATTTGTGCCAGAACCACAAATATGCCTATGAGACATGGCAAATTACAGAGTAAATGACAACATGAAATTACAGGATGGATTCTACCTTCTACTTCCTTCCCAAGACAATATATAATTGACATTACTGTCCATACCAAAGTAAAAGAAAGAAAGAAAGAAAGAGAAAGGGTTAATGTTTATCTTTCTACTAGTGGGAATGAGTATTAATGAAAGTGCCTAAGATCCACTCAATAAATGTATTTATCAAAATGTTTTCCAGAAAAAAGTAGTTTCCCTACTTATGATCTAGGAAATGTTCTAATGTTATTGTTTTTAACACCTGAAATACTATCACAAATATAATGTATTTTCCCCCTCTTTCAGGTTGAAAAAGATTATTGAGCAAGAAACTGCATATCAGGCAAAAAAGGAGAAGGAAAACAACAAGAAAATCAGCAAACTGAAGGAAGAGCTGACAAAACTCAAGTCCTTTGCTTTAATGGTCGTGGATGAACAACAACGACTTACAGAACAGCTAAGCTTGCAAAGCCAAAAAATCCAGGATTTAACCATCACCGCAGAACAAGCACATGAGAAACTATCTATTGCAGAAGCAAAAGCCCAGGAAGAAGAGCAGAAAAATTTCAGGCTACAAGGAGAACTTCAGGCTCGAACCAGCAAAGCTTCCCAGGAGCAAGAAATTGTAATGGCCAAATTAACCAACGAAGAGAGCCAGAATCGCCAGCTGCGCTTAAAATTAACAGGCCTCAGTCGACAAATTGATGAACTCGAGGAAACAAACAAGTCTTTACGAAAGGCTGAAGAAGAACTGCAAGATCTGAGAGAGAAGATGAGCAGGGGGGAATGTGGGAACGCTTCCATTATGTCCGAAGTGGAAGAGCTAAGGAAACGGCTGCTCGAGATGGAAGGAAAAGACGAAGAACTCCTGAAAATGGAAGACCAATGCAGGGAGCTTCATAAAAAACTAGACAAGGAAGCCTCACAGAGCAAAACCTTTAAAGCCGAAGTTGATAAACTCAACAAGAGGATTATGGAACTCGAGAAGCTAGAGGACGCCTTCAGCAAAAGCAAGCAGGAATGTTGCTTGTTGAAATCCAACCTAGAAAAAGAGAAAATGTTAACAAAGCAGCTGACGCAGGAATTAAATGGTCTAAAAGTTCGTATGGGAGAGCTTGAAGCCATTGAAAGCAAACTGGAAAAAACAGAGCTTGTACTTAAGGAAGATTTGACAAAGCTGAAATCATTAACATTGTTGCTGGTAGATGAAAGGAAAGCAATGAATGAAAAAATAAAACAAACAGAAGAGAAGCTACAGACTTCAAATTCACAGCTTCAGCTGGAGCAAAAAAAGGTGATGTCTGTCACAGAAAAACTGATTGAGGAAAGTAAGAAAGCATTAAAATCTAAAACGGATGCTGAGGAAAAAATGTCCACTCTTGCAAGAGAAAGAGATGAACTGAAAAACAAACTAAAAGCAGAGGAAGAGAAAGGAAATGATCTCTCGTCCAAGATGAATCTTTTAAGGAAAAAGCTTCAGTCCTTAGAAGCCATAGAAAAAGAGTTTCTTAAAAACAAACTTAAGGAAACAGCAAAACCTAGCCCATCTTTGCAGCAAGAAAATAACAAGATTAAGGAACTATCTCAAGAAATTGAGAGGCTCAAACACAAACTTAAAGAAATGAAGGCCATTGAAGATGATCTCATGAAAACAGAAGATGAATTTGAATCTTTAGAACGTAGATATGTAAACGAACAAGAAAAAGCCAGATTTCTCTCCGAGGAACTTGAGGTTGTTAAAAGAGAACTGGCTCGGTACAAGTTAGCAGAAAAAACAGAATGCAACCAGGAGCAGAGATTATTCCGGAAACTCAAGGAAGAAGCAGCCAAATCTGGACACCTGTCACGAGAAGTAGATGCGCTGAAAGAAAAGATTCATGAATACATGGCAACAGAGGATTTAATAAGTAATCTACGAGAAGATCACAGAACCCTACAGAAGAAACTTACACATCAAGAAAATAAAAACAAAGAATTAGGAAGAGAAATGGAAGTCCTTTCTAAAGAATTGGAGAGGTATAGGAAATTCAGTAAAAGCCTTAGACCAAGTCTCAATGGCAGGAGAATTTCTGACTTGCAGGTTGTCTCTAAAGAAGTACAGACAGAACCAGTAGATAATGAACCACCAGACTACAAAAGCTTAGTTCCTTTGGAGCGGGCTGTCATAAATGGACATTTATATGAAGATAGTGATAATGAAGATGATGACAATGATGATGAACAGACTGTATCCTTCAAATGCAATTCCTCTGTTGCAAATGCAGTAAATAATAGTAAACTTTGGATACCGTGGATGAAATCCAAAGAAGGTCATATTCAAAATGGGAAAGTCCATGCCAAACAAAACGGAAACTGCATTCAGCCTGGAAATCTAGTTCTGAGTCACACACCAGGCCAGCCTCTTCATATAAAGGTGACTCCTGACCATGGACAAAATACAGCCACCCTTGAAATAACAAGCCCTACTACTGAGACCTCTCACTCTTTTACTAGTACAGCTGTGATACCCAACTGTGGCACACCAAAGCAAAGGATAACCATCATTCAAAATGGATCTTTAACGCCTATAAAATGTAAAGCATCTGATGGTCACCTGAGTCCCGAGCAAACCCTGTCGCCTCTTACTAGGACTGCCTTTGCTAGGTCTCAAACACCTGAATCATGTGGCTCTGTAACTCCTGAAAGGACAATGTCCCCTTTGGCTCTGGCAAGCTCTTCAAGTTCCCCTGAACATTTGCTTTCTCCAGAACCTCTGGAAATCAGTGATAAGCATGCCGTCCTGAGAGTATCTCCTGAATGCCAGTCCTCTTGGCAGTTTCAAAGATCGAACAGTTCCAGTTCTAGTGTGATAACTACTGAGGATAATAAAATACATATTCATTTAGGAAGCCCTTATGTGCAAACTATTCCTAATTCAACCAAAGCCCCACTGCACGATAACAGAACTCCAGCATTAAATAATGGAACACAAAACAAACCTATCAACAAAATCACCAGCAGCATCACTATTACACCAACAGCCACTCCACTCCCACGGCAAGCACAGATTACAGTAAGTAACGTCACTAACTGACCGCCCCATGCTGTGCTGACCAGTGCAAACTTGGGTATCCTGTCCCAGCAAGAATGACTTGGGACAGTTCTGAGAATGTTGTGAGAGTTCATTGCATGTGAGCTACATCTGTATACAGAACTAACATCAAGACCTGTCTCTTTAATCATAATCAAGTGTGCACTTACTGTATTATGTATTCATTTAAATATTTTTGTAAGATACTTAGACTTGCACCTGTATAAATTCATCTTCCACGTATTTACATTTTCAGTAACACATTACTTTTGACTGCAATGGTTTCAATGAACTATTTTAACGTTACAAGACAGTAAATATTTTTTTAACCACTGCCTGCAAGATTCACTTTGCTTCTGTTCCCCTGTGTGTGAACTATTGCATGTAAAAGCGGGTCAAGTGTCGATCTTGAGCTAGTGTGTTGTTGTTGTTTTCACTACTTTGCCCCATTTCCTCTATTTTCCTATGACTACACGAAGAAGTACTTTCAGATCACGTATCACAAAAATCCACACATCTTAATATAAGGATGCATGAATTTACACAAGAACTGAGAATAATATAGCGGTTAAAAGAACAAGCAAAGAACTAGGCAGCAAATGAAATGAAATCTGAACCAGCAATGAACTCTTTGGGTAATGTAAAACAAGCCGCTTTCTCAAAGGCATGGGTGGAGACTCTTTGGCCCTCAATTCGGACCACACCTCTCACCCTGTCTTACTGTCATTACTGCCAGTTGAAGTGAAAAGGAGCTGTAAACCAAAGCATATTTTACCCAGCCTTTCTGTAGGGCACTTGGTCTAAGGAATATAATGTATGGGAAAATGCTTTCAGCTTTACATCAATCAATAAACTACAATAAAAATATTCTGGGGAAAGGTAACCTACATTTCTTTCCTCTGATCTCTTTTTTTCCGGGAAAAAGAACCTCTTTAAAGGCAGTCAACCATTTAACACCCTCCTTGCGGACTTTCTAGAAAAAACAACAAAAATTGCGTTGGTTTAGATTATTTGCCCACCTAGACCAATACTGGTTCCTCTGTCTGACAGGCAGCAACTTTGCATAGAGGAGCTGCCCCATCATGTAGTAATTGAGGTGCCAGGTACTAAATCTGGGGACTTGTCCACATGTTACGCATGAGCTCTGTCTCTAAGCTATGATCCCAGATTAATTTTACTGGTGAAAAAAAATTTTTAAAGTCCAGTTATCAAATATAATGTGAATTTCTAGGACAATTAAAGGGAAGATTAAAAAGGGGAAGTACAATTGACCAAAATTTACAATTAACTTAATTGCAAGATATGGCCTTAACTTTCAGAACATTTCCAATATTCCACAAGGCACAGCCATCGTTAATTTCAAAAACTTTGAAGCAATTTCCTGAATGACATATGTAATTATGGTTTCCATAGAAAATTGTCCGGAAAAGACTGTAGTTGGGGGTCTCATCTATCAAGCATGTCTCTTACTTAGTATCCTGGAAAACCGCTTTTCTCAAGCTACTGTATTTGCTGGAATGAAATAATCCCAATTCCCCAAATCTGTTAACATTTACAACCATTAAAATGAATGTATTTCCTTCACACATGTCACTAAACAGATAGGTGTTGGCTCTTTGAAAGCTCCCCCCCCCCCATTTTAGTTCACTGACTCCTTTTTAAATTATATTCCTCAATTTAACACCTCTTCATTACCAGTTAATAATTTTAACACTTTTCTTCATATTCCTTACTTAACCACTCCCCTTCCTTGAAGTTACTTCCAGTTCTACAACTTCTACTACCACATTCCTTACACTTCTTTTCCAAATGTCTTTCCTAATTATCAGCGAAGGCTTACCATGATGGAACTAAACTCTCCCAAGAGTATCACTCTAAAGGGTCTGGTTTCCCAAACAGTCTCCCCTATGTGCTTTCTCAACCACATTTGTGTTTGCCGTCACACAAGGAAATATCAGGGTGATCTGTGCAGTGCATTAATACGCCTAGCGGTGAATTCCATTGGCAAAACTTCTTCCAAAGTACCATAACCACAGGAAGACATGTGACTAAATCAACAAACTCCTCAGTTCACACTGATTCTACTCATACTTTTACATGATAAGGGAGCATACAGAAGGCTTAGGCAACTTGCCCCAAGTGTCAGTGGGCATTAAAGGGTGAATATAACTGGCTGAACTATTATTTTAACATTCTTGACTGTGCACTCACTTTCAGAAAACATAACATCAGATACTTCATTGGGTATATTTCCAGGGCCATTATCAGCAAGAAGGCAGAGCAATGGTTCAGTACAATACTGATCAATAAAACCAAGACACATCAAGCTATTGTTTTGTTTGATCAAGATACCATATTTGATCCCACAAGTACTAAGATATATTCAGGGGGAGTGTCAAGCATGTCCGCTGAGGACTCGAGAGAGCTTTTTGTGACTAGGGAATTCCTAGATTGTGGAATTCCCTTCCTTGGGAAATGCTCCTGGCCCCTTCCCTCATTTCCTTCAACTGGTAACTGATAATATACCTTTTTAGAGAGCTTTTGGGGGAGTCAGGAGAAAACTGAGATGAGGTATTTTAAAAAGCTGGTGGAACCAAACACCTCAGGAGGTGGTGAGTGCTCCAATGCTGGAGGCATTTAACTGAAAATTGGACAACCATCAGTGGCCTTATAGAACTCTTCCAACTCAATGGTTCTATATTTGAAATATTTCAAAATATTTATATATTTTAGTTCCATATTTAATTGGTATGTTTCCTGTGTTTTAATATGCTTTTGACCCCAATAGATAAGAAATGTGGAATAACCGCATCTATTAAAAATCCCTATCTGTTTTAGGTGGCCCAGAGCAGGCCAAAATAAAATTCAAATTAGATATATAAAATACCATTAACAAGGACAAGAAATTATAGATAACTGAACGTAGTACAACCTCTATCCAGCCCTTGAAAACAAAGGCCCAGAGTGGCAACAGAGCCAGTTTACTTATGAACAAGAAAACTGAATCATCTGTAAATGATGTCAAAATGAATTAATGAGAATGTGTCAATTACCATCTCTGGAGCAGGTGTAGTAAAGAAAGACCACCAGCAGTAAAATGGCTTTGAGGTTGCAGCCCTCTAGAAATGTAATAGTTCAAAAGCAAAACCAGAAAAATGCATGGAAATTGTTTTTATTTATTTATTAGATTCTATTTCACATTGGATACCTTAGGTAACTTGGTGGTGGGTGGGGAGGAAATATGTTGTGTATTGCAATAAGCAAAATGCTTTAAAGATGTTTTTGCACATCTAAAATATACAGCATAAAGATGCCCGTATATAATATTAAGTACCTGCATTACAGATCCCTGTTTGTTTGCTTGCTTGCTTGCTTGTTTGTTTAGCTAAGCTCATATACTGCCCAAGTGAAACACAACTTCGGAAGGTTTACATAAATTAAACCAAGCATATGACTAAAAGTAAAATAATAAAAAACTAACAAAAAACCCAAAACTAACACCTGATAAATTAAGTCAAACCATAATTGTGAGTTTTTCAGGCTGCTTGGACGTGTTCTGGAAGTTTTTCTTCCTGACATTTCGCAAGACTTTGTGGCTGGCATCTTCAGAGGGCAAAGAGCTCAGGGAACTAGGAAGATGCCAGCCACAGAGTCTGGTGAAACGTCAGGAAGAAAAACTTCCAGAACACGGCCAAACAGCCCAATGCACTCACAACAATTATCGGATCCCAGCTGTGAAAGCCTTCGACAATACAATTAAGTCAAACGAATTAAAATATAACAAATTAAACAAATATGTACCTGCCTAATACAGAGCAATCAATAACAAAAATCCAAAATGGGGCGGCGAACGCAATATTGTTTTTGAAATCGTGGTCCAAAAACACACAAGCACAACAGAAACACGCGAAAATTTATAAACTGCCAGATTTTTCACAGTAGCAGTGGTTTTTTTCTTGCAACAAAATGTCTCTCCTCTCCTCCTCTGTCCTCCATTGATTTTATTTTATTTTATTTTATTTACACCTGCGCAGTGCGCAATGATGGGCTGGCCCAGTGGCCTGGCCAGCCATGTGGGAGGGGACGACCATGCAAATTTTTGGAGCCATCCCACCAATCGCATGGCCACTTGGCCATGGAGACTTCTGGGATGTGCCAAAAAGCCCCCTAAAACCTGCCCTAGCCCCCTAACCCCCTAACCCTAATCCTTGACTCCTTACCCATACATCACAGACTGTCTTCTTAGTGGGTCAGAGAGGCACCCAGAGGTGCAATCCAATAGCCCACCGTAACCTTACCCGTCAGTAGCCTAACCCTAGCCCTTGCACTAACCCACCCTAACCCTAAGCCAGATCTACTTGCATTGCACTACACGCAAGTACGATTCCCTTCTTTGTGGGACATGGCAGGTGCGACCCAGTCCTGACGGAGGGTCGTACCAGTGGACCAGGTCTCACTGTCTGGCTGGTATGCATATCCATATATGGTTATGCATGCCATTTTGCAGCAGCAGGTGAGGAGGGGAGACCCCCATGTTGAGGGGTCTCTTGGAGCCTGCTGCTGCCCCTTCCTAGTGGGTGAGGATAGGAGGCACCCACGGGTGCCTCCAGGAGCCCGCTTTCCCTTTATAGCGGGCCAGAGGAAGCACCCACCCCACAGAGGTGCCTCCAGGAGCCTGCTACCCCCCCCAAAAAAAACAGTACTAACGACAACGAAAAAATGAACCGACTAATTTTTGCGAATTTTCGCGAAAAACGGTAACGAGCCGAAACGGGCTGCCTCCGACACACGACAACTCGAAAACGTCATTTTCCCTAGTCGTGCCCATCTCTACTCTCAATAATGAAACCCAAGAAGAACCTGTTGGATGAGTAGATTGAAGAAAGGTGCTCCAATAGGTAATGAGATCCCAAACCATAAGGGCTTTATAAGTTATAAATTGAAACTTATAAAGGGAGCAGGTGCACTTGAGGCAGAATAAAGGAGAGATTATCAAACCTCTGGTCCCAAAGATCAAAGACTGCTGCATACAGGTCCTCTTGTAGACATCCATATCATCTTTAAGGGAAGGCCCACGTAGAAAGCATTACGGTAATCAATTTCCAAGAGTACCAACACATAGCTCAAGTCTTCAGTGATCTCTCATCCACAGAGTGGCACAACTAGCCAATTTGCCTAAAGTGAAAAAACGTGGTCGTGGTAACAGCCGAAATCTGACGTTACAGGGCCTGTGCCAGATCCAAGATTATGCCCAAATTGAAAACCTGGTGTTTTAGAGGGAGTGTAACCCCACCCAGACTAATTAAATTATCCCCTAATGTGGCAGGACCCATACACCCCAACAGGAGCTAGCCTTCGGGCTAGATGGCACTGTATACAAATCTAATCAACAAACAAACAAACAAACAAGATCTCTGTCTTGTCAGGGTTCCATTTCATCTTGTTTGTCCTGATTCTGTCCATTATTGAGGATAGGTAATGCTCCAGGAGCTGAACAGCATCCACTGCAGATGTCTTAAATGAGAGATAGAGCTGTGTATTGTCAGTAGGGATGGGCATTTCATTTCGGAACCAGTATGTTCCAAAACAAATCACAGGAGCCCAGGTGGTCCTCGGAACTGGCTGATACATACAGATCCAATTGCTTTACCTCTCTCTGTCTCATGCAGGGTTAAAATCCAATGAGAAAGCACGCTGTGACCTCATATTTCCTGCTTCGTCTGCTGGCCAATCAGAGAGGGAGGCAGGATGATGCTTGTCCCTGCACAGCTCCTGATTGGCCCGTATCAATCAATCAATATAAAGTTTATTGTCTTGGCTACAAGCCATCACAATCAGAGATTACAGAAAAAATAAATAGATAAAACAATCATGGCATTAAAAGGAAAAGAAAAGAAAAAAGGAAGCCATATAAATAGGGTTTTCTTGAGTTGACCTCTCTTGCCAGACAAGAGGGGGTAGAAGAGAGCACTGATACCACCTCATATCAGGGAGTCCCCTACACAGCTCACCGCAATTGTGCTCAGAAAGTTGGCACAAATTTTTCTAGCAGCTTTGGCAAACCTAGCAACTCTATAAGTGATGTAAGGGTCACAGTCTGAAAGCAGCCTACCCACTTTAAACAGAGGACTCTCTGCCTGCAAAGGGGCCAAGATGTTTCCTAGAAGGTTGGCCCTTGGGTTGTGGTAGAGTTGGCAATTTAATAGATAGTGAGCCACATCCTCTATCTAAGCTGCACCACAGATACAAAGTCTTAGGTGTCTGGGTACATTACTGTACCTTCCATCCAAGACAGCAGTTGGCATAGTTTGGAAGCGGAGTTCAGTAAAGGCTGTTCTCAAAGAGGGAATAGTAAGTGAATGTAAATAATGTGCCCTTGAATGATTGGTTTTCCATAGATGGTACCAGTGAGAGAAGCCTGAAGAACTGATTAGGGCAAGGTCCTGATCATTGTCATGTTTATATATCCATTCCTTCAGCATACTTTTAACTCCTGGGAAAACATAAATATCAGTGGAGAGAGATTTAGATTTCAAAAGGTTTTGTACCAAAGTGGCCCATCCACCACCCTTCCACTGCTCCATCAGACAACGTTTGGGGGAGACGATGGTCAGGCATGTCCAATATTCTCTTATAATAACAGAATATGGCAAGAGTTGCCCTAGCTTTGATGACCATGTCTGTTTCTACTCTGAGGAAAGCTGCTGGGGTCCCTTGTGGTACCACCAGGATGTGCCTCAGGAATTTATTCTGCTCTACTTCAAGTGTATGTAGGTGTTTGGATCCAAACCCCAGATCTCAATTCCGTATCGCATTTGTGCAATCACTCTTCCCGAGAAGACCTTTAAAGCTGGGGATACCAATTTGCCGCCCTTGGAGTGAAAAAATTTAATTAGAGCGTGACTAGATTTCTGAGCTGAGATTTTAACAGCCTTGACCTGTGTTTTCCAGCAGTTTCTCTCATCAAAATGCACTCCCAAATATTTGAAGGTGTGTACTTGTTCTATCCTGTCCTCACCAATACACCAGTTGAATTTGGGGGGCTGCCTTCCGAAGATCAAGACTTTAGACTTTGCGTAATTTATTTTAAGGTGTTCTAACTCACTAAACTCTCTAAGCTTATTCAAGCTTCTCTTGAGCCCCTTCTTGTTCATAGATAATAGGACAACATCATCCGCATAAATAAGTGCTGCAATCTTATAATTACCAATTGAAGGAGGAAAATGATCGGGATGGTTTACAGCTTTTACGATATCATTGATATAAAAGTTAAAGAGGAGAGGTGGCCCGTATCACAGATCTAGCATGCTTCCTCCTTGGATTTTTAACCCTGCGCGAGACAGAGAAAGGTAAAGCAACTGGATCTGCATGTATCAGCCGGTTCCGAGGACCACCTGGGCTCGCATGGTTCATTTCATAACCTACTGGTTCCGAAATGAAATGCCAATCCCTAGTTGTCAGCATATACACATTACACATATACAATAATGAAATTCAAAAGGCTTATCTCCTCCTAGAGTTGTCCTTATCTTCATGAGAAGAGCATACATGGATCTGCACAAGACAGTTTCTAACCAAAAACACAATGTCTTCCATTTCCTGCTGAAATTTGTGGTTTCTATTAGTGACTAATTTCAAATGTAACAATCTTGTGCTAACAGCCCATGATGATTTGACTGGCCAGAGAAAGAGGTGCTTACCCATATACTTCCTCCTACCCTCAGATGCTAAGACATGGCTTGCTTAAACTATCACTCTCCATTACAAACAAAATGGGGCAAAGTCGTCCAATCCTTTCCTACTGCCCAAGATCAGAACTTGTTCAGTATGAATGTATGAAGCCACAGTTTCCATGTGCAGATGCCTTTGGAAACTGTGGTTTAAATAATTTAGATGTTAATCAGGGACCAACAGTGATTATAGTTACATTTTGATGTATTTATTTACAGCCATTCTCAACCTTTGGAAAGGGCTCCCAGCTGTGGGGACAAGGGCTTGTCCCCTGGCCGAGAACCCTTTAAAGATCGCTCCCCGCGTGCCTGCTACGCCGGGGAGGGCAGGTGCACAGGGAGCAATCTTTGGAAAGGGCTCCCGGCTGCGGGGACAAGGGCTTGTCTCCGCTGCCGAGAGCCCTTTAAACATCACGCGCTGCTCGCCCGCACCCGCAGGGGAGGGCAGGCGAGCTGCATGCGATGGCTCCCCTTTCCCTCAAGCCCTTTCGAGGTACTGAGGTCCCGCGATATAATGGGACCGTGGTATGTGAACCGCGAAAGGGCAGGGGACCACTGTACTTATACTGAAACACAAGGATCCCATCAGAGCTAATCATCAATAATGTCACCAAAGACTAGTTCCAGCTACAGCAGATCCATTTCATCAATGGGATTTATACTACATAAGAACATAAGAAGAGCCATGCTGGATCAGGCCAAAGGCCCATCGAGTCCAGCTTCCTGCATCTCACAGTGGCCCCACCAGATGCATCTGGGAGCGCACAAGACTAGATATCTGTCTCTTGATACCACTCCCCTGCATCTGGTCCTTGAAGTACCCCGATTTTAAGCCTGGAGATTACACATCTCCATCATGGTTTGTAACCTGTGATGGACTTTTCCTCCAGGAATCTGTCCAATCCCCTTTTGAAGGCATCCAGGCCCGATGCCACTACCACATCCTGTGGCAGGGAGTTCCACAGACTAACAACGTGCTGGGTAAAAAATATTTTCTACTAGTGTTGACTTGCACTTTAGTAGCTGATTCAATGAGTCTATTCTAGTTGGGACTAGCAATTGGATTTAAACTAGAATACTTTGTGTGTGACAGAGTGTACACAAAGAAAGAGAAAAGCAGCAAATGAGAAAAGGCGACAATATAATTCTGCAAAGTCTGAAAGGTTGGACATCTGATTTTATTTCACTTTTCAGGTGAAACATGAACATTTCATTTTAAAAGGCAAAACATCGGCTCTCATTTATCATAGCTACAATAATTATCTACATTGACTTATGAGTAATTATAGTGATTTGAAAAGGTTAGTCACAAAGAAGAAGGAAAGAGGATCACAGTTCAAAAGAATAAGAGACCTATATTTCTATTGAAAGCTGTAGTTCTATGCCAAATACCATATGAAAAGCTATCATAATATTACTATAATGGGTTGGGAAGAGATTATGCCAATTGCCCCAAGGTCCCTCTACTTTTAACTTAAATATAGGGTTTCTTTTTAAATGGTAACCACATCCTGTGAAATTAAGCAAGTCTACCTTTAACCCGCACTGAATTAAACATCCTATAATACAACATTTAGAAATCCTTGAATCATCAGTTGCATCATAAAAAGCAACACAAATTAGTTTAAAAATTGCAATTATTTTCCTGAGACTACATGTACTCCATAATTGAAAGCAGCAAAATCTAAGTGTATTTAGTTCCTAACATTTATCACCCATACAAAAACTGTTTTCTTGGATCAAAGATCTATTTTCATGCCATTCCTCTTTAAAAGTGGCCAGATAAGTACTACTGGTACACCACTTACCCGAGGGAAAGAGTCATCTCTGCAACTGGTACCCAGCATTTGACCCTCAGAGGAAGAGAAGTAAGGAGATGCAAATATCAAGGCAGGGAAAACAGAACTACAGGAAGCAGTTGGCACTTAACTTGCAATGCCTCAAACAGTCTCAGTAGGTCATCTGCCAGCCAATGTTGTGGAGTCAGCAGGCAGTCAAACCCAGTGGTTGCCACTTGCCATCAAAGGACTGCACATAGAAGCAGCTGCATTTTTTATTTCTGGCTACCACCTTAAGAAGCAACACCAGAGAAAGAGAAGCAGAAGACTATGAAGCTGTCACTTGTTTTTATTAAAAAATAATCCATCCATGATTACTGGGCTGGGGCACCTCCCTTAGGAGGAAAGGCTAAAACATCTGGGGCTCTTTAGTCTGGAAAAAAGGCGCCTGAGGGGGGATATGATTGAGACGTACAAAATAATGCAGGGCATGAGTAAAGTGGATAGTGGGAAGCTCTTCTCCCTCTCACAAAATACCAGAACTAGGGGACATACACTCAAATTGAGGGCTGGAAGAGTAAGAACAGACAAAAGAAAATATTTTTTCACCCAGCGCGTTGTTAGTCTGTGGAACTCCCTGCCACAGGATGTGGTGATGGCATCTGGCCTGGATGCCTTCAAAAGGGGATTGGACAGATTCCTGGAGGAAAAGTCCATCACAGGTTACAAACCATGATGGAGATGTGTAATCTCCAGGCTTAAAACCTGGGTACTTCAAAGGCCAGATGCAGGGGAGTGGTATCAGGAGACAGATATCTAGTCTCATGCGCTCCCAAATGCACCTGGTGGGGCCACTGTGAGATACAGGAAGCTGGACTAGATGGGTCTTTGGCCTGATCCAGCATGGCTCTTCTTATGTTCTTAGGTTCATCCAAAAGAAAATGAAAATTAAAGCCTTTTAACAGATCCTAAATTGTAATGGAAACATAAAACATACCTTCTTCTCTTTCCCACTGAAATTGGGGAGACCTAGAAATGTTTATGTTTGGCTACACTGGCCGCAAGTACTTACAAACAATTAATAAACAATCATAACACAATGCCAAGTCAGTTCTGACTTAGCACAACCATTAAAAGTAAATAGAAGTGTTCCACCAGTTCCTCCTTGCAATGGGGCTTTGGGGCCTTGCTGCTAGTCTAAAGTCACACAAGCTGACTCTTCTCCTGGATGCATAACAGGAGACCCACTGATCTATCAAGATAATTTATAAATTATTGCCACCACTTAATTGTGAAACATCAGTGGTTGCTTCTAACACAGAGAGACATTGTGGACTATCCATATCTTCAGACAAGCCAACCTTGTGGGAATGTACTGTATTTTGGGATGTTGAGCTCCGCTACATGGAGGTCACCTAAATATAAAGGACTATAGCAGTGTTAGTGTACCTATGGCACAGGTGCCAAAGGCGGCACTCAGAGCCCTTTCTGTGGGCACCCGACATCGTCCCTTCACAGCCACCTGTATTCAGGTTAAATGGCTGTATTGGCACTTTGTGAAAAATTAGTGGGTTTTGAATCGCAGTTTGGGCACTCGGTCTCTAAAAGGTTCGCCATCACTGGACTATAGCATTCCCAGAACATAAATACAAAGTAGAATTTAAATTATAAAGTTATAAATTTAAATTCTTACGTACATCATATTTTCCCCTTAATGATTGCTTTTTCAAATATGCACTTTGAAAATTACAGATAGAATAATTTATTATATCACTCCATAATTCAAGCACTTTCCCCACTGGTGTTTCCGCTCAGGTACTAACTAGGCCTCTGAATGTGTAGGATTCAAACCCAGTATCCCACCCATAGGTCACCATGGGCAGCAGGAATGTTCAAAAGCTGGAGCAACTATAGAAAAAAATCCCATTGGACTGGGGGGGGGGGCAAGACCCTTCCTTGTAATCTCTATTCTTCCATGACCAGTTTCTACTCTATTTCAAAATGCTGCAGAATCGCAGTGTAGAACATTATATTTTTAGGCTAACACTGTGTTAGTTTTAGACAGAAGAACATGCTACTTGAGGTTTTAATAGAAACTAACAAAATGTAACATTTTGACTGAAAGCCTGTTCAAGTTGTCCTAATGTAAAGTTAGGAGTGCAGAAGTGTAAAAAGTAATTTGTGGATATTACTCCTGCCCTGCTGTGATTTTTTTTTCTTATCCATTTCACAGCAGCAGAAGCAATGGGGATGAGGACCAGTCCTAAGAATTACAGTAGGACCTCCATATCCACTGATCCATTAACCATGGATTCAGTTACACATGGTTGGCAGAGAGAGAAAAATAAATAAATAATTCAGCAGCTGCAAAGCAAGCTGCTTTCACAAACCGCAGCTGTAAAGCAAGCTACTGTCACAAAACAACAGTTTTGGGGGTTTGGGGCATTCTCTCTTATCCACGGTTTCCGTTATCCACGGTGAGGCCTGGAACCAATCCCCAGCAGATATGGGGGTTCTACTGTGTACCAAATTTGTTCCTAAGTAATACTGGAGTAAAAACAGGTGGAAATATTTAAATAAACAGAGAAATTTTGCTCTCCATTTATTTCATATTTCCCCAAAAGGGAAAATTGAGGGCAACTCTATATCTACACTCAGGTTGCAAGGAAACAGCATTAAAGTGATCAGCAGCTACACCACGTGGACAGAATTGAAGCACAACAAAAATCGGGCAATTACAAATTGTAATGGCGACATCAAATCCCTTCAAGTCTCCATATTGTTGATATTTTTAAAAACAATTCAATAAAAACCCAACTTTCATTGTAAATTTTAATGCGAGCACTTAAAAGGCAAGAATGCATCAGTTTAATCAGGTTCAGATATAGGCATCCATAGCCATTTCAACTGGGCTTGCAGCCCTTGTAAAATACAGTGGCTCCAACATGATAATATTAGTGACATAACCTTACATTCAAATAAGTGCTGGTAGTTATCCAATATACAATGACCAGCTTTCCCTAGGAGTTTTTAGGAGCATTGCCTGTCCTCATGTTTTTGGGTTGAAGTTGCCATCAGTTTCTATATTTTGGGATTGCCAGCTTTTCATCTCCAGCTGAATTATTGCAGAGTATATAATGCTACCTAAAGAAAATTGCAACTGGTGCAAAACATGGTTTTAAAAGCCATAGTGGAATAATTCCATGGTCTCCTGTTTCTTTCAGGGCAAAATTCAGAGTGTCAGTTTTGACCTGATGCAGTTCATCCCTAATGCTTTTTTGAAAACTCCAAAAGCTGCACACAGCTCTCCTTTCACAATAGCATTGTTTCAGAGGCTACGCTTTAACAGTGGTGAGGATGAGTATTGAATTGGTTGCTAAAATTAAAGGATTTCTCCCTAACTTGGTATATTTCAACTGCTTACAGAGGAAAATGGGTGTCATAGTCAAACACCTGTGAACAGCACACTTTGGGAAGGCTAGTTCATAGATTTAATATTTTAATTCCCAGCAGTATCATCATTTAGATTTCTCAATAGGAACTGCGGTTACCCCTATATGGACAAAAGACTGCTCCCCCACCCAGCTTATAAGGGCTAGGAGCATATTTAATATGATACTGATCCAGCTACCTGTACAGATCAAGAAGAAAGAGACCAGTGTAACATAAGGCAAGTCATGTACCTCTTTGTAACAAAACAAACAAATTATGTTGCTGTTTTCAGCTGACAGTCTATCTCATTTTAATTTACTACAACTTGACATGCCTTGCCTATTTCTTATCTGACACAAAATCAGAGTCCATTCCATTCTTATAAGCTCACAAAAGATGAAAATCTTACACTGCTTTTCTCAGAAACTACGTGATAGGTGTCGGTAAAAGGAGGAAACAATACTTGATTTGGTTCTCGTCTTTAACCACACATTTTTGAACTCGTTTGCTTTAAAAAAAGAAAAACTTTCCTGATTTTTTGCTTGGTTCACAATTATCCTCTGCAATAGGATCTAAAAACTGTAAGTTCATAAATCAGTCAAGGACACATTTTTAAAAGCATGTTTCAGAGTCTGGAAAAAAAAGGCAGATTCTACAAACTACTGAACTTTGGTGCCATCTAGAGACAAGAAGTAGCCAGCTAAAATTATTTTGAGGTCTTATTCTCTAATTTGTTTATTTTGCATGTGTCTGACCTCAACCCAACATACCATTACTGAAGGGAAACAGTGTGCTCAAGTAGTTCTTAGCATCATTTCCAGGTGAAAGTTGGCAACACAGAGATATACAAAATACGCTACACAAGCTGTTTGCATAACACGTTTACCATTTACAAGAAAACTATGGTGTGTGTCTATGTATGTCCATATATTGTTAGAAAGTAAAAACAAAGATACTGCTTTAAGCAAAAATTGAACTGGATCTAAATTGAAAAATTGAATTTGGATTGAAAATAGCATGTGGGGTGATATATTTTTCAAAAAAACATTTTTTTCATTTTTTAAACAACTGTTTGATGCCAGTGGCCTTTTAACATTGCTGTATATTTAACTGTATATGTAATATATTTAAAAACTATGCATAGAACAGGGCCAGTTTTTAGAGAAATACTGATACTGCCAATCTTTAGAAATACTGTACTATTTAAGACAATTTATTATTATTAAAGAACTGTGCAAATTACAACATTAACCATTTCTGCCCTTTGTTTCACTTCAATGTGTTTATCCCAGATTGCTGATGTCTTCAGGCAAGCAATTCCTACTCGTATCCCTAAACCGACTACGGTTCCAGTGAAAGGACCCAATGGACAACCCAAGGCACCAGTTCTCGACAGTAAAGAAGGAAAATCAAACATTGCAAAAACCATTCCCAATGTTGCCATTCACCATAGTGGGAAAAGATAGATTGCTTGGTGTCTAAGGACTGAACAATATAGATACTGTACACTACACTTTCCTCAGGACGTACAAAAGAAAAAGAGTGCATGACAACATCACACAGAGGCAGAAAACAGCAACATTGTTAGTGGAATGGTAAAATACCAGGACATACTTATGATCATGCAATTGAGTATTACGTTCCTTATCTGTACCAAGATACATGTTAATAGCATTTGTCCTTGAGCACCAGATGGAGAGGTCATTTAGTGCAGACTTTAGTTCTACAATGTCTGCTCGCTGGAGAAAAGGAATTGTACTCAAATACAGTATATGACAGCAGCCTACACCTCCATGAAATTAGGGAGGTGCTACTCAGATCATGCTTAAATTTGGCAAGGCTATAAGAAAGTACTGCAAATAAGCATTTGGAAAAAGAGAAATGAGACTGCTTGGAGGAAAAGTAGCTAATGGCAAGTGGCTGAAGCTAACCTCATGGCACAGTGGTTAAATTGCTGTATTGCAGCCAAAACTGTATTTGGCACATGGGGTTTAATCCCACTCATGGTTGACTTAGTCTTCTGTCCTTCTGAGGTTGGTAAAGAATGAGTACCCAGCATGCTGGGGGTTGGGGGGGCAATGTGTAGCCTGCATAAATAAATTGTAAACTGCCCAGAGAGTGCTTTAAGCACTATGGGAAGGTATATAAGCAAAGCACTGGTTTTGCTTTTACCACCCCCTCTCTTGACTTAGCATGTGCTTCCACATCAAAGCTTCCACATCAATATCATTAAAGTCTTTTTCAACCTTCTTACTATAAAACCAGCCAATATTCCTTGTATCGCATTATGAAGTAAAATATTATAGAATGTATATGTGAAATAGAAATAATTGAACAACATTCCTAAGGTGTTATCCAAAGGGCAAAGGGGAGTGGATAAGCCAGGATGTAAATATTCAGTAAAAAGTCTAAATATTCAGTAAGATGTTTATGTAGTAAAATAAAGCAAAGGGGAATGCAACTAAATAATGCATTAGTTTCAGAGCATCATAACAAAGTCCTTCAAAACAGTAATGACTACCAAAAACAAAGCATTGGGGTCGGGGAGCTAAGTCTCTAAAGGAAGCAGAAGCTACTTCTAAAGAAGATGCAAATTGATCCTCATCCTGACACAGGGAGATGAGCAAGAGATGTAAGTGACAAAATATGCCTGTGGCCCTTCAAATCAGTGCAAGTCCAGTAAAAAAAAATTGGGAATGCTATAGAATTCACACTCAACTTGGAATAGATTGATCACAGTGCTAGTCCTTGACAATGCAGCCACCTGCACAGGTTCTTTTTTAAAAAACAAACAAACCCAAACTCATCAGCATTCTCTCACAGAAAGAATAATCTTTGATTAAAACTTCTGTGCTTTCCCAGCAGGATCATAATTGCTAACAAGCATCCCTAAAACATATTTGTTCTAGGTGATGCAATTCTAACAAAGCAGTCAAGATCTATATGAGAACTCATTTCCCCAGGGATAGTGCCACACATTTCACAGCAGACTGTACAGCTGATGGCATGATCAGAAGTGTGCTACCTGCCTCAAAAAGAAAATGGCTTTAATTAGCTCAGTTTAGATCCTACTTACACTGAGTATGCTAACTCTTTTGAAGAATTTTGTCATAAAAGATCATTCAATTATAGCAGGAGTGTCCAAACATTTTGGGAAGAAGGGCCAGTTTTGGTGAGGTGAAAATGTGTGGGGGCCAAACAATCAGCCTGAAGGGGGTGGGGGGAGAAAGGGTGTGGTCCGTGTGCATCTGCAACAGCTGCAAATGCTCCGGTTTCAAAGGGCCCAAGGGCCCAGCGGCTGTTGCACAGCCCGGAAATCGGCCCCTGAACACCCAAGATGCACCACTGCTCGCATATTCTGTCCTCCCTCGCAAGGAGGTGGGGAAGATGCTGCAGCAACAGAGCCAGGAGCGGGTAGGCAGGGTGCGTGGCTGAGGGGATGGACAGAGGCAGGGGGCACAGGCAAACCATAAAACTGCAAGCGGATGTCTCTAGCCAGCACAGGGAAGGGCCAAACGGTGGGAATGAGTGACAGGCTGAGCTGGCAGGGAGAAGAGGCTGAGGGCCACTCAAAATTTTAATTTGGGCCGCATTTGGCCCCCGGGCCGGACTTTGGACATGCCTGAATTATAGCAATGACTAGAGAGAGGGAAAGTTTTTTTTTAAAAAAAAAACAAGCTCCAAGAATATTCTAACACCACAAGATGGTAATAACTACCATAAACATGTACTGTATAGCTAATTAATTAACCAAACAGACATTGCATTTGGGACAATAGAGGGTAGCTTAGCACTGTAAAGAAACAACATTTTCTGAGGCCATCCATCTGACATAGTTCAAGTAGAATAGATGAATTGGCATTTCCTTTCCTAAGAGAATGTTGTGAGACTGGGAGGGAGATATTCAAAGTCCTCAGTACTCAAAGTGCCTAGTACTTTGAATCAAGCTATAATTCCAGGAAACCTGAGGAAAGCTCAATCCTGAGCCTAGTGCTCTTAAATATTTTTTATTCGTGACTCGAAAGAGTGCTAATCAAATTTGCAGATGACATAAAATTGGGTGGAATAGCTAATACTTCAGAAGACAGGAACAAAATTGAAAAATATCTTATTAGGCTGGGGCACTAGGCCGAAAACAAGACCGGCTGAGGACTCTGTGTCTATCAAACCTGGACTGGACTGACCACACTCTTGGCTGCTGGAAACACCCTGGTCCAGGCCTCTTTTGCAGATTTTCTGGTTGCTGCCCACGCCAGCTGTTATAGTCAGCCTCCAAAGCATGGGGAGGAGAAAGGAAGGGAGGTTTCAAAGAGTGCAGGTTGGGGTTTTATTTTTCTTTAAAAGCAAAAAGGGGGTTGAGCTGTGTGGCCATCACAAAATACAATTGCAAAAAAAAAGTTACAGACAATACCTTTATAGGCCACTATTAAAAATAAAAAAGGAACATTGCAAGCTTTCAAGTCTACAAAACTCTTCTTCAAAGCAGGTCCCAGAAGTTCAGACATGGTAAAAAAATGTGCTTTACCAGGATGTAACTTTTAGATGTTCTTAAAATCCATGGTCTTCCTGCCTCTTAACAAGACTTCTGCCCTGGCTGCAACACTGTAGCCATGGATTTTAAGAACATCTAAATGTTACATCCTGGTAAAGCACATCTTTTACCATGTCTGAACTTCTAGGACCTGCTTTGAAGAAGAGTTGTGTAGACTCAAAAGCTTGCAATGTTCCTTGTTGTTGTTGTTGTTTTAATTTTTAACAGTGTCCTATAAAGGTATCACCTGTAACCTATTTTTGCAATTGTGTTTTGTGATGGACATGCAACTCAACCCCCTTTTTGCTTTGATGGATTTGTGAAGATATCAAGAAAGAGCTGGCATTCCCCCAGAGACCTGGAACGAGGCACAAGAACTCTCATCAACAAAGGGCAAGACTGCATCCAGTAGGTCAGGATTGGTGAACCTATGGCACAGGTGCCAAAGGTGGCACTTGAAGCCCTTTCTGTGGGCACCCAACATCAGCCCTTCACAGCTACCTGTATTCAGGTTAAATTCCTGTATTGGCACTTTGTGAAAAATTAGTGGGTTCT
>JAHTLZ010000007.1:18491240-18504700 GCA_023846285.1 Phrynocephalus versicolor | reverse complement strand
GTGCCAAAGGTGGCACTCGGAGCCCTTTCTGTGGGCACCCGACATCACCCTTTAATAGCCACCTGTATACAGGTTAAATTACTATACTGGCACTTTGCAAAAATAATTAGTGGGTTTTGAATTGCAGTTTGGGCACTCGGTCTCTAAAAGGTTCACCACCATCACTGCTCTAGGCCAAAAGGGATTTGTATGCCTCGTAGTGCCAAATGGAGCTGGGTAAGGGAGTGCGGAGTGGTATATGACCCATGTTTCTTTGTTTGAAGAACAGGGGTGTGACTTAAGAAGCAGCTTTTTACAACTGCCCTTCCTGCCTCTTAACAAGACTTCTGCCCTGGCTGCAACACCATCTACTGTAGCCATGGATTTTAAGAACATCTAACACTTACATCCTGGTAAAGCACATCGTTTACCATGTTTGAACTTCTGGGACCTGCTTTGAAGAAGAGTTGTGTAGACTCAAAAGCTTGCAATGTTCCTTGTTTTTTTAATTTTTAAGGGTTGCCTTGGTTTATAAGCATGTTTCTGGAACAAATTACATAAACCAAGGCATTACTATACTTGAAAAGGAGGGACAGGATCTGTTCTCTAGACATGGGCACGACTCGGCGAAATTTTCGTTTCCGTTTCCGTTTTTCGTTTCCGTTACATAACGGAAACGGTAACGATAATTAAGCCGTCAGAACTCAAACTCGAACAAAAAAAAAGAAAAATTTGGTCTGGTTTTTCGTTTTCGTTTGTGGCATCGCAGCGATCGCGCAATGCGAAGCACAGAAAAGGTTTTTTAAAGTTTTTTTTTTAAAAAAAAACCCGACTCCCGGCCAAAAAAGCAGGCGAAAATATGCCTGCCTGAGGCTTTGCCACCTACCAGAGGGGTGGTTTCTGGGGGGTCCCCGGCCTTCCCCCCCTCTTCTCCTGTCCTGGGCTGCTTGCACCAGGCTGGGCGGGGGGTCATCCTCATCGTCTCACCATGCCATGCGGTGGGGGGGATCCAAAATGGGGACCACAATTTTTCTTTTGAAATCGTGGTCAAAAACCACACCAAATCACCACAGAAACATGTGAAATTTATATATTTTAAATGCCTAAATTTTAATAGTAGCAGCAGTGGGGTTTTTTTATAGCAATAAAACGTTGTATTGATTTTATTTTATTTTATTTTATTAGACCTGCCCATTTGGGCTGGGCATGGGATGGGACCATGCAATTTTTTTGAACCATTCCACCAATGGCATCGCCAGGTTTTTGACTGACACTTCTGGATGTTTCGGAGGGCATAAAAAGCCAAGGCACCTTCCAGAAATCGCAGTCGGGTGTATGGATGTGGTTGAGGGAGGAGGGCTGGCTGCTGGTGCTGGTGTGATCTGATCGAGATTGAGGAGGGAGGCTGGAGGCTTTAGGATTTAAGTTAGGCAGGCAGGGAGGGAATTGAATTTAGAAAATAATTTCTTTGATTCCCTGCAGCTTTGTCTGCTGAAGGGAATAGCAGTTTATTCTTTATTTCTTCTCTGGCAGTTTGTGAGGATTTTTTTCTGATATTGGATAAAGGGGGAGGTTCAACTGCGAGTGGGAGGTGTGGATTTATTTTAAATACATTATACTACCATTTATTTTCTATTTTCCCAACTTCAATTTGCTTGCACACACACACATTTGGGGTGCAAGCCAAGAACAGAACCTCTATCCTAAGTGATATCCTAACTGCCCACTCGCCCACTCGCCCGCCCGTGCCGCCACCCACCTGCGGCCCACGCTGCCGCCCGCCCACTTGCCCACCCCCGCCTCCCCCTGCTGCTGTCACCGCCCGCCCATGGCCCCCCGCCACCACCGCCCGCCTGCACCTCCCCCCCGCTGCCCGCCGCCTAGGGCGCAAAAACACCTAGCGCCGGCCCTGATTGCGGGACGCCCCTATGCTCTGGGAAGTCAAATCGCGCTAAATCGCAGTGGAAACAACAAACGACAAACGAAACGACAAATTCTTGAAAAATTTCGCGACAAACGGAAACGACCCAAAACGGACCCGTTCTGACAAACGAAAACTCGAAACGTCATTTTTTCTGGTCGTGCCCATGTCTACTGTTCTCTATTATCTCAGAGTGTGCGAAACATAATAATAAGCTGAAGTTACAGGAATATTTTGACCGATTATCAGGAAAAACAGTACAACAATGGAACCAACAACCGCGGGAGGTGATGTACAGTAGGACCCCCATAACCACTGATTCATTATCCACTGATTCAGTTATCCATGGTTGGCAGAGGAAAAATAAATAATTCAGCAGCTGCAAAGCAAGCTACTGTTACAAATAGCAGCTGTAAATCAAGCTACTGTTGCAAAATACCAGCTGTAAAGCAATTTACTATCACAAAACAGCAGTTTTGGGGACATTTTGACATTCTCTCTTATCCATGCTTTTCATTATCCACGGGAAGGCTTGGAACCAATCCCCAGCGGATACTGGGGTCCTACTGTATGCTCCAATGTTGGAAATGTTCAAGAGAAAACTGAACAGCCATTTGTCAGAAATAATTTGACTTGGATTCCTACACTGAGGGTTGGACTCATTGACCTTATAGACTCCTATACCAACTCAATTATTCTATGAAACCTTCATAATTCTGGAAGTATTCTGGAACTTCCTGTTTTTTAAGTAGAGACTCTTGGCTTCTTGTTACCTAGAAGCAAACACTCACCAATATATTATCCCTACATGTAAGGTATTAAGCAGCAAAGGTGCCAACAAAGTGCCTGCAGTGATACGGAAGAGCTGCCAGTAGCAGTGGCCACATGCACACAGCGGCGGGAAGGGCCTGTCCGGGCAGAGTCGCAGCAGCAATGGCATGCTGCCTGGGTGCAGCAGCAGGGAGGGGGTGCACGGCAATGATGGGCAAAGGTCAACTTGGTGCTCCAGTGCTCATTTTGCAACAATAGCTCGTAAACTGGAATAAAAATGGTCCAACATTTTTGATCGTCTTGCAAAGCCAGGGGGCCCTCTTGAAAGAGCCATCCCTCAAGAAGGTAAGAGGGATGGCTTGCAGACACAGGGCCTTCTCGGCAGCTGCCCCCAAGCTATGGAATGCCCTCCCAAGTGAGATCCGCCTGGCGCCAACACTGATGACATTTCGGCGCCAGGTAAAAACCTTCCTGTTCCAGAAGTTTTTTAATTGATACAATTTAGATTGTGGGTCTTCTCATGGCAATTTTAGTGTGATGATTTTAGTATAAGGTTTTTACTATTGTTTTAATTATTTATTGTTGTTTGATGTTTTTAACTGTTTTAATTCTTTGATTGGAAGCCGCCCAGAGACCTTTGGGTAGTGGGAGGCATATAAGTTGTAAAAATAAATAAAATAAATAAATAAAAATGCTCGTACACTGGCAGTCGTAAACCGAGGTATTATTTTTTTATTTTTTTATTTATTTACAAGATTTTTAGGTGCCCCACTACTAGGTGGTCTCTGGGTGGCGTACAACAATATATTAAAACTGTAAAACAATAAAACAACATGACTGTTAAAACTATAAAATACAACATAGGTTAAAACAATTGACATACAGTGCCAATTAAAAACCCTGCTGATGATGAGTCCAGCTAAAACACTGTCTAATTAAAATTTTGGCTGAACAAGAAGGTCTTTGCCTGGTGCCGAAAAGCCAAAAGTGTCAGGACCAGGCGGCTCTCCATAGGGAGGGCATTCCAAAGTTGGAGGGCAACTACCGAGGAGGCCCTGTTTCAACATGCCATCCCCCTCTCCTCTTTGAGGGATGGTACCTTCAGTAGGGCCTCCTGGCCTGATCTAAGAGTACGCACAGGCTCATACAGAAGAAGGCGATCCTTTAGGTACCCAGGTCCTAAGCCATTTAGGGCTTTCTATGTGAGCATGAGCACTTTTAATTGGACCCGGACAGCAACTGGCAGCCAATGTAGATTTTTTTGTATTGGCGTGATATCAGTCCGCGGCATTACTGTATATAGACGACAGAATACTGTTTTCCTCCTCTGAATTTATATTATGTGTTTGCATCCCCTTCTTCTCATTTTACACAAATTTTACCGTGTACAATTTTATTGTGATCCTTAAACTAGGGTTTTAAGCTTCCTATGGTGTTTTGAAGTCAGTAAGAAGCTTTGCCATTTTTGAGTAATGTAATAGAAGTTGATATTGTCCAATTTTCAGTAATTATTTCTGTTCTATAAATCTAATTCTGAAGGTTCACTGAACCATCTAAATCAGAGGTCCTCAACGTTTTCAAACAGTGGGCCGGTCTACCACGCCCCAGACACCACTGGGGGGCGGACTACAGTAAAAAAAAAAGCCAACATGGCAAAAAGTGGAGAGGGAGAGGCAAGTGGGCGGAGTCCCCCACGATTGGCCCATGATCAATGTGTTTCCAAGGTCCCAGCAATGCCTCCTGCTCCAGATCACCACCCTGAGGTGCCACTGCTGGGATCCCTCTGCTGCGCCTCTTCCTCCTCCTCCAGTGGCAGCAGCTGGAGCAGTTCTCCTTCCTTCCTTCCTTCCTTCCTTCCTTGTGTCAGAAAGGAGGTGGCAGCCCAGGCTACTTCTTTAAACCTTGTACACACAATAAGGAATTTAAAAGCATTCACTGTAATTATTTTTTGCACATTATCTGGAACACCATCCCAAACACCATAAGGGAACACTTCAAGTACTGTATGTTGTAAACATCTTTAAACCTGCATACAATTATATATACAGTATATATATACTGTATATATGACTTGTTACTGAAAATTCAGTGAGTTCAGCAAAAATATTAATCACTTGAATACAGAACAACTTCCAATTCTGTACAATTTAATCAACCGGAAACACTCTTGATAGTGTTTACTAACCCGGGATTCCTATAAGTTTGTTTCTGTCCTTCCATATAATGCATAATCCAATTGATGATGGAGCTACCCCTGTTGTAAATTACAAAACTGGACTAAAACAGGGAAGATGTTGGCTCATAACTCCAGTTTGCTCTGAGTTTTGGAGTTTTCACTACGTCAGTTACACTTTCTCGTCCTATCGTTGTGAGAAGAAGAGAAGTACTGTATGTATCCCAAGCTCCAAGGAGAAAAGGTAGAAGAAATGTAATAAACTATATGCCTACTACTTTTGTACATCAAGGCCAGATCCCAGAACTTTAACTAACTTTCTACCAGGCTTCTGGAAATCATTCTCTCCATCCACTTTCCTATGTCCATTTTCAACATCTTGTCCTGATGCTCCCTTCAGCATAAAAGGAGTCTGTTTCCAGTTTCACTCTTTGCTGAATATCTTCTACAGTATCTACTTTTCACAGTGTGAGAAATACCACCTCTTCACAGTTTGTAAGAAACCACATCTCTGGGGGGAAACAATTACTAAATGAAACTTTTTCTTTCATTAATATGCCTGTGAAGATTCTCAGTCATCCAGGTGAGTTTATCTGGAAGTTGAGTCATGGCAACTGGATTTTTTCTTGAGAGATTGAAACGTTTCACTGTTCACCCAAACAGCTTGACTCAACTTCCAGGTCTTTCTTGCTGCAGGCTGCTAGAAAACAAGTACTTCCCCTCTTTCATCCAAAATTAAAACACACCATTATGAAATCTAATATACAACCAAGAGGGAGTCTCTCTTTTTTGAAAGTGAAGGATGCATGGGGTTTGGTGCCGTTCCCAACAAGCCGGAAACAGTTGCAAATGAGACTGCAATGAAGCGGTTTGGAAGCTGAAGTGTGACTTCTTTTTCCTATCTCAAATGAGCTTTAAAGACAAATGTGGAGCAGAAGAAGTCAAATAAGCGGAAAATAAACAACAAAAGGAGATAGCAGAAAGGAGGCGGATGGACTGCGAGAGGGAACCCCAAAGCCAGAGAAACGGGAGATGGTGGGGAAGGTGAATAAGCTCGGACTTGGTTTATTTTGAAACTGGCCAGCCAGCAGCCGTAGCCCTCCTGTTCTCCCCCAAACCCAACTCCGGTACCTGAGTTGTTGTCGCGCGTCCCTTCACGTGGTTCCCACCAAGGTTCATCCAACGTGTCCCCCATGCTGCGCGTGCACGGCAGGCCACGCCGCCCCAGCCGGACCGGGGAAAGAGGAGAGGAAGACGAGGAAGAGCACGCGGGAGAGCTCCAAGGACGCCGCGGCCGGCTGTCGCTGCTGCTAGGGAAGCCCGCCCAGAGCGGGAGGGGACGTGGGCCGGCCTTCCGACGTTCAACCTCCGTTCAGGCTCCGGCAGCGAGGGAGGAGGGGACGCGCGATCTGCCCGGCGCCTGCAGTTACGGGTGCCTGTTAAGCGTTGGAGTTCAGCCGGTGGTACTCTTCGCACCGCCTGAAGAGGGGAGTAACTTCTATTCCACCTAAGGAGGATTTTTGCTTCAAAACAGACATGCTTCCAGATACGGTTTAGCTTTCTCCTGCACGCGTTGCGCGAGTTCCGAGAGCTGAGGCATTTTAATCAAGACGTGGTTGAGCTGCCCCCTCTGGTAACCCCAATAGGTGAGGCTGAAAAGGCAATACTGGAGATCCAGTGCTGAAGTTAATGCTTCAGGAGATCTCGTCTTGTACAGTGGGAACCAGTGCATATTTATTCAGAATTAGGTTGTCCTCTAGCCAATAATTCCCTGGCAAGTATGTTCTAACTTACAGTCTGTCGGTGCAAGTTTTTTTCCTTGTGATGCTTTAACACAATTATTAATATGGCTGGCTGCCCCTCAGATCCTGAAGGTTGCATATTAAAAAAATTTTTTTTATTAAAACACATTTTAATATTTTAAAGATCACTCATTCATGGGGTCCTCATAAGTCAATGGTGACTTTACAGCACCTAATTGCCTAGTCCTATGTGGGCCTACTCATTGGTGATTTCTCACAAACAAGTACTGTATGTTCTCCTAATGTTAGGCCCTTCTAACTTTTCAAGTTGATAGCACAAGGAGCATCATGTAAGAAAAGAGAATAAAAATATTCATGTGCAAAAATATTCATGTGCATCACATTCTGCGATTGTCATGGCTGTACGAACATAATGACAGGAGTGCCCACATTTCTATGGCACATTTCTTTGTCTTTAAGATATAGATAAGTGATGCCGAACCTTTTAGAGACCAAGTGGCCAAATTGCAATTCAAAAGCCACTAATTTTTTGCAAAGTGCCAATATAGCATTTTAACCTGAATATGGGTGGCTATGAAAGGGTGATATTGGGTGCCCAGAGAAAGGGCTCCGAGTGCCACCTTTGGCACCCGTGCCATAGGTTCACCAACACTGATATAGATAAATCAGATGACAGACAGAATTTTTAACAGATTAAAGTTTATTTAGAGCTGCTCCATTCTCTTCAATTTTGTTCATTCTAAATCATCCAGAAGCAGGGATGTTGCTAGATGAAAAGCAACCTCTCACAACCACACCTATCTCTTGGTTTTGTTAATTTCAACTACAATCAACGGAACTTGCACAGGTTTTGATTTAACAAGTCCATAAATATTCCAGGACAAGAGCACTTCATTATTATTTCGGCATTACAGATTGGGTGAGCCGGGGTGGCATAGGATAACCTTGCAATACAGTATAAGGTAGCCCATTGTTAAGATTTTGAATTGGGATGGGGTTAAAAGCTCTTTATGAACCAGCATTATTGTACTGTATTCTTATTGCAGGCTGGTCATTAGGGGAAGGGGGCCAGAGAAAAACATATAACTACCATAAAGTAGTCTAGTGATATTGTAGGTCAGTGCTGTGGCTGGTTTGAATTTCCAGCCAAAACCAATACAACAGCTCTAGCAGACAACGGGTTTCTTGTGTTTTCAAATCAAATTAAGCAGTCACTTGTACATTTAGAAGAGGCAGTTATGTTAGTCTGTGCAAGTACAGTATACTAGACATGAAAAACTGATAAACATGACATGCAGTTGTTAAAAACAAGGGTGGGCAAGACTATAGTAAGCCACTAAAACTAGGTGCAAACAATGACAGGATTTCATCACACACAGGTCCTTTCTACACAAAACTAGTTGAGAATGAGCACAAACTCCATTTCTTCCTGCGACCCTCCGTTTTGCAGGAAAGGTGGGCGTTGATCAGTCACAGCATGCTAAAATCAGAGATAGCTAAATCATCTGGAAACAAGAACAAAAAGACAACTCCGCCTTGTGGCACCTTAAAAAAAACTTAAGTGCTACAATGTTACCAAGGGAATATGAGGAAGTATTTTAAAAATATACGTCCAAAATATACCCGGAAGCGAGCGATCGTCCGATAGTCGAACTCTTGTATTGCTCTATGAATGAACGTCAGGGCAGCTGTCGTGCTTTACGGCCGCCGTGGAAAGGGAGGGTAGAGTTGCGACGTAGAGTATTGGTTATTTGGGCCATGCTTTACGGCAAAAAGGCACGTCAACAGCCATGGCGGAGGGGGAAGAAACGTCTCTGGCGAACAGCTGGTGAGTGGACCCGCCTGCCGCTTAATCGGGGCTTTGGGAAGGGTAGGGAGCGCGCGGCCGCGGCGACCACCTCGCCCCTCTTGCGCGCACAGCCCGGGCCGCCCCCGTTGCCCTCCCCAGATGGGCTCTCTCGCCTGGCACATAAACCACCGACCAGTTGCATGGGCTCGAAGGCAGCATCCTTTGGGGGAAGGTGGTGCTCGTCTCTCTTTTTGCACCTCGGACGCTTCCCCAGAGATGATGGCTGGAGGGTATTAGGGGGAAATTGTTTCCGAAAGAGCAGTCCATTCATCTCGCTGGTGTCTGTTTTTTTCGTGCATTTCCAGGGAAAGGGGGGGCGGCCAAAGAGGCAAGACTGTGATGTATATCCAGGAAATGCACTTTTTCATAAATTATAAAAGGGTGATTCTGCCCAGCGAGCTTCATGGCTGAGTTGGGAGTTTGTACCTGGCTGTCCCTAGTTCTTTTCCAGCCCTTGGCCCCCAGCTGTTTCCTACCAGTCGCCATCTGCATGTTTTGCCCGCTCCCATTCCCTACATCAGTGTTGGTGGTGAATCTATGGCATGAGTGCTAAAGGTGGCACTCGGAGCCCTTTCTGTGGGCACCCAAATGCGCTCCTTCACAGCCACCTGTATTCAGGTTAAATTGCTGTATTGGCACTTTGTGGGAAATTAGTGGATTCTGAATCGCAGTTTGGGCACTCGGTCTGTAAAAGGTTCGCCATTCCTGCCCTACGTATTCTTGATCATTGGCCAACTTAGCTGGGGCTGATGGAGTGATGTTCGGAAGACATCAGGGTATGCTGCACAAGGCATCCAACAATGGATGGACAGACATTAAACATTAAAATAAATGTTTTTCTTCTTTGAAACTGAGATTGTGGTAAAATGATGCTGTGTGTTCTGATTTGCACATGTTTTTATCTCTTGATGAAGTGTTGTGGGTGTACTAGTGAGAGCTGTGAGGAAATCTCAAATACTGTGTGATACACCGAAAAAAAGAAGTGTCTGGAGTGTAGCATAATGTAAGCAAAGGCTGTTTATTGAGTACCAAAGGTCACTGTTTTGTTGGAAGTGTCTGGCTGTTAGGATGGAAAATCTAGAAGGTCAAACTCCACCATCTATAGTCTTTATAAATCTTCTTCATAAATTCCCTCTGGTTTAATTAGGCATAAGTTAATTAACACTTCAGTCTAGTCTATTCAGAAGAACTGAACTTTTTTTTCAGGGCTATACACTCACATTTTTATGAACACCTTTATGTCTCAAGTAAATTTATTTATTTAAAATATTTCTATCCTGCATTTTCCTTAAAAGGTATCAAAGTGGCTTACATCATTAAAGTACAGTATTTAAGAGCTAAAAACAGTAAATGTACAAATATTAAAAAATAACTAGACAAGTATTACCGTAGGACTCACGTATCCCACTGATTCATTAACCACTGATTCAGTTATCCACATTTGGCAGAGGAAATAAATAAATAATTCAGCAGCCATAAAGCAAGCTAATGTCATAAAACAGCAGCCATAAAGCAGGTTACTGTCACAAGCAGAAGCCGTAAAGCAATCTACTGTCACAAAACAGCAGCTGTAAAGCAAGCTACTGTCACAAAACAGTAGTTTGGGTTTTTTGGTGTTCTCTCTTATCCACAGTTTTTGTTATGCACAGGAAGGGCTGGAACCGATCCCCAGCAGATACCAGGGTCCTACTGTATATGAAAATGGTAAATTAAATCAATATTAAAATGTTTTCAAACAAGTGACCCCTGACCACAATGTAACATACATGGAAGCTTTCTTTTGAATGCTTGATTTTTTTAACACATTGATCTCAAGGCATTATGTTTTAGAAGTACTGAGAAATGATAAGAATTTTCAGTGGAACATATTGGTCAGAGGTGCAAAATAAAAGCTTGCTTCAAGATGGAAAGTGTGATTTTAGCATAAACTTTTATTTTATTGCTTAATCTTGGCCATGGAGTAACTGAATACTAGAAATAAGTTATATCTGATACAGAGTCCTGCCAAAATATGATGATATTTTTGTAGATATAGTTTCCATGTGATTAAATAGGCCAGACTACTGTATATGGACATTTCATGTTTAAGATAAGCATAACATTAACAGAATCTGGGTCTTTTTTAAAAGGAAAAGGATACAATATTTAGGAACCTACTGTAAGATTGTGAGTCACAAATTAAAGCATCTAGATTCCAGCAACAGGCTCCCATGGCTAGGTGCATGACTGAACAAATGGGATTAATGAGATTGTTTCTGCAAAGAAGTACCATACGTCTTTGAAAATAATGCTATGTTTCAGCATTTTGTTGTTAATGTAGCCAGTCATGCAGAGAATTCTGTCTGCAGGACAGTCTGTCGCCATTATTCTTGCACCATTGTTATTCTTGGACTTTGCAACAGTAACTTAGAAATAGATAAAACATGGGCATAGTATTTAACAAAACTCTTTAAAAATGTTTTTAAAAGAGAAAGATAGTGTGGGAAAGGGAAAGAAGCAAGATATGAAAGGAGAAAATATTTCTGATGCTGTCACTGAACAAAATTGATATTAGAAGATTAATGAAGAATATCTTGTCTGTCTCTGCACAACATGTGTTCCAACTCTTTGAAGTCCTATAAAGTTGTCAAGGATATAAAGAAGTACAGGACACAAGAAATGCAAATTGATGCATTCTGAAATTTAAGACTTCATTCATGAGAACACCACAAACTACTTCACAATAGAAGTACTAATTGTTAGCATTTGTATAGTGCCATTCTCAAAATACTTCCCAAGTATTTTCTAGTTGCAGTCAGTAGTATTAAACAGTATACTGAGGCTAAAAGTGGCTTGCTTAAGTTACACTCACCTGTTCATGCAGGAGTGAGATTTAAACTCCCTTGTTGCAAACTCTCTTATTCTCTATAATTCTCTTATTCTCTCTATACATGTAATTTTCTATAACTCTCTATATTGTCCGTTACTCTCTTAGAGCTGGGGCACCTGTACCCCTCCCAGTGCTGAAAAATGACCACTTCTGAATTGGAGTCTAGTAATCTTGGAAGGAATCATGCATCCCCTAAATTCACTGCAGATGTTAGTAAGAGGCTAAATCTCATAGCATTGATGAGAGCAGAGTTTAATCAGTAGGACTTGAATAAGTATTGACTGACGAGAGTCTCATTTATTAAAGTAAAAGGTAAAGGTTCCCCCCGAACATGCATGCTAGTTGTGTCCGATTCTAGAGGTGGTGCTCATCTCCGTATTCAAGCCAAAGAGCCAGTATTGTGCAAGTATGTGGCCATGTGGCCGACATGGTTGCAAGGAAACACTGTTTTACCTTCCCGCTTTTTACGGCGGTACCTATATATCTACTTGCATTTACATGTTTTTGAACTGCTAGGTTTGCAGGAGCTGGGGTTAACAGCAGGAGCTCACTCCCCTGCGTGGCACCCGGGATTCGAACCGCTGAGCTGCCGACTTTGCAACCCACAGTTTTCAGTACTCTAGTCCGCTGAGCCACCATGCCGCTCATTTATTAAGGTGTCTACTCTAATTCTGTCTAGCAATCAAGTATAGGCCAAAGAATTGTTGTGTTAAATAAGATGGTTGATGGGTATTGTAGCCTATAACAGCTGGTGGGGGACTAATGTGGAGAAGATTTATAATGTAAATACTAAGCAATCCTTGGTTTGACTTCTGCTTTGCATTTGCCTTATTTTTAATTACTTATTTAGAATTTAAGAGGGAACTAGAACTTCTGGCTGCCAACATCAAATGGACTTGTCAGAATCTCAGCATTCTGAAAATGCAGTGATAACATTCATGGGTATTCTGTCAGGAAGATTCAAAGTCATTTTTTCCATCTGGTATGAAATACTGTATAGCAAATTCATTCAATATGTATGGATCCTCCTGTATTATACAGCCAAAGCACTGCCTTCAACATAAAAGAATGAAAATAACCATCTTGTGAACGTCCCTATGTTTTCAGAAGTACAACCTTGTGAAGACAATTAGAAATAGTGGACCAAAGGGAGTGGGGGTGAGGGGAGCTCCATGAGTAATGAGTGGGCTCAATGGGCATGGAATGCAAGCCAACTGTTGCAGGTTGAATGATAAAGCAGGGGAAGAGAGAGGAGCAGGGTATTCTTGAAAAGGGCATGACTGCCTGGCCAGAGTCCTAACAGCCCACATATTATTACAGATCCTACTTCTAATATATAAAATACACTAGCTAGGGTCTCATTCATTAATGGATAGGCAAAACTGCTGAGAAGGTTCTTAAATAACTAGGTTTCTTAAATTCTGCATAGTTTGAGCTATTATAATGATGAGGAAGATCAAAGAACAGAGCAGACGTCCTGTAGCATTGGCCAGCAGCCTTGAAGAGAGCAGCCTAGATAGCAGATGACATGGAAGGGCATTGTGTTTCCCCATTTATTGGCTTGAATCAGTCTCACATGAGAAATGCAGAAGTTCGATGTTGCCGTGACCAACATTGGGAACTGAAGAGTCATACATGAAAGAACATTGATGAGAGAGGAAACTTCACCAGGTCTCACATTACAAATTCCAGTGACCACTTGGAAACCTCCAGATCATTACATAAATCACATAAAAACTTTAAAAGTAATATATAAACTATATTTTAAAAATAAAGTTTGTATGCTGAGATTTTTTACAGACCCCTCTGTACCCTCCTTTTTCTTATCTTTGAGGATAAAGATTTTGTATTCTGCAGCCAGCTCAAGGAACACTTGGTTTTATGATGGAGTGCAGTAATAATACAAAGAAAGGCTGAAGTCCTGTTGTATAGTTACATAAATGTAATTTTTAGAGGGGAATTGCCATAAATTAAAAAAGCTCCATAAACTATCTGTTGGTATTGAGTTCTGCTGGTTGTGGGGAAGGGGTAGCACAGGGACTCCATCCATGTTTGCAGAACCTGTGTGCTGCTGAGGCTTAGATATAGGTCTGGGGCAGTGCTGTGCACCTCTCTCTCTCTCTCTCTCTCTCTCT
>JAHTLZ010000007.1:18459259-18491230 GCA_023846285.1 Phrynocephalus versicolor | reverse complement strand
TGTGTGTGTGTGTGTGTGTGTGTGTGTGTGTGTGTGTGTGACCCATCACTCTCCCTGCTGAGTGTATCTCAGTGGTGTTGAGGTTACCTAGATTACTGTTATTTGGGGACTTCAGTACACACATTGAGTCTGAGCTTTTAGGTATGACCATGGAGGTCATGGATTCCATTACCTCTGGGGGTCATAACCAAAAGCTCAAACTCAGTTTGAATATTGAAGTCCCCAACTATCAGTAGTCTCTAGGTGACCCCAAGATTACCACTGAGATGAATTTGATCAGTCTCAGCCTCCATGAACCTATCCCACTATGTCTCCTGTCACAGATATATTGTCAGTCACATTCTAGACCCAGTGTTCTTGACAGCACAGATGGAGAGCGGTTTGGGGGTGAAAGATATCAGCCTCCTTCCATTCTCATCCTATTGCCTATTCACCATCTCCCATGGGAAGATCATACCAAATAGTCAAAGCTATGTTTTTCTAGTAGTGATGTATGGAAGTGAGAGCTGGATCATAATGAAGGCTGATTGCCACAGAATTGACACTTTTGAGCTGTGGTGCTGGAGGAGAGTCTTGAGAGTCCCCTGGACTGCAAGGAGATCAAACCTATCCATCCTGGGGGGGGGGGGGTTGGAATCAATCCTGGATGTTCATTGGAAGGACAGATTTTGAAGCTGAGGCTCCAATATTTTGACCACCTTATGAGGAGAAAGGAGTCATTGGGAAAAGTCCCTGATGTTGGGAAAGATTGAAGGCAAAAGGAAAAGGGGACGGCAGAGAATGAGATGGTTGGATGGTGTCACTGATGCAACCAACATGGATTTAACCAAACTCCGGGAGGCAGTGGAAGACAGAAGGGCCTGGTGTGCTCTGGTCCATGGTTTCATGAAGAGTCAGACACGACTGAACGACAACAACAGGCAGGCTGTTGGACAGGCTCTTGGGATTGGAATCGGAGTATTGGCATAAGGTTGGCTTCAGTCCTTCCTCAAGGGTCGGGTCCAGAGAGTCCAGCTTGGAGAAGAGTTTTCAGCCCCTTGGACCCTTGATTTTGGAGCTCCATAGGGGTCATCAGTCTCTCCAGTGCTTTTTGACATCTATGTGAAATTGCTGGGGGAAATTATTGTTTCTCATCATTGTTTCTCCTTTTCAACCTCTGCCATGGATATCATCCAGACATTGGAAAAGTGCCTGCCTTAACTGCTGGAATAGACCAGGGCTAACAGGATCAAGCCAAACGTGGATAAAATGGAGATCATCTTTCTGAAGAATCCCTCTGATGGATTGGGAGATACTCTCTGTGAGCTGGATGGTGTTAACTCCCATTCAGGGGTCAACACAGGAAACTCAGAGAAATCCTGGATCTGGCTATCTCCTGAGATTCCCAGAAGACAGCCATGTCTAGGTCTGCCTTTAATCAACTGAGCTGATCAGCTCTGTCCATACTTAGATGAGAGTGCCTTCAGCATGTTAGTACATGTGTTGGTGATCTCCAGAATTGGTGATTTCAATGCTGTCTACATGGGGTTTCCCTTGAGGTTGACCCAAAGACTGCAGCAAGTACAAAATACATCAGCCAGGCCTGTGGCAGGTGTGAGCAAATTTGGTCGCATTTCCCCTTCCTGGCTTGCCTGCATTAGCTTCTGGATGTATCCCAGATCAAATCCAAGTATTAAAAAGTTACTCTCCCCAATATCATTTGGTTACCACCAGGTCCTCACAGGTCATGCTCCTTCTAGTAGCCACACCGAAGTTGGCCAGAAAATCTTTGACAAGAAGCCAGGCCTTCTCTGTGGTGGCAACAATCCTTTGGAGCCATCTTCCAAGCTACACATGGCCCCCTCCCTTTCTAGTTGTAGGAGAGTGGTAAAGACCAGTGTTTCAGGCGCCTATTAAAATCTTCACTGTTGAAACAGCATTACCTTCCCTGCCTGAGATGGAGGAGCTGAAGGATTCAGAGACTGCCAGGCAAAAATGCCAAAGGAAAAGGAGGCCTGTGAGACCAGTTTGTATGATTAAGATCCTTCTAAATAGTTTCGATATTATAAATATAAATTTGTTCAAATTCAGTTAAAACAAGCTTATATTATGAAAATCCATTGCCATAAGATATAGTGAAAGCCCCCAGCTTAGACAACTTTTGAAGAGGACTAGATAAATTCATAGTGGATAGCCCCCCCCCATTTCTACCAAAAATGACTTCAGTATGGCTCTGAATGCAACAGTTGGACAGTCCAAGAGGGAACTTGAGACTGGAACACCTTCCTTGCCATCTGAGGCTGCAACAGCTGGGCCCCTTCACTCTTCACTGATGATGCCTAAAAGATGACCTGATCGAAGTTTATAAAATCATACACGGTGTGGACAAAGCAGAGAAGGAAAAGCTGTTTTCCTTATTGTACAAAACTAGAACTAGGGGGCACTTCATGAAACTTTTGGGTGCTAGACCTCAAACAAATAAGAGAAAGTACTTTTTCACCCAGAGGATCATTGGTCTATGGAACTCCCTGCCAGAAGAAGTGGTGACAGCTGTCAGCCTTGACAGCTTTAAGAAAGGATTGGACAAGTTCATGGAGAACAAGGGTATCAATGGCTATCATTATGGATGCCTAAGGACAACCTCCGGATTGGAGAGATAGGCAGGATATCTCTCAATGCCATTTGTGGAGAATCATAAGCAGGTGAAGACATCTGCTTGGGAATACCCTGAAGCAAATGGTGAGCCGCTGTGTGAGACAGAATGCTCGACTGGATGGGCTGTGGCCTGTTCCAGCAAGGCTGTTCTTATGTTCTAAGATGTTTTTGCACCTGTGTCCTCTTTCTGGGCTTCTGTTAGGCACCTTTCCCCCTTTGGCAATGGGAACAGGACATTGAGCTAAATACGCCTTTTAACTCACCAAACCTAGTCCTTATATCCTTCCATTTGTGCACCTAATTTTTGTCAAACCTTGTAGTGGTTACATGACCCACATGGCAACTTATTAATATGTAACAAAAGTGTATTGAACATTGGCTTGGTAGGTGTGTAACGTTTGAGTAGCATGTTATACATCTATAGATCTATACATCTGTTCATCGGTAAGTCCTACCTATAGCCCTTTGGAGTGTATTCCCAGGTGACTTGGTACAGGATTGTAACTTAAATACGTTTTTACTCCAAATAACATTAATAAAGGGAATGCATTTCTTGTCTATTAGGGTGCAGCCATACTTACACTATGAGATGAAAGTGTAATAATATTTTAAATTTGTTGGAACTTACATAAGATATTTTTTTCAGGGAAAATGACCTTGCAGAAGCTCTTGAGGAAGGTGGCTGTGATCTTGAAACAGTCCGAAACATAATCCAAGGGAGGCCTATACCTGATGATCTTAGAGCTAAAGTCTGGAAGGTGAGAATTGCACATTTTATTGGAAGTCTTTATTGAAATTGCAAGCTGAACGCAATAAAAATATGCATGCACTTGTCTTTGTTTTTAGATTGCATTGAATGTTGCAGGGAAAGGAGATAGTTTGGCTTCCTGGGATGGGTCTTTAGATCTTCCAGAACATCCACTGATTCACAAAGATTGTCAAGAACTTGTTGGTAAGTCTGAAGTTAATATTTAGATTGCTAGACTAAAACCTTGTCCAGGAGCTGAGTCACGGCAAGTCAGAAGCTCCTTGGATGAGTACTTAAAAGTTTTGATCCTGCAAGAAAAAAATGTCCAGTTGCTGTGACTCAACTCCCAGATAACCTCACCTGAATGACTGCGAATCTCCACAGACATACTGAAACCTTGTGCACTGTATTCTCTTTGTTACAGTTATCTTCCTGTTGTGCCCTTCCTCTGAGGCCCGTTGAGTATAATTAGGACTCCCTCTGACATAAAACTCGGTTCTCTTAGGAAACTCTATTAGGTATAATGGATCCTACTCGTTCAGGAGAGCACATGCATTGTCATGCACCTTTATTGACATGGTCTTTAAGTATCCTGATGCACTTGGACTTGGGGACATGCAAGGCCATGTTTGCTTCTCCTCCGTTGGCATGTTAAGATCTTAGTTATCTTAGGTATAGTCTTTTTGCTGTGCTGCCCAATTTCTGTAAAGTTCTCTGCAATTATGCCTTGTTAGTGATGTCAGGGTACCTCAACTATTGCCTATTCCTATGTCATTCTGGTACCAGATAAAAAGCAAAGAAAGCAAAAGCAAAGTGTTCTGCTTATATACCACCCCATAGTGCTTAAACCTCTGTCTTGGTGGTTTACGGTTTATTTATGCAGACTACACATTGCCCTCCCCAACAAGTTGGTTATGCATTATACTGACCTGGGAAGGATGGAAGGCTGAGTCAACCATTAGCCAGCTACCTGGAATTGAACCCAGTTCTAGCTGCAGTACATCCATTACCATTGCGCCATGAGGTTTCTTAAAAGCCTCTTTGTTTCCCAAAACTTCTTTTGATATGCAGTAAACAGTTTTCACTCTGTTTCTGTTTCTGTAGACATTGTGCCCATTATATATTTATTTGATTGCTACCCTTCCTTTTATCATGAGTGAAGAGAAATTATATACTTGTTGTTCTTTTCCTTATATTGTTATTAGCAATCAGAATGCTGTCCTGAGAGTACAGTATTAATCAAGAGATATGATATCTGTCAATAAATGAATATGGTGTATTATCATTTAGATCAGTGGTTCTCAACCGGTGGGTCCCCAGATGTTCCTTGACTGCAACTCCCAGAAACCCCTTTCCAGCACAGCACACAGTAGAGGCTTCAGTAGAGAACCACTGATTTAGATGAATAAGTGTCTGCTTATTAGCGATTTTATTTTATATAGCTGGAGGGTAGTCCCGTGCCTAATGGATGAATGAAGGAATTATTTGACCATCTGAAAGGACATTAAGCCACATTTATACACAGTGAAACAGGGCAATTGAGCACTTAATGTGCACTTCACGTTACAGGTTCAAAATAGTTATGCCAGGGGTGTCCAAACTTTTTACAAGGAGGGCCAGATTTGGTGAGGGGAAAATGTGTGAAGGCCGACCATTCAGCTGCATTTGGCCCCCGGGCTGGACTTTGGATAAGTCTCTATAACATGCAAGGAGGAAGGGAGGAAGCTGCAACAATGGAGCTGGGGGCGGGTAGGCTGGGCAGGTGGCTGGGGTGGTGGTGGACAGAGGCAGGGAGGGCAGGCAAAACATAAAACTGCAAGCTGATGCCTCCTTCCTGTATGGGGAAGGGCCAGCTGGCGGGGATGCATGACAGGCTGAGCCAGTGGGGAGAAGAGGACGCGGGCCACTCGAAATGTGTAAAGAGGCCGCATTTGGCCCCCGAGCCTGACTTTGGACATGCCTGAGTTATGCAGTTTGTCAATTGACTGTTGGTTATGGCTGAATAGCAGCAGTTGGCAAAAGCTAGGAATCACAGCTCTTTCTTGACCAGAATCAAAGGCAACATGAGAGATATAGCTGGAAGAAAGAATTATCTACAGTTGTGCTTGTGTAGAGGAAAGGAAAGGAGAGAGAATAGTGATATGGATATTCTCTTTGAATTTTGGCTGCTACATTGTGTAGGTAATCACCCATTGTGAGCTGCTTGTGGAAAATATGTTACACACAGGGGCGACTTTCCCATAGGCCTTAGTGGTTCAATGAACCAGGGCGCCTGAACCCCAAGGGCGCCTGAACCCCCAAACCCCAAAACTCTTAGATCAGGAAAGCAGAACCCGAAGAGGTTTCCGACACCGGCCTGGGGAAGGCGAGCCACGAGAGGGGAGGGCGGGAGGCGGCGGGAGGCTCTGGACAGGGCCGGGCACAGAGCGCGCAGCGGCGGCGGCGGCGGGGGAGGCTTTCCCCGTTGCCAGCCTTTGGGTTGCGAAGAAAGGAGAGAGGGAGCGGGGGTCTTTGCGTTCTTCTCCGAAGCGCCGTCGCCCCCCCTCCTCACCTGAAAGCGGCCGGGTGATGGGACTCGTGGGCTCGGAGGGGAAGCAGGAAGGCCACCTTCCCCCCCCGTGCCCCCCGCTCTCCCTTCCCCGGGGGCGCTGGACTGCACGTGGAAGGGGCGAGGGCGCGCTGGAGCCGGCCTTCCTTTTCCCTCCTCCCTTTTCCCTTCCCTTCCTTTCCCTTCCCTTTCCCCTGCCTGCCTTTCCTGCCTGCCTTCCCTGCCCTCTGATGCTTGCCGCCTGGGTCCCGGAGGGGGGGCGCTTCTCCCCTAAAGCTCCTCTGGGGATGCCTTTGGACCCGGGCGGCCGCAGGGGAACTGCGGGCGGGGCGCCGGAGATCCGTCCCCTCTTGCAAAAAGGAACGGCGCCTGGGGCACAGGGTGGGGAGACTCCAACATTGACCCACCGGGCGTCGGATCTCTGGTGGGTGGGTGGGGGGAACGGGGGAGGGAAGGAGGGGTGGGAGGGCCGTGCCCGGCTGGCCGCGCGCGCACAGGCTCCGCTTCCCCGCGGGGATCGGTGGGGTGTGGGGGGGCGCGTTCAGCGCCGCTCATCCCGACTGGCGTGGCGGTGCTCGCCGTCGATGTCGTGACGTGGCCCTCCCGACCAAGTTTATTCCTTCTCACGTGTGGGCGCCGATGCAGGGCTGGTGGGAATCCCGCTCGGGGCAGCAGCCCCCCCTCCACTGCGCCCGGTGTGAATCTGGCCACAAGGTCGCCCCTGGGCGCTGGGCGGGGAGCGGGGGTCCGTGCCTGGGCCCGTTTGGGAAGGTCCTCTCGGCCCCGCCGTGGCTGAACCTTGAGGGACGCCTAGAGTATTGGGAACAAGGGCACAAGGGAGCCTCCTTGGCTTCCACGGGTGAGAATCAGGCATCATCCCTGAAAGAGTGCTGTGTTGTTGTTGTTTTTTATCCCAGTCTCCATTCACCTGGGAGTTGGGAGGAGGCCTTGGCCAGAGATCCTCCAGGCCGCTGGTCCCACTGGGAATTCTCCCTAGCTGTGCTGGAATACTGATGGCAATGTCCTACACCTGAGGAAGTGGACACTCTTATGTACAGGGGCGAGCACCTTTCGCAGAAGAAACACTGCCAAGGGGCTCAAGTATGGTGACAAGTTAAGACGGATCAACTTGTTTTGGGGTGGGTGCTCGTGAGTCACAATCCACTTCCTCAGACACAGGGAGTTGGCCATGAGTTACAGGATGGATCGCAGATTTATGTACCAATATTCTGGATAGACAGCTCTGTGAAACGGGGGGGGGGGGGGCGCCAGAGGGATCTTCGAACCACGGCTCCACATATCCTTAAGACGGCCCTGGTTACACACACACAGTCTCTGTTTCCTATAGGAGTCTCAGTCTAAAAGATACCATGAATGAATTAAATATGAAATGCCACATTTTACTGTGCATGTGATATTTATCTGCTTTCAGATCAGCTGTCCGTGCCAGAGGAGAAGAAGTCAGTATTACTTTTGGATCTTGAATCTGTGATAACCTTCTACTGTAAATCTCGTAATGTTAAATACAGTTCTAATCTTAGTTGGACATATCTTCTCAAGCCATTGGTGCATCTTCAACTTCCACGAAGTGACTTATACAACTGCTTCTATGCCATCATGAATAAATACATTCCTAGGTAAAGAAAAATATTCATATATATACCATATTTGATTTATTGTTTATCTCTTAACTCCATGCTTCAGCCCTCTTCCAAGAAAATGTATTTTGTTCATTTGCTTTTAAAAACTATTATTATTATTTGAATGAAATAATTCAAGTTTCTATTAGTGTATTTTTTCTGCCATGCTTGTGTAAAACAAAACTGCAGAATTTCCCTTATCTTTCTGAAAGTAACAAATGCATGGGAACACACTTTAAATGCACTACATAGTTTTTACTTGCTTACCCGTTAATTGCTTATCACTATGCCTCTTTTCATGAATGTTCATATATCTTCTTCTTTTAGGGACTGTTTCCAGAAAGGGAGACCATTTCACCTCTTTAGGCTGCTCCTACAGTATCATGAGCCAGAACTCTGCTCTTTTCTGGACACCAAAAAGATGACACCAGACTCATATGCACTCAACTGGGTAATAAAGTAGGGAAACATAATGAACAGTACACTTCTGTAGTAGCTTTTAAAGTACCCACTGCTGAGTAAAAGAAAAAGTAAATGGATTGTGCGCAATTATAGAGAGTGTTTTTCTCTAGATTTTTTTGTATTCTCAGCATAAAAGCATTACATTGATTTAAGATTCTGAAATCTGGTTTAATGTTTCTTACATGTCTCTGAATATACTGATGAGAGGTCATCTAAATAAGTGCCAGTGGTAGCTTTTTTGTAGCTGTGCTATCAATTATTATCTAATCAAAAGATATATCATAGGTCAGTTTCTTTTAAAGTACCTTGGAACCTGATATTTTGGGTGAAGATTAGTATCTTGTCAGAAATCTAATTTCAAGAAAGGAAGCCAGGATAATTATTCATTGTGTTGATCCTATCTAATTGATGCCCTTCAGATACCCTGGACTAGAGATGGGCATTTCGTTTCAGAAGTGGTCTGGTTCTGAAACAAAATGCAGGGGTCCAGCTGGCGTCCGGAACTGGACCAACCCTCTGGAACAAAATCAGCCAATCCCTTACCTAGCTCTGGGGTCACACCAGGTTAAACACCAATGAGCACTCATTGGCACTGGCCAGTAAGGAGCTCTGCAGGGAAATGCATCATCCCACCTCTCTTTCTGATTGGCCAGTGACAGGGAGAAGGAAATATGACATCGGAGGCTTCTTCCTCATTGGAGTTTAGCCTGGCGTGACCCCAGAGCAAGGTAATTGACTGACTGATTTTGTTCCGGAGGGTTGGTCCGGTTCCGAATACCAGCTGGTCTCCTACTTTTTTTTCGGAACTGGACCACTTCAGAAACGAAATGCCCATCACTGCCTTGGACTAACACTTTCATAATCATTCGCCATGTTGGTTTAGGAAGGTGGAAATTCTAACTGAGAACATGGGTGGTATCAAGTTGGGCACAACTGGCATAGATACTCTGCCATAAAACTATTGAACTCTCTGTATTGCTAGTTTGCGTATGAATTTTGTTCTGAATTTGTACAATTCTAGGCCGGCCTGTTAAGCAAATATATTTCTTTGTTGAAAAGTGAGTTTTTTAGGAAAAAAATGTAACATATTCTTTAATAGGCGTTCAAGTGTGTACAACGAAGTTCCTGTACAAGTTTTACCATGAAATACATGCTGTTGAATTCAGTGGGCCTCACTCGCAGATAATGTGGGTAGGATAGTTGGGTTAGGTCATATATGCTTTCACATGGAGGTGCTGTTGAAATTCAAGGGACTTGCGTCCTCATATTGGAGTAGGACATTATTATTTTATTGTAGGTAGCGTTTTTGTTTGTTTAATAAGACGATAATTGTGTTACTAAGACTAATGATTTACCTGTTTTTTGTTCTTTCTACTTTCTAGCTTGGATGCTTATTTTCCAGGCACTGCACTCATGAAGTCACTCAGGCAATATGGGATGGCTACTTACAGGTAGCAGATCCCTTCTTTGTTTACTTCCTAATGCTGATCATCCTTGTCAATGCAAAGTGAGTACAGCTTTCATATTGGCAACAATTTGATTGAGCCCCTGTTTTTGTCTCTAGCGATCATGCTTATTCTGTCATGCACACACCCTTTTTTTTGGTCTCCTTTCAGAGAAACAATCTTAGCACCAGAGTCGGAGAGCAAAGAAGACATCGTGAGTAAGTCCTTCCTCAGCAGTGCTATCGCTGCTGCCTAAAACAATTCTTAGATGTTGTATAGCCATCAGCCAAAGTTAAGAACTTTGAAATCACATATATAAAAATCCCGTAGATAAGGTGGAAGAGTCAAGAGAGGCAGCTTTTGAAGGTCCCGATCACACATTGAAAGTAATAAAAGCTTTAAGATCTTAATTTGGCTCTCAGACTATTAGCCTACAACTAACCATTTTGCTCTTAAATTCAATCACACACACCGACTATCACACAATGATCCAGTTAGTAGGCGGGTCCTTCATCTCAGCCCAGTACATCTGGCTCTTTCTTCTCTTTTTCCTGCCAAGCCCCCAGCAATGGGTGCCCAACTAAAAGTGGAAGATAGAACAGATGTTTGACTGAACTTATTCCCAGACTTGTTACTATGATGATAACTAGCTCTGGGAATGATGACAGGACATAAATATGCCATGTTACCACCACTACCAATTAGGAAGAGATCACCGCTACAGTTGTTCAGGTAGCCGTTGTGTCTACTTTTCTTGAGGTAAATTTTGGTTGGGTTTTTTTGTCTTGTCTATCCAAACCATGTCCTTCACACATGGTATTTTTAGTACAGCTTGGATACTACAAAAAAGCATCAGAAAATATTCGAGCTATTTGCTTGTTTGTTTATATTTCTATATGGCCCCCTTAATACAAACTGCACAAGCCGGGGTAGTTTCCAAAATGGTCATAATTACAGTATTAAAAAATACAGCTACAATTAAAATCCAATAAAAAGGTTACTTAAAACAATCATTAATGGAGCCTGTTAGATGGCAAACACTTCATCCTGCCCATGATAATTTAACTGTGAAATTTAAAAATGAAATATCTCCAGATTTCTTTGGGGGGGGGGGTCAAAATAAAAACCATAATAAAAAGTGTGCCCCCTCTCAGATGGCTGGTGGAAGTAGGGGGAGAAAAAGGAAGAACAAACCAAAACAACAACAAAACACCAGTAACTGGGGAAGGCCTCTGCAAGTAAATAGGTGTTTGGGGTCTTCCGAAAGGAGAGTAGGGAGGGAGCCTGTCTTATCTTTGCTGGTTCCACATTTCAGGGGCCACTACCTAAAAGGCACAGCATCGTCTTGTTGTCTTTTTTGGCCTGCCTCGGGGTGGCCACCAGCAGCATGAAGGACTGGGAGGATCATGTAGAACGGAATGGATTTCTTGGGGTGAGACGCTCCATCAGATACTGAGGTCCCTGGCTGTATAGGCTTTATATGGTAATGTCAACACCTTGAACCTGACATGGAATACCACCAGGAGCCAGTGCAGCCTGGCCAGGAATGGGATGATATGCTGGGACTTCTTCGCACCCGTAACCAACCTGGCCGCTGAATTTTGCACCCTCTGTAACCTCCACATCAGGTCCAAAGGCAGCCACATGAAACGTACATTGCAGTAATTTAATTTGGAGACTACCAAACATAGGTCAGAATCATTTAGACCATGGCTAAAATCCTGTTGCATATCCACTGTGCCTGCCAGAGTCTGTTTATGTTATCAGCAAGGAAAGATTTTTGGTAATTAAAAACATTCCTCATCCTGCCACACATCTTTTGTTTGATGAAAGGATTTACTGGGGTTGAAAGAGTCAAAACACAAGTAGTACATATTTAGGTACTGAAAATGTCTACTGCTAATGAGGTCATCAGCCTTCTGCAGATGTAGCTGTGTTAACAGGATTTCAGCACATAGTTATGAGTCACTAAAAGATAAATTGCAACCATATTGGCGTGAGTAACTATTCTGTGTTTTAAGTAGAGAAAATAGCACACGTTAGGAAAAAAATCATTTGTAGTGTTTTGCTTAAATATCAACATTCCAAATGGCTCTGTGTTTCAGAATTTCTAGAAAATTCCCCCTCCAGTTTGGAAGTAGAAGACATAGAAGACCTTTTCTCCCTGGCCCAGTATTATTGTAGCAGAACTCCAGCTTCTTTCAGGAAGGTAATAATCCACAAATCGAAGACTATTCTGCACATCAAAGTTGGGCCAGAATCCAGCAAGGTTTCCTGAGATAGTGCCATCCAGTGTGATTTCATTTCCTCCAGCAAAAAAAAAAAAGTGTAGTGGAACTGCAGGCACTTACCTGTAAGTGCTTTTCCCTCTGGTTTTAGAAAACATGAAGTCCTTCATACATTCTGGGGAGTTTATAGAGTTAAGCAGACTTTGGTAAGCATATTGGAGAGGTACCCTGGTCAAACCAAATGGGAAATATTTTGATTGCATAAAATTTTGTGTCAAAGAACGAGAAGACAGTGAGTACGTTCCTATTCTTATTGGTACCCAGCACCAGAATGGAAGTGGCAGAGTGACAGAAATCACCCAAGAGTTTCACCACTCAAGGGTAGTTATTGTCCATATGAAAAATTAACAACAGAACAGATATTCAGAAGTCAAGTTCATGCGGCGCTTGTTTCTAATGTATATAATTGAGGACTTTTATCTTTACCATCTTCATGCTAAGTTAGTGTCCTATATAGTCTGCGTAGCTTAACATAGCCTAAACAGAGTTGCCGGCTATATAGGTCAATGGTTTTGGACCCATTGATTGGGAGTTCAGTTCCCCCACCCTGCCTGCTGAAAGCTCCCAGGGGTGGAGCTTCATAACTGAAAAAAATAATTGGAAATGGATTTCCTTTCGTAACTCGAGGGTTTTTTGTTTGTTTGTTTGTTTGTTTTGGAAATCCATTTCCAACGATTTCCTTCGTAAGTCTATTTTTTCAGCTGTCGAAGCGTTTGTAAGTCGAGGTACCGCTGTACAACTATATTATAGATTTTTGTACTGCAAACAAGCCAGTCTCTCCCTTAGTTTGGCATCTCTATTTTGCACATAGTCTTAGCTTGGAGCACAAATATTGTTTTCTGTTCGTATTGCAGGATAACCACACTCTCTTTGGCAGCAGCCTGCTGGGTCTCAAAGATGACGATGCAGACTTGAGCCAAGCTCTGTGTTTAGCAGTTTCTGTATCAGAGATTCTTCAAGCAAATCAACAGCAAGGGGTTAGTAAGTCTGAACTTGTTTGCATCGTAAATGGGGGTAGCGAAGGAAATTGCTTAGGCATCTGCTTTATTTCATTTGGAATTAATTTGTTCCAAATGAAATTATGTTACGCAAATTTTCCTTTATACAAATTTCCCATAGGAATGCATTGAAAACAGAGTAATTCCCTAATCACGACCATTTTTATGTTGTACGGATTCGCCCCATAGGCGATTCTGTTAAGCAAATGTCCCCTATCTCCAGAATTTTTTATGTTGTACAGATTCTGTTATACAAACCATTTGTTATATGAGGGTCCACTGTATTAGGAGGTAGGGAAACAGGACATTTTAACTACTCATCCTCTGATCATTGGTTAGGCTCCAGTGACCTGTGCAACTAATGTTAAAAGCCCAGGAGATATTAGATTTGTTTTTCTTAAACAGCACCTATCAGCACCTTGCTGAAACAGTACAAAACTGAATTTTCATGTGTCTCAAAGCTATTGTATTGATCTCATTGGATATTTACTAGTGTTACATGAAAGGATAAATGACTGTGACCTTTTAGTATACAGTGGACTCTCGTATAACAAACAGCTTGTATAACATATAATCTGTACAATATAAAATTCCAGAGATAGGGGAAATTTGCTTAACAGAATTGCCTATGGGGCAAATCCGTACAACATAAACATGGTCACGATTAGGGATTACTCCATTTTCAATGCATTCCTATGGGAAATTTGTATAAAGGAAAATTTGCTTAACATAATTTCATTTGAAACGAATTAATTGCTTTATCCAAGGTACTACTGTATTTCAGTTTATAATGCATTTTTTCCATATTTCTGTAACTTGGTATCTCAGTGGGCGAGGTGTCTGACCGCAGAGCCAGAGATTGGGAATTTGATTCCCCCATGGTGCTTGCTGAAAGAAGAGCTGGCCCATATAGTGTTGGTAAGCACTCAATTCCAGGGCAACCCCAGAAAAAGGAATTTTAAACCACTCCTTATTGTTCTATACCTTGTGACACAGTGGTTAAACTGCTATACTGCAGCTATAACTTCTCGCCTGGGCTCAGTCTGAGGTAGCTGGCTGATGGTTGATTCATCCCTCCATCCTTCTGAGGTCAGTAAAATGAGTACCCAGTTTGCTGGGAGGGGCAATGTTTAGCCTGCATAATTAAATTGCAAACCTCCCAGAGAGTGCTTTAAGCACTATGCAGCAGTGTATAAGCAGAACACTTTGCTTTGCTATACCTGGACAACTGCTAGTCAGAACTGACTTGACAACTCATTGTCATTATTATAATGCCGAACAAATTTGAACAACATATACCTATGTAACAGGTACTGAAATCATTCCTCTCCATTCCAAAATGTTTGCTTGTTTGTTTGTTTATATGCCACCCATCTGACAGCAAGGCCATTCTGGGCGGTAGTTATTTATTTATTTTCACATTGCTTAATTAGTCAAATGTTTATACTCGATGAAAGCTTCTGTGAAAAGCTTTTGTCATAATTTGTGGGCACTTCTGGCCAGAATCTCAAGAGCACCGGTTTTTCAAAGATAAGCAAAAGCCTTTGGCTAAACATCCCTTGTCCATGTACATAATTGCACACACATACGCTCAGGCCCACAACTATGGTCTGTGACACCCAGAGTGAACATGGATTCTATGTACACACACACCAGCATCCATGGTACATGCCCCATTCCCCCTCCCCCCCCCCCATTGTGGCCCTGCACATGGTTCACCACGTGGCGTGGCAAATAAGTTTTTTAAGCCGGGGGAAATATGAAGAGCTGGTTATTAAAGGGGAAAACGACCAAGGTCCTTTCAGGATTTTGGCAATTGTAGCTGTTTGGGTCCTGGATCCTTGGAGAAGGATGTATTGGCATAACAAACTAATTAATATTAATAGCTTTTACACTGATGTGCTGCTTTTCTCACAGGAAGGAGTACGGTTCTTTGTGGTGGACTGTCGCCCTGCAGAACAGTACAATTCTGGCCATTTATCAACGGCATTTCATTTAGACTCAGACTTGGTAAGCACTTTTTCTAGCTGGTTAATATAGTTGCTATTTCATTTATTTAGACTTGTTGTGGGAGAAAAGACAGAGGAATCTAAGGCAGGCCTGCCCAAAGTCCGGCCCAGGGGCCAAATACGGCCCGTCAGGCCATTCTGAGTGGTCCGCAGCTGGCTGGCCTGCCCCTCCCTCCCCCTCCTTCGCCCCATGCTTTTTTTAAAAAAATAAATCCGCCAACACTGACACCGCCAGGAAGCTTGTGGGGCTGGGCCAGCCAGCTGGCAGGCCATTGCGCGTGCTGCTGCCACCAGCGCCACCGGCAACCATGTGAGGCTGGGAGCGTGCACGGGGGTGGGCTGCTGCCACCATCACTTCTGGGAACCTTGTGAAGCTCGGGAACACCGGCACCACTGGGAAGCTTGGGCGGACGGGCGGTCTGCCGCCACCGGCACCGCAGGGGAATGTGTGTGGGGGTAGGCAGGCGAGCGGACCTCTGCCACTGCCAAGGAGTTTTGGGGTGGGCTGGCGGGTGAGCCGTTGCCACCACTGGGGAGCTTGGGGGCGTGCAAGGTCACACAGATCACCTCTTCCAAGGGGCGACCTGTGGCCATGGCTCCCTGTGCTTCCTTTGGTCCCCACCTTCCTTCTTTCCTCCCTCCCTTGGTCCCCACCTTCCTTCCTTCTTTCCTCCCTCCCTTGGTCCCCACCTCCCTGCCTCTCTCCCTTCCTTGTTCCCCACTTTCCTCTCTTCCTCTCTTGGTTTCCACCTCCCTCCCTCCCTCCCTTGGTTCCCACCTTCCTTCCTGCAGGTGGGGTTGCAAGGGGTCAGTGGGTGGGGCTTATGGGTCAGTAGGTGGGGCTTGCAGTGGGGTGGCAGGGTCGGGGAGCAACCGGCCCCTGACACATTCTCAGCCACCAAATCTGGCCCTCCGTACAAAAAGTTTGGGCACCCCTGATCTAAGGGGTTTCAAACTTTAGATTGAAGGATAATTAGATTTTAATTTATATTATTAATTCTAGACCATCATATTTTGTCTGTAAATGTCATTCAAATAATTTGTTTAATTTTGTTTGCAAATAATTTAGCTTGTATGTAGGTAGTAAAGCTCAGGTCTCAGGGTGAATCTGGAATCTGAGGTTCGCCATCTACATACAAGCTAAGTTATATGTCCCAGCTCACACTTTTCAGGATCTACAGATGCTACATCACCTTCCCTATCTTACCATCATTTATAGACTTCCCAACTTCTGTACCATGCATTTGTACTGTGAATTTTCCTAAATATATTATAAGCACTGGGTTTAAAACAATGGGATACATGACATCACAGTCAAGCTCTTTAAATGTTAGCATACATTATTTTGTCATTTGTTTTCAGTATGTTTTGAAGTTACCGTATATACTTGAGTATAAGTCGACTCGAGTGTAAGTCGGGGCCCCTAATTTAAACCCAAAAAACTGGGAAAATTTATTGACTCAAGTATAAGCCTAGGGTGGGAAATGCAGCAGGGCCTGGCAACTCTTCCTTTGTGAGCTGGGTGTGTGTGTGATGTTTAAAATGACTTTTAGCCACCGAGGCAAGTGCTTGAGTTGGTGGCTAAAAGTCATTTTAAACATGGGGGGGGGGTCATGAGAAGCAGCACACAATGTTTAAAATTACTTTTAGCCACCGACCCAAACTTGCCTCAGTGGCTAAAAGTATTGACCCGAATATAAGCCGAGGACCCCTTTTTTCAGCCCAAAATTAGGGCTGAAAAACTAGGCTTATATTCAAGTATATACAGTATTTTGTGGTGGTTTTTTTCCCCAGTTAGGAGTTCAGTAGTAAAAAACTTCTCTGATTTCCTCCACAGATGCTCCAGAACCCATCAGAATTTGCCCAGTCTGTGAAGTCCTTGTTAGAAGCACAGAAACAGTCTATTGAGTCTGGCTCAATAGCGGGAGGAGAGCACCTTTGTTTCATGGGAAGTGGTAGAGAAGAGGAAGATATGTATATGAACATGGTACTAGCACACTTCTTACAGGTACATTTGAATATTTTGCTTGTACATACAGTGGACCCTTGTATAACATACAGCTTGTATAACATAAAATTTGTACAACATAAAAAATTCCGGAGATAGGGAAAATTTGCTTAACATAATAGTCTATGGGGCAAATCTATACAACATAAAAATGGGATCACTCTGTTTTTATGCATTCCTATGGGAATTTGTATAAAGGAAAATTTGCTTAACATAATTTCATTTGGAACGAATTAATTCCTTTATACAAGGTACCACTTGTATATTAATAGCTATTGTGTGTGGGTGAAGCACCGTGGGTCCCAGGGCCAAATCTAACCCTTCTATGGTCTCGTACTAATCCATTCTCATTTTTTATTCTGGCACCATGTACACTGACTAACATTCTCAGCCTGACATTCAAAGAGAAGACCTACAAGGTTTCTGATCATCATCTTAGATATTGCCTACCAAGCTAAACTATTGCTTATCATTCTCCGCACTGTGTTCTTGGTTGAATTGTGAAACTTTGTATCCATTGTTTGCTTTTAACTGAATTGCAATTTTGTCCTGTCTGGGACATCTTCTAGAGAAGCAATTGTGCAATTTTTGTTTCTAGAACTGAAAATCAGTGATACTGATGTCTTCCTCATTTGGAATTAGATAGCAATGCAATCAGGGGGACTCAAGGAAACTTGCTTAACTGGATTTCTTTCCTCAACATTTATACCTCTTACAGTGATGGTCATTTAAAACCCCATATTAGCCTGATCCACAAGTTAATTAAACCGGAGTATTTGAATTTTGTTTTCTATTCGTCACTTTGTATAAAGTTTATCAAAGGGTGCTTAGTTCCATTTAAACTGTAAATACAAATGAATGACAAAAAACATGTGCTGACCCAGTATGTATGGCAGACAGTAGGATGGATGGAAAGAATCTCTCTCAGCTCTGCCCTCTGGGTTCTCTCAGGAGGTGAGGAAGATAATTTCCGGGGGGCGGGGTTGTCATGATTCTACTCCCTTCATCAGAGTTCATATCTTACAATTTGAGGAGTCTTTGTCTGTGTGCCCAGGAGTCAGCATGAATTTTGTTGGTACGTGGCAACTCCCATCCTTCCCCAAAATCTGTTGTTTTGGGTTGTAAATACCTTGAGAGCAGTATTTGTTTGTTTGTTTGTTTGTTTGTTTGTTTGTTTGTTTGTTAGATTTGTACCCCACCCATCTTCCCAAGGGTACTCTGGGCGGCTTACAGAGCTTACAGTATGGCATATCACATGGAGGGCTGCAGTTGGAGAAGGGCTTTTAAAAATGGGTTCTCCGCCAATGCAGTGGTTCCCAGCCTTGGAGACTCCTGGTGATCTTGGACTGCAATTCACAAAATCCTCCACTGTTGGGGCTTCTGGATTAGGTTTCTGGGAGTTGGAGTCCACAAACAACAAGGGTACAGAAGGTTGGGAACCACTGCATTTGTGTAAGCACATTCCACAAATCCAAGGCCACTATAAGGTGCAATACTATAGGTTTACTTTTATTGAAGGATACTCATATTGGCTTGGATTTAGAGATCCCATGAGCAATGAGGGGGATGTAAATTTTTCAAGCCATAAGTATCAATGCTCCATACCCTTGCTGATGTCAGAGCATTTCATCCAAAAAACAAGAAACAAGACTTACTCATTTTTTATCTCTGTGTCTGAGCAGAACTTAATTCACACGATGGTTCTGCCCATAGTCCTCTATGCATTCTCTGAAAATGTCCTCCCAAAAGTTGGGTAGCTCTTCCAGAACCAGAGAGGAAAGGAGGAATTGAAACAAAGAATTCTCCCTCAGGCAAGAGGAGCCTCTGCTGAGTGTGAAAGCCCCTTCTACAAACCTCCTTTGATGAGTATGTCTGGATCCAAGGAATACTCTTCAGACGTATAGGCAAGCTTATCCGTACAGGTTTAGGACCTTGATTCTAGGCAGAGCAGCTTCTCCCACAGGGAACTGTCCATGTCACTCGTTCTTCCCGAGGGTGCTGACCCTGAGAGAGGCTTGGAGAACCACCACAAGAACTGAGTCTTCTCGGTGGTTGCACCCTCCCTTTGGAACCGGCTGCCTCCAGAGATTACCCTGGCTCCCTCACTAGGTATTTTTAAGTGCCATTTAAAAACTTGACTATTTTAAAAAGCTTTCCCTGGTCTTTAATCTTCTTTTGATGCTAGTATATTTTTTTCTGTTTTTATTTCCCTTTGCCTTGACTTATGTGATGTGATTGATTACTCCATGTGAGTTAATTTGAGTTTTATGGTGTTTTATATTTATGTGTAATTTATTTCCCCTGTTTATGAGTGTTTGCTATATTGATTTGATTGTACACTACCCAGAGTAGCTGTTTGCTAGATGGGTGGTTTAAAAGTCTAATCAATCAATCAATCAATCAATCAATCAATCAGTGTACAGTAAACCCCCACCTATTACAGGGGTTAGGGACCTGACCCGACCCGCAATAATTGAAAATCTGCAACATGTGGATGCTGGGTCATGTCGGGCTCTCTGGGGGCTCTTGTACTTACCCCAGGCCTGGCGCTGCCCCAAACGGGCCTGCAAGGGGCTTTCCAGTCCCCCCCCCAGAAGCCCCAAAAGTGCTTTCTAGTGATCTGGAGGTCACTTATGTTTTACCAGAAGTCACTTCCAGTTTGCAGGGAAGCACTTTTTGGGGCCTCCAATGGGCCTGGGAAGGCCTTTCCTCCTTACCCCAGGGGGCCTTTTTTTCATACACTACAGACCCGCGATATACCGGGACTGCAGTAAATGAACCGCAAAATGGCGGGGGACAACTGTACCTAGGTTATTAAATTGTTGTAATTAGAAGCTTTATCGCCTGCCAGATACAGCAATACAGAGTGAGCTAAATCTGATCTTCATTTTGTGTACCTTATAGCAAAGGAAAGTGTTAGTATTACTAATGTAATTTACTGTCATTTTGCAGAAAAATAAAGAATATGTAAGCATTGCTAAAGGAGGATTTATGGGTAAGATCTGCATTTAATTGAAGTTCTCTTGTCTTTTAAAATGCCTAAGAAGTACAAGTCACACTCTTGGTATGGATTAGGAATCCATTACAGTGGAACCTTGACTTACATATTGCTTGACTTACATCATATTTGACTTGCAGCAAGAAGGGGCCTGTTTGACTTGAGTCGCAGGCTTTGACTTACAGCTCAGAGCCCCGGCATAAGGCACTGGAATTGGGTGGCAGCCACAACCTGGCATCGTGACTGCCGCCTCCAAACTGCTCCTGTCTTCTTCCTCTCAGCGGCAGCGGCAGCTTCGGCGAGGCCAGCTCAGAGCACCTGGAGCTGGTCCTCAGCCTCGCCGAAGCTGCCGCTGCTGCCGGAGGAGAAAAAGGGCCGGGAGCTCAGGGCTGGCCTTGCTGGTTAGACAGTCAGCTCAGTCTTGTAAAAAAATCTGGCTGCAGAAGTCTGGTCCACAATGGAAGCATTTTAGTTGGGGAGCTGTACAGTTGTGGGACTCAAATGGTAAGAGTTGTTCAGAACTTGGAACGTCAGGTTAAAAATAAGTAAAACTTAAATGTTAGACATTGTTGCTATGATCATTAACAAGTGGAGGTGTATACCTCGTGGACTATAATTCCACTGCCTCCTCCTCTGTTTGAAGAGACATTTCATTTATATCCCCAGAAGGAATCTCCTATCCCAGTCAAATTTGTGTTAAATTGCTGTTTTCGGGGGTCTTTTTCATCATCTGGAATGGATTAATCCGCTTTCCCATTACTTTCTATGGGAAAAGTTCATTTGACTTAAGTTATGCTTGACTTAAATCTAGACCTCTGGAACGGATTAATGACATAAATCAAGGTTTCACTGTAATTGGATGGCCAGTTTAGCTGTTCTTTTCTCGTGCAATCGCAGTTCACAGATTATTTGAGTTGTCGCTGTTTGCTATGAGGTAATTTGGGCATGGTAACAGTATATCATGCCTAGATGCCCTAAGCACACCCGATCTCGCTTGATTTCGGAAGCTAAGCAGGGTCGGCCCTGGTTAGTACTTGGATGGGAGACCACCAGGGAATACCAGGTGCTGTAGGCGCTTAGAGAAGGAACTGGCAAACCACTCCAGTTTTCCTGCCAAGAAAACTCCATGGATATGGAGTCACGTAGAGTCGGCCACGACTGTAACAACACACACAACAACAACAACAACAACAACAACAACAGTATATCATAGATATCAAATGGTGGAAAGTTTATAGGTTATTTCCTCCCTCCCCTCCCCTTCCCTTCCCACCCCAACCCTGGTCCACTTTGGCCTTCCATTTTGAATACCGTATATACTCGAGTATAAGTCGACCCGAGTATAAGTCGAAGCCCCTAATTTAACCCCCCAAAACTGGGGAAACATATTGACTCGAGTATAAGTCTAGTGTGGGAAATGCAGCAGGGCTTGGCAGCTCCTCCTTTGTAAACGGGGGAAGTGTTGTGTGATGTTTAAAATGACTTTTAGCCACCGACCCAAGCACTTGCCTCAGTGGCTAAAAGTATTGACCCGCATATAAGTCGAGGGCCCCTTTTTTTCAGCCCAAAATTAGGGCTGAAAAACTAGGCTTATATTCGAGTATATACAGTAACTGTTCTGCCTGTGTTGAATCATTTTCCATATTATGAAATTAAGTGATAAGCTTGCCCCCTTTTGTTCGTCTTGGTTCAAATACAGTGTTTCCAGTCCAACAAATGAGCTCACGCTCCCTTCCTTCCACCATGTAGCTCTTCATCTGAAGTGTAAGATTACTGGTGTGTTCCAAGTGGTGTCTCCCCATGATACGCTGACCTTGCTACTTAAGTACTTCTTCAGCGAGGTCAAGAGCAGGGAACAAGATGGTGTTTCAGCTTGGGTGATGGTGTTTGCGCTTCACACACACACATAAATGGATGAAAGCTGGTGTCCAAGTTACCTGAAAAACACCAGCCTTGTGGAACCTGCTGCTTCCCTTGTTCAGTTTATTTTACAGTAATCTGTGTTGCAACAACGATAAATCAGAGAGTGTTACTACACTGAAGTAAAATATTTTCCTGATCCTTCTTGCAGCACTGCAACAGCACTTGGCAGACATTAATGTGGAAGGACCAGATAATGGATATGGCCATTGGATTGCTAGTACCTTAGGCTCAAAAAGTAGCCTAAACTCCTTAGTTGACGTGAGTGTAATTCTTAAATCATATTGTCTTATTGCTCTGTGGAGTTTTCCACATTTTCATTTAGAGGCATGGCAGTTTTTCCATAGAAAAGCTTTCATCTCTTGTTCTGTGATAACATTTTTCAACTTGTTTGTTTCCAGAATTTTTCAGATCAGATTATGTACTGTATTTTTCTGTCTAAAAGACGTCCCATGTATAAGATGCCCCCAGCTTGTTTACCACAAAATAGCAGTTTTGTAACTGTGCGATTCTGTCCTTGACTTAACTTCCATGTATAAGACGACCCACAAATTTTAGTCAAATGATTTTAGACAAAAATATAGTCTTATACACAGAAAATGCTACTAGATGTCCCTCTTTTCTTTACCTTTCTCTCCTTTGTTTGCACAAAGTGTGTATTGTGTGCCAACTTTTCTATCAGTTCTGAGGCAATGGTACCTCCTGTTGATTCTCTGCTAGCTAAAAATGGAGAAAACTACAGATTTTACTTTGCTTCCTGAAAACACAAAGGCACAATCTCTTACTCTACATCTCTTTACCACAGCTTAGAAAAATTACTGTACTTTGGACTACTGTCCAAGCTCACTGGGGGTGGGGGACTGCTAGGAGCTTACAGCCCCAAACAATTAACTTGCCTAATGTTTACCTATTTTTGTGCCTGTCTCAGATGTAAACGTAGCTACAAACTTGTTTACACATCGGCTGTTGCTTCAGGTTTAATAATCAAACTAATTGCTTTTATAGGGTGATTCTCCCAATGGTTCCAGTGATGGGAAAGGTGTCAAATCCTTGGTAAACAAGATGACTGAAGCTTTGAAGACTAGATCTGTGAATGTGAAAGAGAAAGTTATTAGTTTTATTGAGAATACATCAACCCCTGTAGACAGGTGAGTTATTTTTTATTTGTTTGTTTGTTTGATCTCGCCTCCCAAATGATTACTGGCTAAAGTTTTGCATAATTAGTCTCATGTTATTTCTATTGATAGAAATCAGATTATTCATAGAAAAGTACTCCTTCACGATATCTGTTATAAACTCTAGCAATTGATTGTGCACCATTTTAAAGCCCCTTAATTTGATTTTGCATTAGTTTTTGTGCTTTCAAAAGCTATTGTACAACTCCCTCAACACTTTGAATATGGACATTAAACACTTTTAAAAGTGTCTAATTTAGTAGTTTCTCGTTGCATGCTGCTGCTGTGAAAGTGGATCTCCGGATTAATGGTGTGAGTTGTAATTTCATGCATAATGTGTACTTCTAAATTTCAACAAACAGCTAACTGTGAACTCTGCAGAATTGTTTCTATGTTTATGCTCCAAAATGATTTTGTGAAGATTTAGCAAAATTGGGAAATATCTACCTGTGTGGAAGTAGGACTGCTCCACTTACATCTTGAATTTGAATGTCCTAAATATTATTTGTCACTTAAAATTTTCTGTAATAGCTTTTTTTTAAAGGATCCCCCCAGCTCTTGTGTTGCTTGTCATGAAGTTTCAAAATCATCTTGATACACCCCTGTCAAGTGAAGAAAAAAATATGTCACCTATTCCCTCTTATATGTTTTAATGATTTTGTTCTGTCCTCTGCCCCAATTCACTGTAGAGTTTCTTTCAGTCTTTCCTGGCCCGAGAGAACAAGTATGCAGCGGTAAGCCATTGTATAGAACTATCTAAGTAAAGCTGCCTTTGTCCTTTTTTTGGCATGACTTCACAATATTTGTAAACATTAGTTGCACTGACAATCTCTCCCAGATGATCATTTGATTTGCAACAAGCTACCAAATCATTTTAGTGTTATCTAAATGAAAAGAAGTATACAGAGTAGTTGTTCCTATTTAATTAGATTGGCACTTCCTCATATTTTTTCCCACTTCACTGCTTGCTCTGGAACAGCTTTCCTCTTTTTAAGTTGTACTTATTGTCTCTCAGTTTTTAAGCATCACGTTCATACTCAGATGATCACATCTCAGTTCCTTTATTCTTGGGATGCAGCAGTCAAACCAGGAACTCTCTAGTTAACCATATTTTCTTGTTTTGTATCAACTCAGAAGCTAGGATTACCAGCTTTGGAACAACCCTGGGTATAGCCATAGCTTCAACTAGTTCTAATTTACTGATTTCATTTTTTCTGATGCTGGTAATTGTTGTTTAAAAATTTGAACAAAATATAAAGTATTGGCTAATTTGAGCCTTCTTAATCCAATTGCAGCTTGTGTTAAGAGATGAAGAAATGGCAATGATCATTCAGATTGTTGCTGAATGTGACAGGAGTGGCATCAAATATCTATTCCAAGAGGATTCTTAGTAGGGAATTTCAGATGAAGGACAAGAAAAGTGAAATTTTACGAAGGGATCAAAAGTTCGTCTGCATATTTTCTTAGTTACAAAGCAGTTGATATTCTTAAGGGGTCGCAGTCCTAGTCTATTGTGGGGAAATCAACCAAGGTTCTTGTGACAACCTAAGGACTAATAAAGTTTTGTTTGGCATAACCTTTCATGGGCTGTGCCTACCTACTAGTATCCAGGGAGTCTAGGTTTAGAAGCCAGCCATTTATACAAACCAGGAGAGGCGCCGGAGAACTGGCAACAAATAGTACCTTTGATATATTTGATCTCAGAAATTTTTAGTGCTCAGTGTCCCTGTTGAAAGGGATGGGAATAAGCTAGATTTCAGACTGTTGACTGATAATTTGACTTAGAGCAGTAAAAGAGGATGCAAAGTGCCATAAATTAAGGGCTTCGGTAGGATTCTGTTTTGGGCATGGCCTTTAGCTAAGGAGCAATTGATTAGATAATATGGTTTGGCACCAGTAATGTATAAGGAGATAGCAGATTATATCCATTATAGATATCCCAGGGTAGGAATGTTCTCAGAATGGAAAATCCAGAGCATCTAGAAATTAGCACAATCAAACTGCTGTACAAACAGAGGACTTCACCATAGTTAGTGTTTCTAAGGCATGGTTTTAAGTACAGCTAAACGTGTATACTACAGTAAAGAACTGATTTCCAGATACGAGTGGGCTTTGGATGCAGACTTTGACTTGTGTTAGCTTCAGTTGCCTATCTGCCAGTCACATTACAGTTGAAAAATACAGTCTTTTCCTTGTCTCCTATTTTCTCTGTGCATGTGAGATAGGACTGAAATCAACACACAAATCCATTATTATGTTAGCAGTTTTAGATTTCAGCCAGAATCAAGTCAAAGATTGTTGCATGTAAACAATTATTCTAATATCAAGTCTTGTGAATATTACAGAGGTACTTATGCCTCTGTGGTAGCTTCAGCTCTTTTCTACGCTGTAGTCTGCTGGAGTTCAGGTAGTACTGAACGGGATAAGAACAGACTGAACAAGCTGGTCAGGAGGGCTAGTTCTGTCTTGGAATGCCCTCTGGATTCTGTGGAGGAGATGGGTAAGAGGAGGATGTTGGCCAAGCTGACATCCATTATGAACAATACTTCTCACCCACTGCACCAGACAGTGGAGGCTCTGCGTAGCTCCTTCAGTGGCAGACTCAGACATCCCCATGTGGGAAAGAGCGCTATCGCAGGTCCTTTATTCCCACTGCTGTGAGACTCTTCGACTCTACAGTTTAACATATTCATATGGGGTATATATACTGTAGCTCTTTACATTTATTTTTATATACAAATTTTTAGTGTAATATTTGTATATTGGGTTTCTTATTTTATTTAATCTCTATTAGCTATTTTGTTTTCTCTCACACTTTACACTTTTTTGTGCACCTAGCAATCTTTACTTGTTTTTTTATATTGGGAGCTGTGTAACAAGTAAATTTCCCCAGATGTGGGATCAATAAAGATTTATCTTATCTTATCTTAGTGTGTTCTAACCATGTGTCATTCACACCAACCATTTCATTGGAACATTGTCAGTGTTACTGATGCTTCTTGTGTCAAGTCACTAACAAGCCTTCTTACCATGCTTTATTGGGTAGAATTTTTTTTTCACTTTCCCAAGTACGATCGACTTCAATGTCCTAAACCCAAATTAACAATGTCTTCAGGTCTGCCTTCAAAGACAGACAAACATCAGCACCACCCCAACCTGCTGTTTAGAAATATAGTATTTAAATTTATTATCTCCCACCTAGTTCATCAAAAACATGGTAAATATGTGGAATCAGATTTATTTTCCAAAACCGTCTTGTAGAAAGATTTAATTGTTTCCAGCCCCTGTAATTTCCAGAACATTTATAAGAAGTTGGGAATGAATTATGCCATGAATTATGGAAAAATATCATAATGCATTTCTTAGCTGTGCCAAGTTACATTTAGCAGAAAATGAATGAACAAGGAAAAAAAACATTTGAAAAGAGGAGATGTCACTGTTCATGCTCTAGTTTTTTTAAGGCTGTTGCACTGTTTGATAAAAACCTAACTCCAGCTACAATGCTTTGGTCAACTAACCTTTAAAGATCCTCTGTTTGCTAAGCTATCAAAACACTGTGTTCTTTGTTGGGAGGTAAACAGCTTGGCTAAAAACGTGCCTTGATATTTTTGTGATAACTTTAAAATGCATTTAACTTGTCATAGTGGTTCCACTCTGTGAAACTTCTTAGACTTAGAGAGACTTGCGCTTTCTGAGTGAGCTTAAGAATGCCCTTCACCTGCTTTGCAAGATGGATTGAACAAACACAACACAAGTCAGCCCATCGGAGGACCTTCTTTTTAATCTGCTTTCACTAATTCGGTGTAGTTTGCTTCATCTCACTACTGTCTTTCCTTCATCTGGAGTTCTTTGGCTTCACACACAGGTTCACGCTTTGGCCCTGCTGCATGCTGCTGCAGAACATATGCTGGTGGTTTTTTTAATTGCCAAATAATGTGGGACTTCTTTATTCTCTCTTTTTTTATGTGACTACACCCCACCCCCACCCCTGTGGACAGACATGTCAGCAGCAGTGACCGAGTGGGGAAACCGTACCGTGGTGTGAAACCAGTTTTCAGCATTGGGGATGAGGAGGAATATGATACTGGTACAGTATGGGATGCTTCTGTGGCATGAATGAGATAGAGTCTAACTAGTGCCTGATGTTGGGGGTCTAAAGCTCAAATTAGCTGTACCTGAGACTTTATGAAAGTGGTTTACAATACTTGCTTTCTTGGTTTAACAGTACATTCAGACTTTCCACTGACAGAGGAGCAATCCTTTGGGGAATTCAACAGAAAGTATAAGGAGATGTATCTGTTTCCTCTGGGGAAGGCACTAGGCTTAAGGAGCCTTGTGGAGCAGTGGTTAAATGCCTATACTGCAGGTAAAACTGTGTTCACGACCTGGGGTTTAATCCCAGGTAGCAGGCTCATGGTTGATTCAGCCTTCCATCCTTCCGAGGTCGGTAAAATGAGTACCCAGCTTGCTGGGGAGGGGGCAATGTGTAGCCTGCATACTATAATTAAAAACTGTAAATCGCCCAGAGACTACTTGAAGTGGTATGGGATGGTGTATAAGCAGAACACTTTGCTTTGCTTTTGCTTTGCTTGTTGGACTCCCTCGATGAGGCAGTCACCACCTACCTTAAGCACGTTTAGTACCCACCTACACTTTGAGAAAAATCAGCAGTGGCAGGGAAACCTGGGGACCATTATTGGTCTTCTTGCATGGCTTTCAAGGAACGCAAGGGTTTTAGAGACCATCACTGCTTTATTGGATTAAAACCAAGCAGGGATTCTGAGGAATCAAGAGGCGCCTGTTACTGGCTTCTGTCCTGTTTTTTCTTAGGTGGGTAGCGGGGGATGTCAGGGCAACAGGACAATAATCAGGGCTGCAAAAGTCTTTGCAAATAGTGTGTAGCAATAAAAGGACACACACAATATAAAAGGTGTAGTAAAAGAAGAATACTAGCCCTGTTACAGAATTCAGTAAAGGGTGGCTTTTGCCAATGAAAACATGTCCATCTTTGTCCATTCATGTCGTGAAGGGGTCAAGTTAAAACATTTTGTTTACAAAGCCAGACATGTGATCTAAAAATCTCTAAGGAATAACAGCTGACTCGCCTCCCCAATCTATATTTAGAATTGCTTTTAGGGTTGAATAGCACTTGTGCTGAAACTCACTGCCACATTGATTAGATTACAATATATTATGTAGGACACAGATGTAGGATGGAAAATTGGATAAGGAGATTGCTTACGGGTGGGGAGTAGTTTGAATACTCTCTTGAAACTAGATAAATCACATCCATGGAAATAAAGCAGCAGAATTGGCATGTTTTCTACTTAACAACCCGGTGTGCAAATAATCCTAATCTTTAACTGTAAAATCCCTGCCATCATATACTATATACTCTATACCATATATACTATATGGCTGGGAAAAGTGTATGGTAAATTACCTACACAGAGACTACTTGGCTGAGTGACATAAGCTTGTATTACTAATTGATTAGAACTTGTTTTAAGCATCCTTGGTTACAGCCCTATGTCTCACAAACTGCATAGCATTGCAGTTTTTGAAGTTTATGCAAGAATAAGCATGTAGTATCACTGGGAAAATGATCTAATTTCAATCCTGCAATTTTAGTTGTTAACAAATTTGCAGAGCTGTAGTTCTGAACTGATGTAATGCCAACATTATTTCAGTCATAGAAGGAAAATATATTGTGGGTAGAATTCTCAAGAGGCAAGTAGGAATTATGACTTTCAACATGGTATTAAACCTTAGTTATATACTGCGCTGTTAATTTTAGACATTTCAAATTCATTCATTCATTCATTCAATTTATATACCACCCATCTGGCGACGAGGCCACTCTGGACGGTTTACAACATTTCAACATACAACACCCAATAAAATATACAATAAAATATAGCAAACTGAAAATAACACAAATTGATAGTACATGTATACATACATATATATATATGGACTGAGCTATCTTTGGTTTTCATCAGACATCCTTCTGAGAGTGGTTGATATATTAGATCCTTGTGTTTTTTTTTTTTTTAAGCAAAAAGATTGTCATGTGCACATGTTAGTTAACACTGAAATAGTTCGGACTCCCTATTTGGCAGTTCAGAAAACAGTCTTGTTTGGCTCAAACCAAATCAAAATCTCTGTCATCAAGAAATGGCAAAATGATTAGAGTTGAATGGTATTTTTCAAATTTTGTGTTTGCATTTTTAAAAAGGTTTCTCTACCTTTTGTCAATGTAACATTGCTCCCCCCCCCCCGTTTTCTTTCTGGAACAGATGAAATTGACATCTCGTCAATGTCGGATGATGATAGGAAAGAGATTGTCAATATCCAGACTTGGATAAATAAGCCAGACATCAAGTATCATTTCCCTTGTAACGAGGTCAAAGAAAATGGAAACATGTTTCCTAGGTATTATTGATACACTGATAATGTTTATGATGATCATAAATATTTTAGAGTATTCAGTGACATTAGTTACATTGATAGAGACATTGTTGTCCTTTACAGGCCAGAAAGTATTTGAATTCATATTAATCATTTTAATGGATTTGGTTCATCCCATGATGCAAGTCTGCACCAAATTATACCTGTCTTGGATGGGTATTTAACATAGAGACTCTGAATGCTCAGCTGTGAATACCAAAAGCAAACCACACTGATCTCAGTGAGACTTATGTCAAATGTAAAATGTTTAGCTTTGAAATTGTCCCCAGTGTTTACCTTTGCATGTTGTTAAAAAAAAATAAGACATTTGTGAATGCAGTAGGCTGGCATTTGATAGTGCTTTATTTGTATGCATGAATGGGTGCCTCACAGACTTGCACTACAAAATGATTTCTGAAACTCATGCTTCAGTCAAAATAGAGGTTGCTGGTGTCAACACCAAAAGAAATACCATATTTGAATTTATCATACAATAAGAAAAACATCACTGAACAATATGCTGGACAAATTTACTGGCATTGGGCCCGAATGGCAACCCATGTTCAGTAGAAGGAGTAACAGCATTTGATTTCCCAAAGGGGTATGTACTGAAGATTACGAAGTCTTCTAAGGCATATGCTTCAGGATATCAGTACAGTCTGCTCCCCCCGCCCTGCTTTAGCAAAACTGCATCACTTCTCTGATAAACATTTCTTTTTCTTACAGTCATCTTCTAGTGACTGCCACACACATGTACTGCTTGAGAGAGATTCCCTCCAGAAAGGGATTTGCTTACATTCAAAATCGCCAGGCGTTAAGCTCTGTCGTTAAAATTACATCCAAGAAAAAACATCCTGAATTAATAACCTTTAAGTATGGAAATACCACCAGTTCAGGCATAGAGATTCTGGCAATTGAGAGGTAAGGTTCTGATTTGCTTGCAGTTCTTCTGTACACAACTTGTCAGTCAATTACAATGTCATTACTTCTATGTTCAGATGTGATGTGTGCATTATTATATAACCCATGAACCACACTACATCCTTTGAAAGACTATCTTAACCTTCTCAGATTTGAACTATGTCTGCATATGTATCAGCTTTCGGGAAGCTAGCAAAGTTTCTATGAATGTTTCTTTTATAATTGTTTTAATCATATCAGAGGCCATAATTATGTGAGATACTGAATACATCATTTCAGTGTGTATTGGAATGTTGTAGAATTTTCCTTTGGCCTCACCAAAGTCCTAGACTATTTTGACTTTCCCAGGTATAAAAAGAATGTGAAGATGAGCTACTAAATGTGTTAAAAAGGCAAACATGCAGCAAGGACATAACCTACAGGAAGGGGTCCCTGCAGTAGTTCTCGTCCTAAACCTTTGTTGGGTCCTCTGAATGGAGCTATCTTGCTTAACAATTCCAGTGTATTGTATTTAAAAGGGTTTCTCTACCTTTTGCCCATGTGACATTGCTCTTAGATATTGCGCATTGGGAGTCCTCTCGATATACAGTAGGACTGCTATATCCATGGGATCCATGGGTTTCAGTTAGCCACTGCTTGAAAATATTAAATTTCAAAAAACAAAAATGCATGTTGCCAAAGTCCATTACCAGAAATGACCACTAAAGAGAGCCAGAATGCTACATTCTCTATATAGTAGTAATCATGTGCTGTCAAGGGTTTTCCAGGTAGAAAATATACATTCCCTTTTTCTGGGGCAACCTGGGATTGTGCATTTTGCAAAGGCCACCTAGGCTGGCTGTACTCTAAGTAGGCAGTGGGGAATTGAACTCTCATCCTCTGATTCTGCAGCTTGTTACGTGCATCACTGATTTATACACCTAGCATGCTGTATATAAGGTTTGCGTACGTATTTCTTGTATCAGTGGAAGGGTTTGCAACCGATACCCCGTGGATACCACAGTCCTGCTGTGTACTCTTCCTTTAAATAGTTTAATATTTTGCACTGATCCAACATTTAAGCAGCATATTTATTTAAGCCCCTTCACTGATGTCCACAGAAATTGCAACTATTTGTGCCTTGAGGCAAGAAGGAAAAGTGTTTCTGTGAGATGCTGAGTTAAATTTGACATATATTGCTACTAAAAGATTCCACAATATATTAATGGATCAGCTGTATCCTAGTAGCAGTAGTTCAGTTTTTCATTAAAATATACCAAACTGTTGAAACAGGATCAACATTCAATATGACATTCTAGATTATGTTCATTCTAGAATTTTCACTAGAGAACTTACACTGCAGTTGCCTGATCAGGAGCATTCAGTAGACCAATAGTCTCTGTCTAATGCCTTTTGACTGTTAAGATACTTGCTTCCTGGTACTTTGCAACTCTCTTCATCTTAACATAGGGTTTCCAGTATGGTGTAGTGTATAGAGTGACTGACCGGGGGTCTGGAGAACAGGGTTGGAATCCTTACTCAGCCATAGAAATTCACTTGGGGGTGGGAGGGACGGAACTGCCAAAACTGATAAAACTGCTCCTTAAATATCTCACTTACCTTGAAGGCTCTATTAGAATTGCTATAAGTCAGTTCTGACTTGATCTCTCTCTCTCTCTCTCTCTCTCTCTCTCTCTCTCTCACACACACACACACACACACACACACACACACACACACACACACAC
>JAHTLZ010000007.1:18411293-18449930 GCA_023846285.1 Phrynocephalus versicolor | reverse complement strand
TATTATTATTATTATTATTATTATTATTATTATTATTATTATTATTAACTGTAGCTGGCCATATTTAGTTCTGTTATGATGTGTAACAGGGACAACAGTTTCATTTTGTCCCCAATTCTAGGAATGCTTCAATTCTCCCTACGGCACAAAATATTTTCCAGAGTATGCAGAGAAAATTCCTGGAGACTCAACACAGAAGCTCTCAGATGTTGCCAAGGAGTGTGGCATATATCTCATTGGAGGTAAAACTGCTTTGTGTACCAGCATGCAGCCCTCCCGCCCCAGCTCTTTAGCCATGGTCTGTATTTAAGAGAAATGGATTGCTGAGTTTCAGTGATGACTGCTTTTGCATAGTAGGTGAAGTAATTCACTTTCTTCTCTCTACTTAATGAAAGGTTCTATTCCAGAAGAGGATGCTGGGAAGTTGTATAACACATGCACAGTTTTCAGTCCAGATGGTACAATGATAGCTAAGCACAGAAAGGTAAAAAATAAATAGATAACTAAATCAATCATCCTTTGGGCGTCATTCAGTCTCTTCTACAGGTTGGCTGTATTGTAGCATTCTAGCTGTGTTAAAATTAGTTAGATCAGGAATCTGACCTTTAAAAAAATCTGTTCCCCCCCCCCCCTTTCCCATCTTGCCTTTTGTTTTTTTGTGGCATCTTGTTTGATAGTAAGGATGTTGGCAAGGGCTGTTACTTTGGTGTGTTTTTTAACAGAAGTACTGTATAAGTCATTTTAAGTCAACACTGATTTTGGCCATAGGCTGTTTTGTGTCTTTTTAGCACCCTCGTGAATGTGCGAAGAGCATGAGCACATTCAATGCAACTGATAACAGAATAATTTGCAAGCAGTGTCTTGTCTTTATTTTGGAAACAGATCCACTTGTTTGACATCGATGTTCCTGGGAAAATCCGGTTTCAGGAATCAGAAACCCTGTCTCCGGGTGACTCGTTCTCTGTTTTTGATACTCGTACGTAGAAAAAGCTGTATTTAAGCAATAATAAAAAAACTTAGGGATGCCTTCTTGTAGTGCAAACCTAGTTGAGGAAACCAAGAATGTAAATGCGTGTCAATTTGCTTGTTTGGGTTTAGTTCTGTAGAGGCATTGTAGCCGTGTAGGTACGAAGCACCTGGAAGGGAATGCACCAGCACCTTGATTGTCCTCCTACAGAGATAGTCTGTCTCAGAGAGAGAGCCTTTCCTGCCTTTGGGCGATCTCCCATGTGAGTCGAAACACTGGAATATCAGGGTTCCCATCTCATATGAGAGTCATCCCACAGGGGGTAAGAGCTAGCCCTCTCCTCCTTTTTCATGGGTTGCAACAACACACTTCTAAGTGGCTGAATAGGGAGGGCTCCTTCTGCCTCCCATTTGTATAGCTTTTTAAGAATGAAGCAAACGGTGCTAGATCAAATTGAACGTCAGTGTGGTCCTCCATCCTGATTCTGCAGCCAAGGGCATATCTGGGGGCGGAAGGGTGCTTTTGCCCCGGGCGCAGCAATCTGGGGGCACCTGGAGGGGGAGCAGGAGGAGGAAGCTGTGAGCTGTCCCACCAGCAGCCCGTGTCTCCCACCCTTGAGGCTTGGCAACGGGACACACACTGCCACGCGCAAGGCTAGTGGCGAAACAAGCAGACCAGCAGGTGTGTGGGTAGTGTGGTGGCTGTGGTGCCCTCCTCTTCCTCGCCTTGCTCACTGCGGGAGAGGTAAGGTGCGCACGCGTGCACACACACAAACACCCCTGCACCCGTGTGCATGCCTGCCCACCCGCCCCATGCCCGCAGGATCACCCCCTTGCTGGGTGGATGCAATGCGGCTGGGGAGGGCCAGAGGGGCACAAACACAATTTTGTCCCCAGGCACTCCAAAACCTTGCTACAGGGGTAAAACAGCACCCTTCTGCTTGTCTTTTTCAGCAACTGTTATTCAGAGGCATGACACCTCTGGTACCGGAGGCAGTTTTTAGGACGTATGCCAACCCATCTTTAAAGCTGATAAAGGTTGACAGTCATCACTGCATCTTGCAATACAGGATCTTGCTCTTTAACTGTCCAGAACAAAAAACTACTTCCTTTTATCTACCATGTATTTTTCACTTTTTCTCTCTGTTGTGCCTCATTTGTATTTGCTGAATGCCCATTTCGCTCACTTTGGAGGGCCCCTTCCTTTGTTGGAAATACACCAAATAATCAAGCAGACTTCTGCCACTTCATTTTTTTTGCCCTTCACATCACATCATTTATGAAAAAGTTGAATAACACCAGTCCCAATAAAGATTTAGAAGACTTGATAGTTTATATTCCTCCCTTGAAATGACAATCTGAATTATAACATACAATTATATTTTTACTGTTTGTGCCTTGTGAATACAGACTGAGATTGGAACTTAGTTTGTGCTGCTGTTTTAGTATATTCTTGTGGGACTCTTCTAAGCCATTTTTAAAAGGGAAATATCTATTTATAAAGAGTGCCTTATATTTTGATGGATTGATTTGTGGTTTAGGTCCGGCTTGTTCTTGCATGCAGATGTGTTAAAACCAGTACTTCCTCCTTCCTAGTTAAAATGTGTGTTATTCTAGTTCTAGTATTTCTCAATATCGTCTTTTATTTAAGACTTACCAGGGCATTAACAAATGTCTATTTTGTCTTGTTTCCGAGCAGCATATTGTAAAATAGGGCTTGGGATCTGCTATGACATTCGTTTTGCTGAGCTGGCTCAAATCTACACCCAGAAAGGTAAGCATGTAACTGTGCTTGTGGGGTGAGGTATCTCTAGCTGAAACCTAGCCCCTCCTTGTGTTTCTACCGTGTTTCCCCAAAAATAAGACAGTGTCTTATATTAATTTTTGCTCCCAAAGATGCGCTAGGTCTTATTTTCAAGGGATGTCTCATTTTTTAATGAAGAAGAATACATTACACATTTATTGTTATTATCGGGGAGGCCTTATTTTATGGAGGAGGCCTTATATTTCAGTGAGAGGCAAAACTGTAAGTAGATCTTATTTTGGGGGGATGTCTTATTTTCGGGGAAACAGGGTATTAGCTGCAGCAACTGTGTGCTGTCAAGTTCACTCTGACTTATGACTCCTTTTCAGGGCTTTTGAGGTAAGGAACACTCAGAGGTGGTTTACCATTGCCTTTTTCTGAAGGCATCTTGGAACTGTACAGCTTGCCCAAGGCCAAACAGGCTGGTTGTTTTGAGGATACCTAGTGGGGAATCAAACTCTCAACTTCTGACTCCAGAGCTACTTACCTAAACCACCGAGTTATTCAGCCATGAACACAAATACGATTCCAGCCGTTTTATTCTTTTAATTTGTTGTGTATATTTTGAAAATTCATGTTATAAGCCATGTTGAGTCTTGCAAGTGAAAAAGCTCTGCATATTTTTCCTGAGAATCAATTTCTACCATATACCATGTGTTATTTGAATTAGGTTGCTGTGGATGACGGTTTCAATGGTATGAGTGCGGTTATTTAATATTTTACTGATGCGCTTTTAAAAATGTTTAGATTGTATTTGTTTTTATTTCAATTTCATTGTTGTTCAGTCGTTCAGTTGTGTCCGACTTTTCGTGACCCCATGGACCAGAGCTCGCCAGACCTTCCTATCAATTTCATTATGTGCCATTAATACATCAGTTTTGGCAGAAACGCTGGATATAGCGTGTGTTAGACTAATAGATATTTGTGTTCGTTTTTTTTTCTCCACCATTGTGCCTGTCCCTGTTGATATGAACCGTGTCTGCCATTGTTCCCTTCCTTTTGAACCAGGTTGCCAGCTCCTTGTGTATCCGGGGGCTTTTAACTTGACAACTGGGCCAGCCCACTGGGAACTGCTGCAAAGGGCACGGTAAGAATTAGCAAACCATTTCTCCCTCAAACATATGTGGCAAAAAAAAAACATTTTTGCAAACAGATGCTTGGGAAAATAATTACAACACTCAAGGTGTTGTTTCGTAGTTTAAAAAAATCAATTTAGAAATGTTATATTCAGTGTAAAAAAGACCACCCTGTTATAACTCACTTTTTATTGTGTTTATTACCTGGACTCCTAGCTGATGGCAGAAATGTGGGCATCATAACATCTTTAACCATTTGCCTCGATAGTTCTTGCTTTGTAAAGCAGATGTCTATATGAATAGCGAATTCATAGTGGAAAATAGGACAGGAGTGGGGCTCAGTGGTTAAAGGGTCTGAATAGGATGCAGGAGATTGGGATTAAAATCCCCACTTTGGCCATGAAACTGATTGATTTCCCTGGGTGAGCTGCACACTCTTGGCCTGAAATTAACTTATTGGGAGGATAGTGGCGAGGACAACCACCTTCAGCCTACTGGGGGGAAATGTAACATTGCAACAAACAGCCGGTCAACCAAAAAGCAGGGGAGGCTTAAGATGTGGCCCTCTCGCTGCTGTTAGACAAGCAGCTCCCTCCTGTCATCCTTGCTGAAGAAGGCGGCCGGCCCCACATTTTGTATTTCTGCCATAAAAGCAGCTTCATCCCAATTGCCTCTTGGTTTCTCAGGCCAGTTGGCTTTTTAGACAAGCGTATGGGGCTTTATGTTGTGACTGTCCATTCCGCTTTTGTTCAGAGCTGTCGATAATCAAGTCTATGTGGCAACTGCATCTCCTGCTCGGGACGAGAAGGCCTCTTATGTCGCCTGGGGACATAGCACGGTAGTCAATCCATGGTAAGTGGGAAAAGGAGGAGTTGTAGTATGCTAGTATGACCAGATAAAAGCCAAATAAAATGCCCAGTTAAAACCTAAAAAGCTTTAGCAAAACGTTTTTTGAACCTGGCCCATTACTTACAGAATCCTGGCCAATAAAAAACAAGCAAAGTAGGATGAGTTTTTTAACAGGTTGACGTGTAGCATTGGATGTGCTTCCATGGAAACAATATTCTGTGAGCTTCCATGTCATGTTTTTGTTTGAAGTGAAGCAGCAGCTGTGTTAATTAGCAGATTCAGCCCTTTGAAATATCAGTGGTTTGTGTACCTCTGTAAAATAATTCCATTTAGATTTATTATTTAGGAAAATACAAAAACAGGAACTGAAATCAAATGCAAGAATTGAAATCAAAGTAGACCTAACACAGTGATGGTGAACTTTTTAGAGACCGAGTGCCCAGACTGCAATTCAAAACTCGCTAATTTTTCGCAAAGTGCCAATATAGCAATTTAACCTGAATACAGGGGGCTGTGAAGGGGGTGATGTCAGGTGCCCACAGAAAGGGCCCCGTGCCATAGGTTCGCCAACACTGATCTAACAGATGGTTAGATTTTCTCTCGAATCCCTCCCACGTTGGAGCACTCCCCGAGGTATAGAATCAGAGTTAAACCAAAATTCCTTCCACAAAATATCATTCTGGGCATGAATTTAGTCAGGTTTGAATGGTTACTAGCTAAATTTCCAGATACAAGCTCTCCTCCTTTGCATATGCCTTCATTTCCTTTAATTTTGCATGTTTATTTCAACTACCTTGAAATTTTAGTTCACTGCAAAACTGATTGTGACAGTATACGTTGGAGTTCTGCTGTGTGTGTACTCCAAATTCACCCTAGTATTTGCCAGCTTTTCTGTTTCTTTGCAATTTTTAGAGCAGCTACACTGAACACCAGTACTACCCTGAGTAGATACTTTAAAATCATTGGGCCTGCTATAATTGGAATTTAAAGTATTTAACCTTAGATGATTAAATAGCTTCCATTCAATAGCTAAATTTTGAGTTGGATGGTTCAAGTATTAGTATCAGGCCCTTGGGACTGAGCTAAAGACTTCTCACTGGGTGTGTGGTAGGTTACTAACATGTGCTAATTGTGAAGAAACAGAGCCTCAGGTATTTGGATGCTTTGGATCTGGTTACTTCAGATGGAAGAAGAGATGAAGTTTTGTACAGGGATCTGGTACAAGGATCAATTCCTTGATGGCAAAAGTAGTGCAACAGAAGTGCATAGAAAGAGTTGACAAAATCACTCTTCCTGAAATTCTCCTTTTTTCCTAAATGACTTTTAAATGGAAAGATGGAATTAGCAAGGTTTGAGGACCAGAAAAAGTACTACGGACCATCTTTTCGGGTTTCAGAAGGCTTCTGTGTTTGATTCCAACTCGAATGGCCTTTTTCTAGCATAATGTTCTGCTAAAGGGACACAGGAAGGTGATCTCTGGCACTGGAGCTTGCAAAGGGATTTGCTGAAAGTCACCTTGGATCAGTGTTACTTCTGCAAAAAGCAGGGACAGTGCTCTTTGTGCAACAGCAGATCGTGGCCAATCAGTCCACTCTGCGTACAGCCACAGTACAATACTCTCCTTTCCTTTTCAGGGGAGAGGTCATAGCCAAAGCTGGCACTGAGGAAACGATTATCTACGCAGAGATCGGTGAGTCAAAGGGGAGTGTTTCTGGCCCTTTTGTGGGAAGAAATCACTCCTTTGCTATGGAACCGCCCATCTAACTTTTGTAAACCGCCCAGAGTTCCTTTGGGAAGATGGGCGGTATAGAAGTCCCATAATAAATAAATAAATAAATAAACCTTGTGGAGTCTTGGATTTGATCCTCTCTTTTGGCTCCAGTTCTCTGCCTGTACGAGGACAACGATTAATCATTCCCTGCGGTTAAAATGAGAGCATGCACAGGGTGGGCAAAGGCTCCACATGTGTTACAAACATATTTAGAAGTTTTGTGAAATCCTAGAATAATGGAAGGGGCCTATAAAGCCACTGAGTCCAAATACATTTCACTCTGTCAGGCCATGTTGAAATTTTCATGTGAATGTATTTACTGCACGTACAGATGCACGTATATACAGTGGTACTTCTTAAAACAAATTTAATTCGTTTAACAAATGGGTCAGTTTGTTTTAAGAAAATTTTGTCTTATGGAATGTGGTTTCCCATAGGGATGCATTGGGGATGGATTAATCCGTTCCAGAGGCTAGAATAAAGACAAAAATAACCAGTGTTTTTTTTTCCGGGCTACATGCAGACTGGTATTTTTCCTATGGGGAATTTTTTTTTTGATAGGCAAAGCATGTCTATTCCTAGACATTTTTTTTCTTCCTACAGGATTTTTATCTCATGAGGCATTTGTCTAAGACAGGCCTGCCCAAAGTCCGGCCCGGGGGGGGGGCCAAATCCGGCCCGTCAGGCCATTCTGAGTGGCACACAGCTGGCTGGCCCGCCCCTCCCTCCCCCTCCTTTGCCCCATGTTTTTTTTAAAATCTGCCAACACTAACACTGCTGGGAAACTTGGACGGGTGGTCTGCTGCCACTGGCACCGCAGGGGAAAGTGTGGGGTGGGCAAGCCAGCGGACCTCTGCCACCGCCAAGGAGCTTTGGGGTGGGCTGGCGGGTGAGCTGTCACCACCGCTGGGGAGCTTGGGGGGTGCAAGGTTGCACAGATCACCTCTTCCAAGGGGCGCCCTGTGGCCACGGCTCCCTGTGCTTCCTTTGGTCCCCACCTTCCTTCCTTCCTCCCTCCCTTGTTCCCCAATTTCCTCCCTCCCTCCCTTGGTTCCCCAATTTCCTCCCTCCCTCCCTTGGTTCCCGCCTTCCTTCCTGCGGGTGGGGTTGCAAGGGGTCAGTGGGTGGGGCTTATGGGTCAGTGGGTGGGGCTTGCAGTGGGGTGGCAGGGTCGGGGAGCAACAGGCCCCTGACACATTCTCAGCCACCAAATCTGGCCCTCCTTACAAAAAGTTTGGGCACCCCTAGTCTAAGAGGTACCTCTCTCTTTCTCTCTCTGTGTGTAAGTGTAAAATATCTAATAGTAATATTACGAGGGGAAAGAATCAGTTGTAATATAACCCTCTTAACTTCCTTTTACAGATGTAAAGAAGCTTGCAGAAGTTCGTCAGCAAATCCCTATCCTTTCTCAGAAACGTTCAGACCTTTATGCTGTAGAAGCCAAGACTACATAATGCACTTGGATCAATATGCGAACAGTTTTTATACAAATCATTTTTTAAAAAAATAAGTAGCTTCAATTTAAGAAGCTAGTAAATCAAATTCATAAATAATATCTGTGTTAAATTAGGAGAAATTGGAATGTGAGATGTTTATGCATACTGTATTTGTATAGGTCCTTCAATATTTCACTTGCTTCACTGTACATTATAATTAATCACTGGAGCACTGCCTTACACATAAAGATTTTAAAAGAAAATAATGGGATTGTTATTAATGATTATGCACCAACATAGTCATTTGTACTAACACATTCTGACAAAGTGAGATTTTTTTTCAGTGTTACTGCTTTGATAGGCATCAGTTTTCATACATTTGTGTGTTAAATTGCAATCTTCCCTCCATCTCATACAAAGTAATCCAAAAGGATTAGGTCACAAAGTCATTCAATATGAAATAAGAACCTAAATATATTTAAAGATACTTGGTAGGTTTTAAAGTAGAATTTAGATTAACAACTATTTCTTGTTGCAGGGGGATAAATCCTTCCTGATTCTAGATCCCTTAGACCAGTGATGGCAACCTTTTGGCACTGCAGATGTTTTGAACCACAACTCCCAGAATTCCAACCCTGTATTGCCAATGACAAAAGACTGTGATCCAAAACATCTGGAGTGCCAAAGGTTCACCACCACTGCTGTAGGCTATAACCCCTACAAACCCTTACTGCTGGCTGTATTGGTTAGTGACCCTTAAGTCTTATGATGCTGAATTTGAAATATCTGCCTTTATACATCCAGTAAAAGCACTTACTACTAGTATAAAATAAGGCTGTCATAAAATATATACCCCGAGCCATTAGCTACATATTAACTTCTGGGTATTGGTCAAGTCTTTCATATTAAATCATTTTTGACTTTCATCTAGTTGAATGAACCCCTTTAACCAGCAAGAACTTTTAGAAAGATCCTAACTGTTGTAATCCACATAAGGGAAAGTTTTACTTTTGAAAGAAAATTATACCTACATATCTGAAGAAAGTCATAAGCACTTAATCCCAGAAAAAAAACATCAAAGTGTTCATCATCATTAGTACTTCATCTTGCTCCTTCAGTTGGCTAGCAAGATGCTTCACATGCTTAAAAAAAGACAACGCCCCAAAGGCATAGAGGGGAAAGAAAATTGATTAGTTAAAAACTATTTTTTTAAAAACAGTTCTAATATACCTATGTGTTGGTCTTTATTTTAAGCCACTATATTTTACCACTGATTCTGTAATTCTGAAATGTAAATGTCAAGAAAGAAAACAATTATTTGCAAGTCTAGATCAGGAACTGGTGGGGTAGGACTGGCATATCCTTTGCTGTATTTTAAACTCATGTTAGAGCATAGTTCCAGCTATGAGAATAAAACAGAATATGCTTTTGCCACTCTGGTGCTAAACTTGCCTTGGACAGTGTAACTGAAAAGCAGAAATATGAACATAACCATCAATAACCATATGCACACTAAGAATATGGAATAAAGGATGTAGCTGTGACAAACACCCACTCCACAGGCTATGGCATGCCAACACTGGGTGTCTCTGTCACTGCCCTCCTGATCTGCTATGTTGAGGGGAATGTATGGGGGATACAAGACCCTCAGTTTTGGCCCTACCCACCCCTCAAACTACCACTGATCTGGCAAAAATCCTTGTGTCAATTTTTGCATAGATAAAATGCAATAGCTGTAGTATCACATGACAAAAATCAAGTTTCAACCCTGGGAGGAGGAGGATTAGGAAAGACAACAATCACTTACCAGAGCAGACATGCCTTGGATTGGATTGTAACTAGATGTAGGCAATTCATGCCCTTCAAATACTATTGACACTACAATTTTACCAATCCGACAGCAGCTAGAAGGCAAAGTGTCTGGCCCTGCTATAAACATTTCAGGCCTCACTCCAATGCTCGTTCTTAGCAAGAAATCCTTAAAAGGACACTATCCCTCCAATGATTTTAAATATCAGTAGAACATCAAAAAAGCTTTGGCTTGACCATACCTTGTCCCCCCACCTCCCCTTTTAAAAGCAAACTCAATGCTAGGGATCATTAGGAAGGGTATAGAAAATAAGTCAGCAAGTGTCATTTTGCCTCTTTATAAATCTACAATGAGGCCCTATCTTGAATATTGTGTACAATTCTGGTCACCATACCTGCAGAAGGATATTATGGAAAAGGGAAAAGTGCAGAGGAGGGAAACCAGAATGATTAGGGGACTGGAACCCCTTCCTTACCATCTCAATACCATTTGCAAGACATCTGCTTGGGAATACCCTGAAGCAAATGGTGAGCCACTGTGTGAGACAGAATGCTGGACCGGATGGGCTGTGGCCTGTTCCAGCAAGGCTGTTCTTACGTTCTTATGTAAAAAATCAAGTATATAACACTTCAAAGTATTTTTTCTCCAAAAGAGGAAACTGTATAGAAAAACTAATCCTATTAATACAATCTAAGAATTTAAGCAAGTTTGATACTTAACTCAGTTAAGCAAGTGGAACTACTTTCATCTGGTTGCCTTACTTTTATGACATATACAAAGCATAATATTAGTAATCTCCCACAGTAGCAATACTCCACACTTTGCAGAAACTTCGTCTCATGGAAGCAGTGCAGCTATTTTCCAACTTCCAGCAAAGCCACTTCTGCTACTGTTAAAAAAGTCATCAAATTTTAAGTAAGGTAACCCCCCCCCCGCGCTGCCCATGCATGCTAGTAATGGATTTCATCATTTCCTGCTACTTCCCCCTACTGTCTTAAGACTGGGTATCCAAAATCACCTGAGAACAGTTCCAAAAATAAAGCATATATATCCCCCCAGCAATTTATGATATATTTCCATAAAATTAAAGCATTAGAAGTTACTAGTCTGTTTTCAACTCCAATCTTCCAAAACAGCTTAAAACTGAACATTTTGAAATAACTAGTAGGATAACTGCTTTTAAATTACTCAGCTACTTGTGATACAAAAATATTCTTCCATTTCAACATCTACAGCAGAGCACAAACCTAAGTCCACTTCAGCCACATCATAGTCCACCTCTATTTAGTGAGGCTGTATCTGTGTAAATATCCAGTACTATAGCTAAGCCTGATGGAAAAAAAAAACAGCAGGGAGAATTTTATCCAGCATAATTGGGAAATGAATAAAACAAATCAAACCTCCTCTATTCTACTGTCTTTTGAAGATCTACTTGCTGACTACACTTCAAATGCTGCATATAGTTTGGGTCGTGCACCAAGCCTGCTCATAATGTCTTCGGACTGTTGCCTTTTGGCAGAAGATACAGAACAATTAAAACTCGGACCGCACGTCTTCTGAACAGTTTTTATCCCAGAGCTATAATTGCACTTAATAATGAACTCAAGGACCACCAGCAGTGAGCACTTGGACAGTATTACCTAGCCTGTTGTGTAGATACTTGTGTTTTTAGGGGTGGGGGGATTGGTGGGTGGGGAGTGTTCGGGGATTTTGTGTGTGTGTGTGTGTGTTGAGGGGATTTTTTAATATGTGTGTGTGTGTTGAATCTGGTCTCTGGGTGTCTGAATTTCGTTGTATGTGTATACTGTGTATATACATACAATGACAATAAATAAATTATTAAAATTATTTTAAAAATCAACTGAGAAAGTTCAGGGAAGGTGAGAAAGATAGGGAAAAATCGAAATGTTCAAGAACACATGAGCAACTGCTCTATGAGGAAGGCTTGGAATATTTGTGGCAATGTGATATGTCCATTTTAGGATCCCAGTTTGCAAGTGGATTATGCAGGTTTTATAATGAGCTGCCACTCTTGTACTTTTTACTCACAAAAGTTCTTGACTTCAGCTGGGTTAAAACTGGCTGCTACTGATACTCCAAAGCCTTTTCAAAGCAGACTTACAAAGCTGTCAAGTGTTGGTGTCACTGGAGTTGCCCCAATAGAGGAAAGTGATAGTCACAAAAGAAAACAGATACATGAGGCAGGGATGACTGACTTTTATATTGCAAAATTCCCATACACTCCATATTTTGGAGATTAATTTAAAAACACCTGGCCAAATAATAAACCTTACAACAAATCTATGAACACTTTGTCCTCTGGATTAATAATCTGCTGTGGAAACCAAAATTTGCTGATGGCAAGGAAAAAGCTTGGCTGGCAATCAAAGTGTCTGGTGGGAATGAGATGTGTACAGAAAATAAAACTGCACTGGAATCTCAATTATAGTGGAGATATGAAGCAATAAATTCATGAACATCTTGCTATGAATTACAACTTACATTAATAGATGTGGAGTGGTGGCCACAACAGGAGTCATGAATCATCCTGGTAATACAGATGCATAGAGCAAAGAGGGGCTCTGAAGAAGGGCATACATGAATTAGTACTGTGGCTAGGATGGTATCAAAAATCACCATCAGTGCCTAAGAATGAAGATGTTCTTAACAATGCTGTTGCTGCTACAGGAGGATTTAGACTTAAAGGCTGACAGACTGACACATAAACTAAAATATTGTGTTGAAAGTACTGATGATGAGAGATACAGCTGGACAAGATCCATGGCAGATCCATTGCAGCTGACAGATGTGAGAAAGCTATTCTATGAATAAAGTGATGTCAGCAACCTAAAACAAAAATAGGATGAATAAACAGAAAGAGAACAACACATTCTCAAGGAACTACATTATGAACGAGGGCATACCACGTAGACAATATCCTTTCTAGGTCTTGAGGATTGAGATAATGAAATATCTTCTGAACCAAGAATCCCCCAATTTGGAGTGTCATTGATATGCTTGTGCATATTAGTTATCATAGAGATTTTTCTTACTTCTTGGACACCTAAATTAAAAGTTTCTATCTTAGCAGGATTTTGTTGTTTAGGTAGACCCAACAAAGAAATTGGAGCTAAGAACCTCTGAGGGTGGGTGTTCAGATAGGGGGGCCTCCACCTCAGCATTATTACATGTAGAAACCTTAATATATCTATGCTTTATTTTCTGTAACTTTGAAAGACCCAAGAAATCCAGTGTCTTTCTAGTGCCAGCAAGAAAGATCAAGATCTGTATCAACACTGGTGCTGATATAAAAACTGTTGTAGTCAACATGACTAGTGTATTTATAACCAGTGTAAGAATGACCATAATGCTTGTGGTAATATATGATGTCTCCAAAAATTATATGGGGTGAAAAATCCTTGTCAAAAATTCAAGAGCATAAATGAACAGTGGGATTACATCTGATCTAGTCTGAAAAACACTATGGACCTTACATGGCCAGAAGTTACATTGTGCTACAATATGAAGTACTCATTTTTGTGTGTCCATTTATCGTAGGAATTTTCCCTCAACAAAACATTTATAAAGGCTACTGGACCGTTGGCTCTAAAGGCAGAAAAGGAAAGGAAAAAAGGGGGAGAACAAAAGCTGCAAAAGTTATATTAATGTCAAAATAAATAATTAAAAGAACAGAAATATGACCACAAAACTAAGAAGCATCCTTTAACCCTGTCTGAAATATTCTACTGTGCACTCCAATTGTGTCTTACAAAGCAAAACTCAGAAATCTCATTCTAATGGATGTAGAAATCTCATTCTAATGGATAGCCAGGAGGGGTGGGAGTACCATAAAAACTTATCTAGACACTTCTGGCTCTGCACCAGCAAATATCCTAGTGTATAAATATACATAATGATGAGTAGGTATATTTGCTTCATGATGTACCCTAGATCAGTGATGGCGAACCTTTTAGAGACCGAGAGCCCAAACTGCAATTCAAAAGCCACTATTTTTGTTTTTTGCAAAGTGCCAATACAGTAATTTAACCTGTATATAGGTGGGTATGAAGGGGCAATGTCGGGTGCCCACAGAAATGGCTCTGAGTGCAACCTTTGGCACCTGTGCCATAGGTTCGCCATCACTGCCCTAGATGGACACCTCTGGCCAATTCATGGGCAACAGGAGAAGGAGCAGCCCTGTAACTCCTTTCAACAAATCTCCTCTGTTTTCAAACTGTACCACTTACAAAAGGGTGTACTGAGTACAGCAATGTGGCAAATAACTAAGCTGTCTTCAAGCACAGACACAATTTAAAGTAATTAGGACATTTTAAAAGATTACACCATCCAAGGGTCACCACATTCTTCTTAATATGCATTTCAAATTTTAGATACTATACTTAGCTTTCATGATCTTAAAGTTAGAGGTCTGACACATGTCATATACTAGACACCTTTCTAACACACTGAACAGGAAACAGGCTTAGAGCAAAGTGGGCTGTTTATACACCACTCCATAAGTATGCAGGCTACACACTGCACACACACACACACACACACACACACACACACACACACACACACACACACACACACACACACACACACACACACACACACACACACACACACACACAAAGCTGGGTATTCTATTTATTGACCCTGGGAGGTTAGAAAGCTGAGTGAACCTCAAGCCAGCTCCCTGAGGTTGAATCCAGGCAGTGAGCAAAGTTTTGGTTTCAGTACTGCAGTTGAACCATTGTGCCACGAGGCTCCTTAGCTATCTATACTCAGAAGGGAGTCACTGAGATCAATAGGGATATCAGTTAATTAGGACCATACTAAGCTCTACTGATTTCAATAAGTCAGCTTTTAAATATAAGCATGGATCCAAGCCAAGGAACTCACTCAAGCACAGAAATAGTGTCCCTTTCAATTTTCTAGCAGCAGGGATAGAGAAAGTCAAGTAAAACTGTATACAGCAGTTTCAGATTCATTCACATGCTTTACAAATAACATTTCACATGCTGAACTTCCAAGGAAACAGTTCCAGCTAATACCCTAGGCCAAATATGTATAAGAGATATTTGAAGGTAAGTTTTATTTGGTGACGTTACATGTGTAAGTCATTTACAAAAATAATAACAACATATGCATTCTTTCAGTGCAGTTCAAATATCTGAAGAACAGGCAACAGTCTGTGATGATCTGGAATGCTAGCTATTGGACAGCACATGCTTAATTCTTTTTTATTCCAGGAAAGAGAAGTGTCAGAATAAATCAGCGCCAGGCAGATAAAAACCTTTTAAAAAAAACACATGATGTAGCCATAATTGGTGGTGGAAACCAAAGAGATCCAGAGTTATAAAGTCTAAATTATGAACTCTTTCAAAAAAGAAAATAAGAGAGAGGAGGAGCTGGCTTTTAAAACTAAATTTATGTTAACTAAACCTCTGTTGAAATTCTCCAATCCTGTACTACATTGACTACATTAAAAATAACAGACAGCAACAAAAATGTAAATAATTTGTATCTGGACAGAAGGCAAAAAGTGGATCCAAATAAAGATGCCATCTTAAAAACACCTACCTCTTACCACTATTTTGTTATCAATTACAACCAAACTGCAAGTTTTGAAGTGGCCTTATTAGCTCCCAGATTATTATGGCAATTTGTAGCAGTAATGCAGAAGAAGAATTAAACCTGAGTTACAAAAGAACTATACTGCAGATGGATACTTCTGCAGCATCAGTAAGAAACTCCCCCCCCCCCCCAAAAAAAAATTCTTTTGGTAAGAGTAGTTAATTATGGTTTCCAAATCAGTTGGAGTCCGTGAACTAAGTTTCAATCCAAAGGTTCAATATACTGTACTTATTTCTACATAAGGTTTTGACAGATCAACATGAAAAATTCAGGATTTGAGGCAATATCCATGCACTGGTAATTTTACCTTCTGGAAAAACCTTTCTGAGTTATGTTCTTTCTCAAGTAAAGACGAATCTTAAGATAATTTAAATTGTATTTTGGGATTAGAGGTTTGCACAGATGGACACATATGCACAACTTTATTGGAGATAGAAGCCACGCTCAAGGGACACTGAGCAAACAAGATTTTCAACATTTCCCAAACTATGCACCAAAATGGCACTGTCGACAACTTCAGGTACTCATTTTTTCAAGTAACCACCACTATCTTCTTAAGAAGCAGAAAAGGAGAGAGAGGGAAACTTTATATTTAGTAATAGTATTTAAAAGCTCACCCACAATTGTCTCCAAAATCCCAACTATCAAACAATTCTGCATGTTTCATATTGCACAACTAAAATCAAATCAAAGGGATTTGTGAATTGCATATAAAAATTACACGGTACTATTACTCTTTAAAATCAACTGAGGGAAAACTGTAAAGCCTTCTTTTCAAATTATAACCAGTAACAACCAACCTCAAAACATGAGTCAAAAAAAGGTTTTTATTTGCATGGCCAAAATAATCTCTGATCCCCTTGCAACTGTTTAATCTCCCTTAATGATTACTTGGGGCAGGCGGAATACACTGCTTACTTCCTTGAACAGCCACTCCCACAACACCTAAACGTAGAACAAATAATTACATCACCACAAACGGGGGGGGGGGGACTTCCACCATTCAACACACTGCGACAGTGTCATCAGGACTAGGTCAAAACAGGCAGCTTTACTTTTAAAACATCCCCCTCTTATTGTCTCTTTACAATGTTGGTGGTTTCAGTCCATATTTCTTTGCAACTTCTGTTTGGGCATAGGCAGCATCACAGAGTGAGTAGAGATGAGCCATTTCCATCTCTGATTTGGCTAGGTTAATAGCTTTATTGAACATTTCAATGGCTTTATCCAGATTGCCTCTGAAACAAACAAGAAACAGACACTGTGTTAAAATGAAGGAAATGAAGCTTAATATACAGTATAGCCAAAAAAGCAAAGCCAATTCTGAAAGATCAAGTTGCAATACATGGGAAAGATACTGTGTTCAGTGCTTCTCTGGAAGTTGAGTCATGGCTACTGGACTTCTTTTTGAGAGATAGAAACGTTTAGTTGCACATCCAAACAGCTTCCTCGTTTGGATGAGCAGCGAAACGTTTCTATCTCTCAAAAAGAAGTCCAGTAGCCATGACTCAACTTCCAGATAAACTCACCTGGATGACTGAGAATCTTCACAGACATATGTGTTCAGTGCTGCATTCTGACAGATGAACCAACAGATTTCCACTTCAATAATTCCCAATATAAATAATGGATATCCTTCATAGAATGTCACAAGGCTTAGCAGATTCCATGCATACATCCAATGAGTTTTGAGAAAGTACCATATTTTGTGTGTGTGTGTGTGTGTGTGTGTGTGTGTGTTTATATTCCAAAATCATGACACTAAAAAATAAGGGGTGTCGTATGACACGGAAATAAGCCTTTCCTGAGGAATGGGGGTGGGGTGGAGGAGAAGTGAAACTGACCTTGCTGTTTGCCTTCCTTTACAGCAGCAAATTCACTGGCGTCAGTTTGGGTTCTCTCTCTCTCTCTCTCTCTCTCTCTCACACAGAGAGAGAGAGAGAGAGCTGTTTCTCATTTCCTTTCTGGGCTCTTTTACTGTCCTCTCTGCCTTTCCACAACACCTCTCCTCTTTGTTTTTTGTTGTAATTCTTTTTGCAGAAATCAGAGCAGAGAAACGCACTGCTCCAATTGGGCTGCTCCAAACTGCTTTTCCCGAGAAAAAATGGACTCGAATTTCAGCAAAGACAAACAAACAAACAAACAAACAAACAAACAAGAACAAAGCAGAGAGGCATTTTGGAAAGGTGGAGGACAGTGAAAGAGCCTGAAAAGGAAAGGGGAAATAGCAGTGTGTGCCTGTGTAGGAGAACCCAATCTGACACCAGTGAAACACCCCATAAAGGAAAGGCAAAACAGCTGTGTCTGAGTGTAAGAGAACCCAAAGTCGAAGGGAAACCTCAGCAGAGCAGGGGCTCTGCTCAGCTCATTCAATGGCATCAGGTTGGGTTCTCCCCCCGCCCCCACTGTTTCCCTTCCTTTCTGGCAGGATTTGTTCATTTTGTTAATTTGGGGTTTAAAAAGTGGGAGGGGAGACATCTTATATATGGCAACGTCTTATAGACAGATAATTCAATACCGTCTGCAGACTACCATTCTGATACTAGTCACAACTGAACGTTCAGATAATTTGGCTCTAGATCCTTAGGGAAAACACCTCTCCATGTATCTTTCCACTCACTCCTCAAGATTAAAATATGAATCTTTTTGGTTTCCCAGTCAGGTACAAGGACGTTTGAGTCTAACCAGTGAGAGGACTTCACCATGATTGCACCTTGTTCATTGAAGGTCAAGGACTGTGAAAAGCAATCCCACTTCATTTTTTTTAAAATTTCTTTTAAAGATTTTGACCAGTTACTGAATAGTATTTTATTTTACCAAGCTTTTGTGTCAGGTATCAAGTGGTGTCATGATTGGGAGTTTGCAACACTATCTCAATTATCATGTGATCCCTTCTAGCAAGCTGTAATAATCAGCAGTAGAGAACCATAATTCAGCAGTTCTACCCAGTTGGTATGGTGTCTGCAAAGAAGAAATACAGGCAGTGCATGTACTCACCCCCTCCCCTGGGTGTACTCTGCCTCTTCCAATGGCCACCAACTCAGATGAGAAGGAAGGGAAGAGAAGCCTACAGTGGTGCTTTTGTGTGGGAGACTATTGGAGGAGGGAAGAATCCTTCACCCAGGGAATGGATGAGCGGGCAGAGGAGGTGTGAGAGAGGAGTTGTATGGCACCCACAGAACACCTGGGTGGGCAACATACCCAACCGGGCCGAATTGTGATACCTGCCCATCTCTATTCAAAAACTCTGAATGGGGATTCTATACAACCACTCCTCACTTAACCTACCCATTGACTTACAACCACCACCAGCGGCCACCACATAATTGGTGTCTCAGGAAGAACCTGCTGTTCCACCCCATAAGGCCTGGACCCAAAGTATCCAGCCTGCTTCACCGTGCCTGCACCTACCTTGTCTGCAGCTCAGAGTGGGGGAAGCAGGATTACAGCGTCCTCCCCCCACCACCCGCCCCCAACCTTTCTTCCTCCTCCATTGCTGAGACTGTCACAATGCCTCTGGCAGGGACGAGAATGAGAACATAGGCCACCTCCATCTCTACCTTCCTCTCCTTTTTGTTCTGCTTCTCCCATGGCTCCCAGAGAGCCTCCCCACTCTGGCCTGCCTGCAAATTTTAGATAGGGTTTCCTCTACCTATGAACGACAGCTGACTGTGACAGGTCTGACTTGTCAAAGTCATCTGTATTGCCATCTCCTCCCACTTCTTGGTTCCTTTGATCTCTGCAAAAGAGATCAAACCAACCAAGAAGGAGGAGGCGGTGGCCATCACGTGCTCCAGGTGCTTGCTGGCACTGCTCAAGCGGGTGCAAGGGAGGTGTGTGCATGCTTGCGTGGATCACTACTTAAAAGCGGCGATCCGCGTGAGAATGCAAACGCCTCCCTTTGGGCAGGTGGAAGGGAGGCATGTGCATGATAGTGCAGATTGCCAGCCTCCCTTGTACCTGTTTGAGCCACACCAGCAAGCACCTGCCGCGGCTCGAGCGGTTGCAAGGGAGGAGAGTGCATGCTTGCGCTGATCACCCCACCGGAATGGATTGATTTTCAGTGCATTCCTATCGGAAACTGCAGCTCTACTTACAAAGTTTTCTACTTACAAGCATGCATTCGGAACGTATTAGATTCGTAAGCAGAGGTACCACTGTACTTCAAAGTAAGTTACCACTCCCTTCTTTTGGGTGTGCTCTGGGTTGTGCTTGCCCAAGGCTACACAGGGTGGCTCTCTTCTTGGGAGGCACAGTGGAGAATTAAACTCCTAACCTTTGGCTCTGCAGCCAACCCAACACACTGAGCTATCCAGCCATTATATGTATTAGGAAATTTCTACAGTTTGTCAGAGCCAGAAATGTATACAAGTTATTCCATCCAGCTATGTCTATGTCTCACTTCCTATACATTAATTAAAGTATGGACTGTTGTAGTCAGTTACCAGATTAAGTATCTAGATATGTAGTGGAAGATGTGGAGATACACAAAAACAGGGCAGGAATGAGTTGCAATTTTGTATTAGAGCCAGGAGGACACAATGGCAATTGTCTCACCAAACCTCTGAAGAATGCAACCCAACGTGCATCTGTTCTGCATATGAATGCCACACAGCTTTAAATAATGTCCATGTTCTCTACTGAATAAACATACACAAATGCAGAAATACAAAGGTATAGAATCTCCCATCAGTATGACATATCACATCATTAAATACATCCTTTTAAACATTTAAATTAAATTAAAATTAAAAAATTAAAGACTTCCTTCTCCTGTCCTATGACTCCCACAGCTTCTGTATAATGAAACAAATTATTCACAAGTTGAACAAGCCACAAAAGAGAAAATCAACCTTCCACAAATGCAGTTATGCCCATATTTCAGCCAATGCTTGAGTTTCCCATTCTAAAGGTGATTCACTGCACCAGTTCTGTACTAAGAATAAAAATGAACATTATTTTATACTTTCAATTGTCATTATAGATTCCTAGAACACAAAGGTATAATACTTACCTTTGTACTTCAATTGTCCCCATGGTTTCATAGGCAAAATCACATTTGTTATCAATTTCAATGGCTTTGCTAATAAGTTCCAAGCCTTTATCTAAATCCTGTTTCGATTGAAGTTGAAGTAAACTGAAAATTAATCATAGATCAGGAGTCAATAAATAACATGCAAAATTAACAGAGAATGAAAATAAGAGAGAGAGAGAGAGAGAGATTATTTCTTAGCTGAAACTGAGCTAAGTATTCATGTGCATATTAAACCATGAACATAACTCTACTGGTAAGTATAAGAGCATCTACAGAACTTACCCTTTATGAACATAGGTAGTAGCATTATCTGGCTCAAGATCAATACATTTATCATACATTTCATCAGCTTTGCCAAACTGCTGTTGATCTGTTAGAGCCTGCATTAAATGAATAAAGAAATAAATCCATGTATCAATTAATTTGTATCAGAACCCATCCACATTCTCCTCATACAGCTCTCCAGTAATAAGCACTTAGATAAAATGTTAGCATATTACTTATACAGTATATTAATTTACATGATTATAATACATAATTATCTCCTCAGGGGAATAAGACATTTATACCTGGGCATACAGCGCGTAGCCTTCAGCACACTTTGGAAACTTTTTAATAACTTCCTCAAAGCCTTTCATTGCTGATTGTACTTGCAAAGAATTACTTCCAGTGTATGCCTGACGATACTGTAAATAAAAATTGGCATGTCAAAAAATGACCACAAGAGAAGTCTATATTATTACTAACCATTACTAACCAATCACAAAGTAACACAACCAATACTTTCCCAGGTACAAGTCACACAGATTCTGAAAGCAAAAGAGAAGTTTGATACTTCATTTTACTGTGAAACCCTAATCAAATTTCACATACTCACCAATGCAAAACATTTTTGTGCTTGTGCCAAGGCAGAATCTGGTCGCAAACGGATACATTCATCAAAGTCTTCTACAGCTTCTTCAACTTGGTCAAGCAGAATTTTTAGCTAACAACACACAGAAAGACAAAAATGCTCAGCACAATTCCATACTGTATATCATTACAATCACAGCTAGAATATTATTACCAGAATAAAACAGATCTACCCAACTATAACACTGGCTATTTGCTTGGCCAGCTAACGAGCTCTTTCTTCTCTTTTTTAACCACTTCCTCCTGATTGTGTGTGTGTTGTGTCATTATAGTCGTGACCGACTCTTTGTGACTCCATGTCCATGGAGTTTTCTTGGCAGGAATACTGGAGTGGCTTGCCAGTTCCTTCTCTAGGCGCCTACAGCACCTGGTATTCCCTGGTGGTCGCCCATCCAAGTACTAACCAGGGCCGACCCTGCTTAGCTTCCGAAATCAAGCGAGATCGGATGTGCTTAGGGCATCTAGGCAGCTTCCTCCTGATTAGCACTGATTTTATACTTCTGCAAAGCTTCTGACTGCTGAAAATTAGAGCTATCCTAAAACTACACATAATTTAATGCATGAAGTGTAATGATCAACCACCCATTGTTTTTCTGTTGCTCTTTTATTCGCAGTATCTATGCAATATATAACTGGAAAAGTTTTCACAAGATGAAATAGCACCTACCTGCCCCCTGTGATGATAGACATCTGCATTCTGAGGATCAATATCGGCTGCCATATTAAAATCTTGTGTAGAGAGCATAGGTTGTTGCTGTTGCATATACATACTTCCTCGTTTTATTAGAGCATTAGCACGAAGCTGTTGAAAAGAGTAATGAAAAGCATGGTTTGATACAAAGCTCTCCTGTTAGACAAACTTTCAATATTTTTTTTCTGATTATACAGTTTGATTAGCGTCACCATGGTATTTCGAGACAAGGCTTGCTATTCCTACCATTTAGATCCCCAAATAAGGGGAGTAGTTGTTTAAGGAAATTTCACATGTTTCTGTGGTGATTTGGTATGTTTTTTGACCACGATTTCTAAAGAAAAATTGTGGTCGCCATTTTGGATTCCCCCCCACCCCCGCATGGCATGCGAGACAGACGACGAGGATGACCCCCCCCAGCCTGGTGCAAGCAGCCCAGGACAGGAGAGGGGGGGAAAGGTGGGGACTCCCCACCCCCAGAAACCACCCCTCTGGTAGGTGTCCTCAGGCAGGAATATTTTCGCCTGCTTTTTTGGCCGGGAGTCGGGGGGGTTACTTTTTAAAACTTTTTTCTGTGCTGCTTGACATCGCGCAATCACTGCGATGCCATTAACGACAACGAAAAACCCGACCCATTTTTTCTTTTTTCGGGTCGGGTTCAAGCTGGAGCGGCGTAATTATCGTTACCGTTTCTGTTACGTAACGGAAACGATAACCAAAAACGGAAACGACAATTTCGCCGCTCCGTGCCCATGTCTACTTCTAAGGAAGCAACGGGAGATCTTCATCTCTGGAGGGCTGCTCTTGTTCCCACAGCCCATACTCTCATCCCCCCCATATAAAAATACGTTTTTTCATGGGAAAACAGTGCTCCCTCAAATGGCCAAAACCTGTTTAAAAATTGGGGTTGGAGATCTGCAGAGGTGCTGAGGACCTCTCAAAACATAGAAAACTCCCTGTACACTCCATAGAGGGCATTACAATGCATTTAAAATCAAAATCTGAGGGTGTGTGTGCAAGATTTTGACCCCCAAGAGCAAAATATCACCTACTTATATTCTAAGTAAATAAAAGAGGGGATTAAATAATGGTACAGATTCAGGCACCACTTTCATTACCTTCTGGGTTCACATCCTTAATTGAAAGAACCTCTATGTCAGCCTTCCCAAATACAGTACCATTCGGACTGTAACTCGTACCAGTCCAATCAGCACAGCCAAGGCCACACTGTCTAGGAATGATGGAAGGGTGCAATCCACCACATCTAGGTGGACTTGGTTTACAAACGGATGATCTATGCCCTCAGTCACTACCACTCCTTGATTAAAGCCAAAATTTAAAGTATCCAGCCAAGACACAGTATTTTCTTTTCCTGTTCCTGCATTCTTGAAAAAAATCACTGGTTCTTCATTTAGTCTAAGGAAATTACTATAATACACCAAATCAGGACACCTCGTGGTTAATAGAAATTATAGGGGCAGCCTGCCAGAAAGAAACCTTGCAACAGTTATTTCATTGCTCTTCAAGTCTTAAGCAAAAAATGAAAACTTATATGCAGGCCTGTTTATCAGAAATTTGGGCTCCATCGATTTCTAGGATAAGCAGAAACTCACAATCTTGAGTTTGTTTGAGTTTGTTCCCTATGTGCAAAGGCAACACTTGCCAGACAGAAAGACTTGGCAGATGCTTAGCACTTGCATTGCCATTTTCTCTCTGCAAAAGCCTTCTATGCTGAACCATAGGCAGCTACCCAGGGATAGTAAGGCTACATTAACATTCATTTGTTATGGAAAATGGTGTGCAGACAGATTCCCATCAAATGAACACAAATCATAAGAGGCACACACTACAAGAAATAAAATACCATTCCCCCACCCCCACCCCTGGTTCTCACTGCACACCAGGGACCTCTACATTCTGCTGTTCAAATCTCAACTGATCCCAGAATACCTTGGAAACTATATCTGGAAATAAAGCCTTCCAATCCTAATGTCCTCCAACTTTTTATATATATACAGTGGACCCTTGTATAACAGACAGCTTGTATAACATAAAATTTGTACAACATAAAAAATTCTGGAGATAGGGGAAATTTGCTTAACATAATCGCCTATGGGGAAAATCTGTACAACATAAAATGGGATCACCCCGTTTTCAATGCATTCCTATGGGGATTTGTATAAAGGAAAATTTGCTTAACATAATTTCATTTGGAACGAATTAATTCCTTTATACAAGGTACCACTGTATATATAATTTCACCTCCTGTCAGGTCAGCCAATTCTTAGGAATGATGGGAATCTCAGTCCAACACTTCTAAGGCTGATCATCTGGCGATATGAGACTGCAGGAAATTAGACTAAACCCTAGAGATGTATCATTGGCAGAGCTCAGTGACTGGCTTCAGGTTAAAAAAATGAAGTTTTAAAAAAGCAAAGTGTTCTACTTATATACCGCCACATACTGCTTCAAGTAGTCTTTGCACAGGTTACAGTTTAGTTACAGTATGCAGGCTACACATTTCCCCCCACCACCAGCAGCAAGCTGGATACTCATTTTACCGACCTCGGAAGGATAGACGGCTAAGTCAACCATGAGTCTGTTACCTGGGATTGAACCCCAGGTCATGAGCACAGTTTAAGCTGCAGAACAGGCATTTAACCCCTGCGCCACAAGGCCACAGCTAAATAAATAAAAAAGCTAAATAAATGTCCATAAATAACGATACCAATGAGGCAAATTAATAAATATTACTGCTTCAATACTAACCTGAACATCAAGACTCACCTTTACATTAGCATCTTCCATGCCAATAACCTGATTCAGATCAGGTTTGGCAGCATTTGCATTACCAATAAGCAGGTAAAAAGTGGCTCGTAACAGCAAGGCTTCTGCCATATATTTTCCTTTCGCCTCAATTTCTTTAGTACACTCACTAATTATTTTGTCATAGTTTTCTTCTTCCATGTATTTCTTTGCCTTTAAATAGCCACAGCTGAAAACAACATGCACAGCAGTTATTAGTATGTGGGTGTGAAGGAGTCCCTAAAATCAAAATCACTCCCTTTCCACTCCCTCTGTTCCCATGTGGTACGTGGAAAATGTGTATCTTTGAAGAGGATGGCGTCTAATTTCAAAGCCTGGGGAGTTGTGAGACAACAGCACCAAAACTGCTACAGTCTCTGTTCCAAGGGCTCAGTCCTAATAGGCTTGCTAACAAGTTTGAGAAGCATGAAGCATTGAAAAGTGAAACCAGGCTATTGCTGCTATCTATGACTCCTAAAGCAAGGTGTGGATCTTATGGGTGGTCCTCTACATTTCTTACTACAAAATGCGCCTCCCATTGAATCTGCCGTTCAGAATTGATTGCCACATATAACTAGTCCTCACACTGGATGAAAACGATCATTGGAAAGGGAAGGGGCATCAATCGGTTGAGAAGTTCTTATGCAACACTATACAAACATATCTCCACTCATGTTTATAAGACCATGTGCATCAGAAGCTTGACTACTGTACTCAAGTTTACATTTGAGGAACCTACTTTTCTTTTACTACAGAGGCCTCTCCTTCTTTATCCTTATCTTCATCGGATTTCTCTCCCTTAAGAAGAGGTTGGGAGATAATGTCATCCGTGAAAGAGCTGAAGTAAGATTTGATAAACTGTGGCGAAGGCATCAAGGGTTCCCGATTCTGTAAAAAGATGAACATTGCTGGACCAAGAGTAACGATTTAGTTCCTAGAAAGTCAATTACAAGTCAGGAAATGCAACTAACTCAATATACAATTTAACTACACTTGGGGGAAGTTTGATACAATAATACAGCATTAAGTACAGGGGTTTGGACTAATATACAGTAATCCCCCATTTATTGTGGGGGTTAGGGACCCGACCTGAGCCACAATAAAGGAAAATCCGCAATATGGGGATGCTGGGTCAGGTCATGACTGGGGGGGCTTTCTGGGGCCTCCTGCACCTACTCCAGGCCTGGTGCTGGCCCAAATGGGCCTCTAATGGGCTTCTGGGGCCTGTCAGAGGCCCCAGAAGAGGTTTGGGGTGGTCCTGAAGGCACGTCCAGTTATTCAGAAGTCACTTCTGGTTCACCAGAAACCATTTCTGGGGCCTCCGACAGGCCCGGGAAGCCCGTCATAGAATGCCACTTTTATCAATATTTGATGAACAGCAATATAAATGGACAACTAAAGAATGAATTTCAACGATATTAAGAGCAGCAAGATGAATAGTAGCTATGAGAAGTATCACTTTCAGTTAAATCAATGGTATATAGCTTTGCAATATTACTATTAATTATACATTAACATGTAACACAAAGAAGGGATTGATAAGTAAGAAGGTTCTTATAGATATTTTTGGAGAATTTGCTGACTTTTCCTTAATAATAAAGGGGGAGAGGTATGCAAAGAGAATGGGGATCCATAAAAGGAGGGAAATTTTGTTTTATCTCCAAATGGCGAGAGGGAACACGATTTATTTATTTATTTGTTTATTTATTTATTTTTACATTTATATAACAAGTGTAAAATTCCACAATACAGAGTTGTGCAATTGTTTTTGCTGTTTTCAGTTATTAGATTTTTTAAGGTTTGTACTTTTATCTTGTTCCCCCCAAAATTAAAAAAAATTAAAAAGCAGTTAGGCAATGCAATTAACTTAAGGTACAATTTGACCTCATTTGGAAGAAAAATTAACATGCAGATTTTATTCTGCAAAGCTCTAAGCATCCTGCTACTAGAGCCTTAGAAGACCATCATCCTCAGATTCTCATGTGCATCCATGCCCACCTTCTGCGTTAAGCAATTATTGTAGGGATAGGGTGTCCTTTTCCTCCAACAAACAGCTGTACATTTATGGTGCTAGGATCTTTGTAGACCCTGAACACAAATATTTCCTCCTCCTCCACCCCAACCTTGGTGGAAGCTATCACTTTCAGCCACATGTGTACAGTTCATTTATTGTTTAATTTGCTCTACTTCCTATTTTGATTCCTATATAAACATCTAGAGCAGTGATTCTCAACCTTGAGTCCCTCAAGGTTCACCTCTAGCTGTGCTGACCAGGATTTCTAGAAGATTCATCCTGAATCATCCGAGGACCCAAGGTTGGGAACCCCTGATCTAGAGTGAGTATCCTACTGTGACTAATCATAAATAGGAGCAAATAAATTAACTGGATATTTTCTCCCTTTAACTCTATCCCCATTTCCCTTCATTAATGCAGAAAAAGAAATACAAATACGTTGGCCAAAAGCAGCAAATTGCTGCTAGATGACTAGCCTTCACTTGTCTCCCTCCTCCTGCACCAGTTGTAGGAGCTGAAAGGGGATATAAGTGACATCTATTTAACCTGTGGCGATTCACTTATGCAGTTTACACAACTGTAGTTATGCCAGCCTATTTAACAGGATTCTGGCCCTTATACAGTGGTACCACTACTTACGAGTTTAATCCATTGCAAATGCATGCTCTTAAGTCAAACAACTCTTAAGTAGAGCAGCCCTATCTAAAAAATAAAATAAATAAATAGATAGAAAAAATAATTAAAAAATTGTAAGTAGAGCAGACTGCATCTAAAATTTGTAAGGTAGCAGTTAAAATGCCCACATTTTTTCGCTCTTAAGTCAAACTGCTTGTAAGTAGAGGTACCACTGTATATCTCACTTGGAGACCTGTTGCTTCTGTGAAAGTTAGTAGTGTTCCTTCATTTTCTTAGGACCACCATTTTCAGAGGACTTCACACTTAGCATGACACCCAGCATGACGACTCTGTTGTACATCTTCTAAATGGTCCACTGCACCATTATACAAGATTTTTTCCTCTGTGTGATTCTTAATTGAAGAAAAACATGAGCTGCTTAAATAAATCCTACAAGAAGTTGCTGTCAAATTATAAACTGTACACAGCATTATACAAAGGTTGTACCTGCATTTTCATGTCATACCTTGTATTTCTCTTTGGCTTTTTCTTTCCCAAGAAGTTTTAGTACTTTATCAGCTAGCAACATACTTTGTTGATTCTGAAAGCCTTCTAAAATGCATACTGCGGTGACATCTGGGAATTAAAAGTAGTAAATAAAGCTATTAATTATTAGCTTACTAACAATGCTTGAAATGTACCCAGTGAGTGATGAAACTAAAAGACACAACTTATCCCTCTCAAAACTTGTTTCATATAGCTTTTCTTTATTGCCAAAATTTTTCAAACAAACTAACATGTTGCTCAATCTACAGTGAAAAAAATTACCATTACACATTCAAGTACTGGAAATCCAGAAAGAACAAACAAGTAGTTTTAGAGCTAGGGCAATTTTCTATTTCTTCAAAATGAAATTGCACAAATTTAATCTATATTTAACGTACAACATACTCACCTTCCAAACACTCTTTCTTGTTGTCTAATTTCTCATGTGCTTTTGCACGCCTAAAAAGAGCTTTCACGTATCGGGGATTAAGCTCAACTGCCTTCGTGCAATCCTGGGCTACTTCTTTCCACTTTTGCTGTAATTATAAATGATTAAAAAAACGATTCCAGGAAACTATTTTCTTGAAAACAAATACAGCACTTCCACAAAGTTCTCACCACTTTTAACACTATTACTGAGAAAGGGTAAGTATAGCTCTGGTCTAGAATCTACTTACTGCATCGCCAAATGCATCTCCACTATTTTTATATTTGTAATCAACAATGTGAACCTATGCATGTTTACTCAAATGTAAATCTAGTGTATTTTAGGCTTCAATGATACCGGCCCTTTTGGAACAGGCTGGAATGCTTTAAATAGTGTCATGTGAGGTCAGGCAGGAGCGGCAATACAGTATGTTATTTTGTGCAAACTCACATTCAGACAGGATACTGACCTTAAGCAACCCTATTTAGTCCAGCACCTTCTGCTGCAAATTTCCAATATTATGAAGTGGCTTAATAAACAAGCCATTTCAAGATTTTAGTAAATTGTACACTTTCCCTGCTCTTCTGCAGGCAGTAGGGAAAGGGAAAATTTTCGTCTGCCTCTGCTAGAACATCACCGATGTGCTGAATCACTCAGATTAAACTGGAATATATTTTCTTTGCTTGTGTGTAGTGCCAATCGAGAAACTGCCTGCAGCCTCAATTTTTCTCAGCATACGTATCATATGAAACCAAAAATTTATTAAACTAATGTAAACTAATTCAAAATATCAGCAATGATCAAGAAGCCAAAAAAAAAAAAGATGAAACTACCACACACCTACTCAGACAAAAACTGGGGGCTCAAGGAGATACTGGTAGGGGTGCTCTGGGGATGGATTGGTTCACTTTAGCAATCAGGTCATCTAACAGAAAAAAATCAACAAGCCAACCCACCCTTACAGCATACTAATCTTTGTGACAAATGCCCATTCTGACATATATAAATATTTTATTTAAATGTAATAATATAAATACTATTTAGATAAATATATTTATATTACATTTAATTATATTAGACTTTTATTTATATAAAAGTCTATCTCATATGTTAGTTTCACCTTTTGAGCTGACTTACTGAATTAAATGAATATTCTAATTTTTCGACTTTCACCTATAAGCTGCAGTGCTGAGTTCATCTCTTTCTCTTTTTTAATACCACCCTCACTCCCTTTAAAGACCTACCAAGAATTTTGCCTTGGGACAGTAAAGCCATTTAAACTTTTGCATTGACCTTTTGTCATGTATATGAAATATAATTATTTGTTATGCATGTGTTAATAAACTTCATTGATTTCCTACCACCACATTTATAGTACAGTACTGCAAATGAATCGTAACATGCACTTCCCAGCTGTAACAGCTCTTCTTGTGTGAAGAACTTAATAATTTTTTAAAACAGTGTTTCGGGTAAACCCAACATCAATTCAGAACACTCACTGAGACTTAAGCTGAGAAGAAGTCCCTTTGATTTTAATTGATTGTCCAAGTGAATATGCACTTATTTAATCCTTAATCTACACCTTATAAAATGTAATGGGCTCAAGCAGACAAAAAGGAACATTTAAGAATCAAATGCAAATGTCATCACTGTAAATGTTCAAAGAATTGATATAATCTTGAAAACAAAAGCATGCCAACTCCCATTGCAAATTTCATAATTGATACACAGACATGTCCAAACTTTGGCCCTCCAGATTTTTGGACCACAACTCCCACAGCCCTTTGCCGCTGGAAATACAGGCTTAGAATTCTGGGAGTTGTGGTCCAAAACATCAGGAGGGCCAAAGTTTGGACATGCCTCCTGTATATTATTAAGAAAAGCAGACATTTTAAGGTGATGGCAAGAGAGTTACATGTGGATTCTGCAATGCAGACATCATGAAAATCATTTGGAATCCACAAAAAACATGTTTAATCGAAAAAATATTCAATTTCAGGAATTATGGAAACCAGAAAAAAATGAAACTCTCTCCTCCTAGAAAGAGATGAAGCTGGCATTTAAGTTGCCAATGTGCACAGTGTGCTGACATTTTAAAATTAATACCAATTGCTCATATGCCGCAGCTCTGTTCTGGTAAAAGGTAGAAAGGTCAGCATTCTTCTCAGGAGGACATAAACTGATGGCTTCAGTATAGCACTGAATAGCTTGATCGTATTTCCCAGCTTTAAAATATTTGTTTCCTTTGTTCTTTGCTGCTTGAGCTCTGTCAAGAGGACTCTGTGGGGGAGAAAAAGAAAAAGAAAATATTTACCATTCATATACATTCTCCAGAGAATCAATATAAAGAACAGTCTTGAGAAGGCTTTCAAGTGGGGTAGGCAATTGCAGTCACCATCATCTCTCAGCACTAGCTATGCTGGCTAGGTGTGATCGGACTTGTGGCTCAACCACCTCTGGAGCTCAGCTACCAACTCCCGTTTCATTTCATTGTTCTTCTGAAATTCCCTACAAGTTTTGCTTCAGCACAGATTTTCCAATCAGTGAAGGCCACCTGCCCAATTCTATTCTGGAAGCCAGTGTTTTTCACTTCTGGTGGGAGCAGCCAGTTGCCATTTCCTTTCTGCGTGTGAGTAGCAGATGGTGAGGATTCGTGTTGCCACCAGTCTTCCCTCCCCATTACATGCCTATCCTTCCATCTCCTTGTCTCCTTCCCTACCTCTTATTTAACAGTGTTGAGGACTGCATAGATTCTTTGCATAACCAGACTGCAATTTTATACAGCAAGGCAAAATAACAGGGGAGCAAAGGATCCTGCTATCAGGGCAGCTAAGCACTCAATTTATTGAGCCTTTTTATACCCTAAAAGTTCTCTTCTTGAATCTTGATTGCTAAGAACCAATCAGGATTCATTTGCAAACCATTGTGAAAGCAGCTTCTAGACCCACTCCCCTCACCACCAAAATCACTTTTTCTAAAGAGCATGGTACCCGGACGTTTCCCAGACAAGCAGACCTTGAAGCTCTTCCTCATGAGATACGACAATCACCTCTTCCGCATGAGATAACGACAATCATCTCAGCATATCTCCTCATGAGATACGCCTTCATCTCAGCAGCCAAAGAAAATTCCTAGCAGAAACAACTAAGGAACCATTTATCACAGGCCCACACAAACCTCTCGCAAGACAGATACCCCACTTTCTCAGTTTGTCCAGAACATTAATTTTGTTGTATAAACAATCTGATCTCTCAAACAACACAAAACAATACAACCAGACAGAATACTACAGTAGAACTGAACTGATCAGAAGGTATCTTATAAGATTAATTGCAAAGGAATCTGCCTCAACATCTACTATTCCTTCATGCTCAGTACTTTATAAGCAAAGCCTTTGTTCCCAGGGACAGGATCTTCTCAAGCAGAACAAGGAATTTGCTGTCATGCAGTAAGCATGGTTTCAGTGAAGCCAAAGGCTATAACAATTCATTTACAGAGACATAAACACAGCTCTTTGCTTTTCTTTGCTGGTTGTTAGTTTTTAAAACAAATAAATATCCTCTTCTGCAATCAAAGATTATTAATAAAATTCCAGTGACTCATGAATAGTTTTCACCTATTTTACTTTTAACCCATAAGACAAAGCCAATTTTCTTTTTACCTACCTGTAATATCCAACACATGGCAATTATCAACTACGTCTACAGCATAGGGAAACATTTAAATCTGCAACTCACCATATCCTTAAAGGATGAAGTCTGAAAACCATTTATACAATTTTGTGAACGTATATGTGACAAACAATTCATTTATCTTCTATTTATTTAGGGAAAAACTCGCCATTACATGTTGGCCATGCAACATAGGTAATGCTTCTTTGAGGAATATGATGTGGACAAGTCCAGTGAAGGACACTTTCTCGTGGACATGTTACAACAAATTAAACAATTTCTGAATAGAGGCCACTGAGCTCAACAAAGACAGCTCTCTCTTTTTTTCTCATACACTTTTCTTTGATATTCTTTTTCCCTACAACATTTACTTTGAAACTGTTTCTTGTATTTGGTGCTTCAACTATCTTTCTGAAAACACTCAAACAAAAGTCCTCATTATGTGCGCAAATATTGCCTCAGACTACTAATCCAAGGTATGGAGCAACTGAAAATGTTAAACTTCACTGAACAATTTGAGCAAGCACCAGCAGCCCAAAATTCAACAGTTCTATATTAATGACAGCTCCAATAAAGGTATCTTATTATCCAAAGGTTGAACCATCCCAGGGATGCTATAAATAAGACATTACTCATATAACAACAAAAACAGTAACTTTCATATTAATCAGAAATGGTTCTTAAGTTTGTATCTCTTGACACACACTGCACTATCTAATGATTTGCAAGGCATAATCATGTCCAAGCTCCACATGAAGACAAATGCTGAAATACATATCAAAAACTAACTCCGTAGAATCAATGGTCAGTATATGGAAAATGCTAAAAAAGGGAGTAGGAATGTAGTGGAATGACACAATATAATTGTTTCACATGGTAAACATTTCCAAAGCATTACCACTGCTCTAGAAGCACAAGCCTCATGGAAGCCCTGACTTGACAAAACAAACAGAAATAACAAATTCCATCTGAGCTCACTATACATTGTTGTGGAAGATCATCAAATATATTTACATTCATAGCTTTCTGGATTAAACATCAAGTATTCTATTCTTTTAATCAAACTGATTTTTATAAAATGATTTTAAATTTAAATTGTAATTTAAATCAAATTGCTTTAAATCAAATCCATCCTGCTTTTAGCCCAGAAAAGAACTGTCTCTGGAAGAAGTCTGGGAAAACTAGGCTTTCAAATTATGATTCATGGGTTTCATGAAACAAACATACTTTATTCTATTTCAAAGTAGCCTACCTTTTTGTTGTTCTTTCAGAAATCAAATTTATGCTGAAATTAATGAAGCTATGCAGAAATATTCCCCTTTCCTGCTTCAATATTGAATTCTCAATACTGATGAAAAGAGAGCCAAGCCACTACACAGTAAAAATACTGTACCTATAACAACATTCAGGGGTAAAATAAAAAAAAGCATATATAGTTGTTTGGCATAGTAAAGAGAATTCCAACCTTCATGTTAAGGGCAGATTTTCATTACACCAGTCAAAATGCTAAGGTTGGAAACCAACCCAGCTATTTCTGTCTTATAAAAGCCAAGAGTCTCACACATTCAAAAGCAAATCATCTTGACAGGGAGACTACCAACCCTTTTGCCACAGTTGAGAACCCCAACACCCCCTAACCTCCACAAAAATCTTTCCTCAACCACAAATTTCCATTCACAACATTCTGGGTCTGAAAGAAAATGTCCACCCAATGCTCTCCACAATTGACATGTGAAAGCATGGTGGGGAAAAACAAAAAAAATATCAGTGCACTCCCGAGGTTAAGAGAAGTCTTTGGAAAATTTGAAAACCCCTTTAAGTGGCCCTTAACCCTTATCCGGGTTGCCCCTGACCCTTATCTGGAGACTCCAGTGGGTGCAAAATGTGGCGGCCAGACTCGTGGTGGGTGCCTGTAAATACGATATCACCCCAGTTCTGGCGCGCCTGCATTGGCTGCCCGTTGCTCTCTGGATAAGGTTCAAGGTCTTGGTTTTGGTTTTCAAAACCCTCCACGCCTTGGGACCTGAATACCTGACGGAGCGGATCTCCCAGAGAGCAACTGAGGCCAGACCTCCTTGATCGTCGCAGGCGCGCTCACTCAGGGTGGCCACTCTAAGAGAGGCACAGAAGTCGGTAACCCATAGCCGTGCCTTCTCCATTGTTGGCCCCTCTCTGTGGAACCAACTCCCAAGTGAGCTGCGCCTTGCAAAGTCTCTGTCCGCCTTCAGAAATGCATTAAAAACTTTGCTTTTCAAGGAGGCATATGGTGACCTCATTTCTGTTTAATTTCCTTTTTTTTTTCTTTGATCTGCCGCTCCCCGCCGAGGGTTTTCCCTCTTTGCCACTTTCCTATTCATCTTGCCTTTGTTTTCCTATTGCGTCTGTTGTTTTAGCTGTGTTTTAGCTATTTTTAACTGGAAACCGCCCTGAGTTCCTTTGGAAAAAGGAGCGGTATATAAATGCACCAAACAAACAAACAAACAAACAAACAAACAAACAAATAAATAAATAAATAAAAAGTTTACTTCTGCTTCCCCCAAGCAAAGAGTTTCTAACATGCCAAAAAACAAAACAAAAAAACTCTACTTTCTCCTTTGAGAGAACACTGGAAATAAAGCCTACAATATATCGTCTCTCACAGAATGAGAAAAATGCTTGTTAAAGATTTAACTTAAAATGTGAAGTATGATGGTGTTTATGTAAGCTAATGTACAGCATGCTGAGGATCATTTCTGTATAGACCAAACAACATTCAAACCCAAGGTGCAGTTCTACACCTACAGGACACTGCCATCTCTGTGAGGGTAGGTATCATGAATGGCCAGACGTAGCACCAAATACAAGAAATTGTCGACTTTCAACACCAGCCATGTGAATTTTTTGCATCAACCAGGGATAAGCAGAGTATGAACTTATGCTCGCCACATAAAAATGTTAACCAGACTTTCAGTTTGGCACAACTGGCTATTTCTACCTGATGAATGAACCGAATTGCAGGCCTTGGTTTGTGCTGAAAGCTGCTGTATCTTTGTGTTGTCTTTTCCACCCCCACAGCTAAGGGAAAATTTGTTTCAAGCAAGCAACGGGAAGTAGGACGTGACCATAAGGTAAATGGCAGACTTCTAGTCTCAAGAGCTAGGGTGTAAAAATTCCAGATCTTGCTACAGACAGCAGAGGTCCACAGCCTCAACAAGAACTGATTATCTCTCCAAGATACGTAACATCATTTTCTGGACAATTTGTTGCACCATCCATGAAGGGGATATGCTCAGAGCCAGAGGAATTTAATCCATGAAAGCTTGTTATTTGCTTCATTCTTTAGTGGTCCAATAAAAGGTACTGCATCACCTACTCTTGAACTAGTGCCATTTTCAGAACTACTTCCACACAGTCCTTTTTCACCTGTGTGAGAGAAATATTCAGGGTCCTCATTTTCTTTTGTCCATTTCTGGTGCCACTTGATAGAATTGAGATAAGCTACAAGTAAGTCCTGTGATTACTGTCCTTTCATCACACTGACTTTTTCACCTCATCTACAAAGGAAACAGCACACCATCCCATATAGAAATAGGCACCATTAATCAGAATTGATCTTATGTGCTGTCAAATTGAAACCAGCTTATAGTAATCCTAAGAGGGTTTTCAAGGTGATATATTTTACCAGTTCCTCAGTCAGTTCCAGTTTTTCAATTACACCACAGTGGGAACCCCATGAGAATATATTTTACTTCCCAGTAAACAAGCTTAGCTGTGGCTCTAGAAATGTTACAAATATGCCAACAGTAAAATATTATATGCTAAATTATAAGAGATTCATTCTACACTAGTAAAGTAATATTTTAGATATCATTAAAATGTAAGTCCCCCTAGGACAGTGATGGTGAACCTATGGCACGGGTACCAAAGGTGGCACTCGGAGCCCTTTCTGTGGGCACCCAACATTGCCCCTTCATAGCTACCTGTATACAGGTTAAATTACTGTATTGGCACTTTGCAAAAAAATTGGTGGTTTTTGAATTGCAGTTTGGGCACTCGGTCTCTGAAAGGTTCGCCATCACTGCTCTAGGACTTCCATTCCCTCCCCCAGTGGCTTACAATTTCTGGAAATGTCTACTTCTCTCCTCTGCCACTTTCTGAATCATGCTGCTCTGATGTTGCAACAGGAGATGCAACCCATTCCTGGCTGGTGGTCCACAAGCACCCTTGCCCTGTTTTAAAGACCTGCAGCTGTAAGGCTGACCAGGAAGAACACATTGTGGATTCAACCTCCTTGTGACAAAAAGATCAGCCCTCGACTGAGAGGAAGAGAAACTTATGTCTGCTGCCTTTCTAATGTAACTACATATCAAGCAGGACAGCACTACTAAAACTTTTTAATATAATATGGCTGAAATTCTAATGCTCAGCAGAATATGCTGCAACAAGAGTAAGGCACTGAATGAATAGAATAAATGGAGTTAACTCACTAAATCTCCACTTATTCAACTGGCATACTCTAATTGTGATTTACCACACTAAGCAATAGAATTTCAACTTGTACTTCATTCTAACTATCCAATCCTAGCTTTATCTTTATTGCTTTCTTCCAAAACTGGGACAGATTTGATTTAAATTTCAAAAACATGGGAGTTTTTGATTATTTAAATTTTAAAAATCATTTTATTTAAAATATCATTCAAGAATGCGATTTTAAAATAAATCATTGATTTTTATCATTCCCGCCCAAAAGTCAAGGGCAGCATAGACATAATTCTCCGCTGCATCTCAAGTGGTTTTTTCAGCACAACACTGTAGAGTTGGTTTTGCTGAGAGATTGTGACTGGCCTCAGTTTCACTTGGTCTAGAAAAAAAGTCCCCCGTTTAACTAACTGGGCAGCAGACACCAACTGAAGGGTAATTTTAAATTGCCACAGGAAAGAAATTTCCAACACTTCCTGAAGTGATAATAGCAACAAAGAAAATGCTAATAGACAATGACGTCGGGGAGGAAATTTCCCAGGACCTCATTTTTCTGTAGAAACTCATCCATTATGACTTTATTTTTGATAAACTCTTTAGTAAGAATGAATGAGTACCAATAAATTAAAATTATAGCTGAATTCATTTTCTACACACACAAACTGACATTTTTCCCTTGTGCTTTAGAGATTTTTAATGAGGACATTGCATTTGTTCTCACTGCAGACACATGCCTCTGTGTTCTTTTGCAATGTACACTGTGGGAGTAAAGTCAGTAAAGGAGACAAAAGGTACAAAATCTGCTTCAACATATTTGTCCTGCTTTAAAGCCAATACCAATTATATGCAGCCTCATCATACTGGCGTTATATGCACATCTATGTCAGTGCAGTTGCCACATGTGACCAAGAAGACTCAACACCCCGTTCACCCATTGCAATCATTTTTGTTACAGTCACAACAAAATCTGCACGGGGGTTCACTTGCATTTACACAGAAAAGAGCCCCACACAATGGGGACAAAAATATGAAAGCATGTTGGTTGGAAACCATTTTGAGAGCTGACACAAATTTATTCAGGGTGCCTTGATATCTTGTATGCACTATGTCAAGTAAAATGTGGCCTTCAAAACAACAGCTGGACACAGAACATCTCAAAGACCTAACTTTGCACATCCCTGCATTAGCTGACAGCCACTAGAATTCAAACAGTATCTGGGATAAACTTTGGAAGAAAGCCAGTTATGACCTCCAAGTTTTGTTAGATGACAGCTTATCCATCATGGGGATCAGCTTCAGAGAAGTGAGCAGATCTCAAGACACTTCCACAGGGGGTAAAATCCTTCACGGTTATCATAGCCTTTCCTCATCTCAGTTATCCAACCTGATCAAGGAGGGAAAACACTGGATGATTTTTTCCCTTCCTGGTAGCTTTGACAGTACCCTTGCAATACATTCAAGGAATGGGAGATAGGCTCCTGGTCTTATCTTAAGGATCCTCATGGTACAGTGTGGTTAAACTGAAGCTCTACAGTCAAGACTCTGCTCATGACCCGAGTTCACACTTGACCAATTCAGGGAGCCGGCTCATGGTTGGTAAACTGAGTAGCCCGATTGCTGGGACAGGACCAAGGCGTAGGCTACATAAATAAATCATAAACTGCCCACAGACCGCTTTAATATATATCCATGCAGCACACAGCTTTCTTTGCCTCACAAGAACATCCCTACAGAATCAGCTTATTGCTACAGCGAGGAGTCCTGCCTCTAATCGTAGTTTTAACAGCTCATAGTCAGGCCTAGTAACTAAGAACAGCTCACAACCCATCTAAAACTGATCTGATCTTCTTTGGAAGCTATCTAAGATTGCAGCCACCGCCACAGATTGCCCCCAACAGTTTTTAAGTACAGCTGTGTGAGGGACGACTTTCACCAGCCAGTTGTGAATCTCGTCATTCTACTTTCGGAAGACCTTCCTATGGGCCTTATATGCAGGTGAAGCAGAATGTTACAAATAATGCGATAGATAGATAGATAGATAGCTAGATAGATAGATAGCTAGATAGATAGATAGATAGATAGATAGATAGATAGATAGATAGATAGAT
>JAHTLZ010000007.1:18386875-18411283 GCA_023846285.1 Phrynocephalus versicolor | reverse complement strand
GATAGATAGATAGATAGATAGATAGATAGATAGATAGATAGATAGATGAAAGCGTCCCCTTATGTCCAGGTGAAGCAGAATGTTACAAATAATGCGTTGAACTATATATATGTAATGAAAGCGTCCTTTTCTAGCCCCACGTTCATCCCACACGAAAGGAGTAAAACGCGCGGGCCCTTCGCCCTTTTCCTTCGGGGCCCTCCCTTCCCTTTCCCTCCCGGCGAGACACGCGGCCGCCACTAACGGTCGAGGTGGTGCCTGAGGCGGCCCCCCACCCCTGCCTCGCTCCGCCCGGCGGCCGCGGTCGGTCTCTCCCTCCCTCCCTCCTTCCCTCGCGGGGAGCCCAGGAGGGCCGCGGGAAGGGCGTCCCGGCGGCCCTCCTCCTCCTCCTCCTCCTCCTCTCACCATCTCGTCCCCGCCGGGTCCGTTGGGCTGGCCTCCCCCAGAGAGGTCGGAGGGCGCCGGGCTGGCCCGCCCTTCGGGGGTCTTCCTTTCGCTGGCGCCTTTCCCGCCGCCGCCGCCGCCCCGCGTCGCCCGCCGCCGGCGGCCCCACAGGTAGAGCGCTCCGGCGCCGATCAGCAGCGGCGCCCCGACGGCCAAGGCCAGCTGCCAGCGAGGGAGGCCCGACCCGCCGCCGCCGCCACCGGCCGAAGCCTCCACGGGCTTCGAGGCCGCCATGATCCCGCCGCGTCCGTCGAGGCCGCAGCAGCAGCACCAGCCGCAGCGGACTTTCCAGCCCAGGAGTGGAGCGAGGGGGTCAGCGGAAGCCCAGAGCCTAACGGGAAAGCGCCCCGAGACAGCTTCCGCCCGCGGAGGGGGGGCGGGGAGAGAAACCCGCCTCCCGTCGAGCCCGAAACTGCAGCGCCACCTGTCGGCGAACGCAGTCAACCGCCGCCGCGGCCTTTGGCAAAGTTCCGGCGCCCCCTCCCTGCCGGCTGACAACGGCGTCACCGAAGCAGGCGGAGCTGCTCTGGAGGGCGGCAATGCGGGTGCTTTAGGATCGGAGAAGAGGGAAAAGAACAAATAACACTGTTGCCGTAATACACAAAGGCATTAATTTGTGTGTGTACACACACAGGTACCGCTTAAGACAAATGCTTCGATAGACAAAAATAACTCGTAGGAAGAAAAAATTCTGGGAATAGGCATGCTTCACATGACAAAAATTCCCTGTGGGATGCTTTGCAAGACAAAAATTCTGCATGTACGGGGGGGGGACCCAGTTATCTTTGTCTTTATTCTAGCCTCTGTTTCCTATGGGAAACAGTATTTCGTAGGGCAAAATTTTCGTAAAAGGAAGGGACCTATAGCCTCCAGAACAAATTAATCAATTTTCAATGCATTCTTATGGGATATGGCATTTAGTAAGACAAAAAAATTCTTAAAACTAATTGACCTGTAGAACGAATTAAATTTGTTTTAAGAGGTAACACTGTGTGTGTGTGTGTGTGTGTGAACAAGCAAACACACATGGACAGATTGGGTCATTTTGAAAAATGTGAAATCAAATCTCATTATTTGCTGGCTATTCAGGCAAAAGTAGTGGAACTGGGAGTACCTTCACATGTCTACACTTTTAGTAGATTCCACCTGCCCCCAAGAATATCCATAGGGAGCCACTTCCACTAGAAGGACCCCAAGGTTGTTTTTTTTAAAGATGGTTTGAAATATAATTAGTTGGTCGTATTTTTGCAAAATATTGTATGCAGTATTATCTGTACAGCATACAATGCATGTATCTTAGGAGGAGAGGCTTAGGGAGCTGGGAATGTTTAGCCTTGGAAAAAGAAGGTCGAGAGGGGATATGATAGCCTTGTTTAAATATGAAAGGATGTGACATGAAGAGGGGGCTGGTTTGTTTTCCATGGCTTCAGAGGCTAGGATTCGAGGCAATGGTTTCAAACTACAGGAAAAGAGATTCCATTGGAACTTTAGGAAAAACTTCCTGATGGTTAGAGCTGTTCGGCAGTGGAATATGCTGCCACAGAGAGGGGTGGAGTCTCCTCCTTTGGAAGTTTTTAAGCACAGGCTCGATGGCCATCTGTCGGGAGTACTTTGACAGGAGTTCTTGCATGGCAGGGGGTTGGACTGGATGGCCCTTGAGGACTCTTCCAGCTCTGTCATTCATAGGGCCACTCCAAATAACTGTGCCACATATACTGGAGTGTACAGTAAATCAAGTCTCTCATTGTAAAACCTGTACTGAGAGAAAGCAGTAAGAATTGTATTACTGTTAAAGTTTTACAAAACACTTCTCTTTCCTATTGGTAAGCACATGGTTGCAGTGTTTACTAAGCACATTGGTAAGCACATGGTTGCAACCACCTATTGGTAAGCCTATGGTTGCAGTAAACCACTGTGGACTGCAGTTTGTTAATGCTTTTAAAACTGACAAGAATCAGCACAATGAATTGTTTTGCTGTGTTTTTATGTATAGTGGAAATTCTTTAAGGTCTGTGATGGCATGTTCCACAGTTGCTTCTGGTGGGTACTGCCATCTGTGGAAGGTTACATCCTCTCCCCGACCATCTTTATTTCCCTGCTCTGCAACCAGACCTGACTTTCATTGCAACACATCTAAATTTTGCTATTTCCTTCTGTAACTGCACACACTCATACCCCACTCCCTCTATTCAGCACTGGTTAGGCCTCAGCTTTAGTATTGTGTCCAGTTCTGGACACTGCACTCCAAGAAAGATGTTGACAAACTGGAACAAGTTCCGAGGAGGGCGACAAGGATGATTAGGGAGTTGGAAACCAAGCCTTATGAGAAAAGACTGAAAGAACTGGGTATGTTTAGCCTTGAGAAAAGAAGGTAGTAGCACTTTTTAATATTTCAAATATGCTAGCACTTTTCAAATATTTGAAGGGCTGTCATACAGAGGAGGGGCAGGATCTATTCTCAATCATCCCAGAGTACAGGACGCGCAACAATGGGCTCAAGTCAAGAGAACCCAGCTTTCAGAAGGATACTGTATCAGGTAAAAACTCCTGTTAGAGCAGTACAGCAATGGAACCAATTGCCTCAAGAGGTGGTGAGTTCTCCAACGCTGGAGGCATTCAAGAGATATTTGGACAACCACCTGGCAGATATCCTTTGATTTGTATTCCTGCGTGGAGCAGGAGTTTGGACTTGATGGCCTTACAGGACCCTTCCAACTTCACTCGTCTATGATCTTCAGCACACCACTACCATTATTCTTTCTCTTGAGCATTGTCTGCACATGGTGGCATGGCGACATGTTGTCAAAACAATGTGAAACCCACTGCAGGTCCTGAGCACAGGGCTCGGGATCCTCGTGCCAGGTTCTCGCCTCCTTCTGTTTGGCTCACTGTGTGACTTCCCTTGCAGTGTGATGACATGATGAAATGGGAGCAGAGTCCTGAGATCAGAGATGAAAACTATGAAATCAAATCTATTTGTTGTATTTGGTACTACTGCACTTGAACCCCAACCATCATCCTAAAGGAACTGAGAGTGTAGCATGTGACGCAAGGGGCAGATGACATCTGGCAGCCATGTGTGGAGCTTTGCGGTGGAGTCCCTTAACATGCCCATGGAAGAGGGCATGGGAGAGGATGGAGGCAAGAAGACAAGTAAAGGGCAAAGATCATGCAACAAGTTGCAGCAGGAACAGAAACATAAAAATAGACATATCACAGTGGGACAATGACCTTTTGATTCTCAAAAAACAAGCCATCCATTTTTCTTTCTCTATTCACATGTGGTAAGAACCTTGGAGATTCTGGATTGGCTTACTGTTTCTCTGAACCAAAACAAACATCCTGGCTCTTTTACATCACATTTCTGCACGTGGACTGCTCACCTGCATGTAAAACACTTCTTGGATGGCTTCAGTTTGTCTGACTGCAGCGTTCGGTGGTGGGAGAGTACAGCACTTTCCTCCTGTTTTCTTGCCTGGAATATTCAACGGAGGGAGGAAGACAGGATTTGGCATTGGGGAAGAAGCTAGCCTATGTTTGTTTGTGCCTCGAATTGGTTGGGAGGGAGGACTGGCTGTGCTTGATGAAGGCGGTACAGGTGTTTGCTTGGCTGGCATTTTTACTGGAGGGAGATGCACACTGAACATTGGTGCTGGCTTCCCTGGCGGTCTTAGCGGTGGAAGAGAAAAATCTGCTGTTGCATACCCATCTGTGAAGCTTTCCTAAGGAGAACAAGAAGAGAGATCCCTGTTGTTAATGCAATGTTTGAACTATTTCATTCTTCACCACCCCTCCACTTGAACTTTTTAATAGTGCTCACCAATGGAAACTAGTCAGAAAATAATGTTTCAAGCTCAATGCTAATCCTGTGACTGGAGAGAACTCCAAGAGCGCAAGCATTTATCCAGAGGTTCCAGATTCCTTCAGTGAGGCCATTGCAGAGTTGTTGCATTCCCTAACATATGCATTTATTTATTCAGGGGTGGTGTCTGAATAGACGAGTTTAAGATAAATATACAGAGTCTCGACTGTATATTATATATTATAGTTCTTCCACCTGATTTTGAGATGGGGGCACCGTTTATACCCTAAAATAGTTCGACAGCTTAATTTCTTTCTCTGGTGCTGTCTCTGATTTATATAACAGCAAGAGCATGGTGATTGGTATATTTATGTACTCAGTGTATTTATTTCCTTCTTTTCCAATTTAGGGATCCAGGTACTAAAATCATAGTAAATTATAGTATTAAAAACAATTGAATAACTAAAAATATTTAAACTGTCTTATTTTAGAACAGTTAACAACCAGTTAAAAGCACATTATAGAACTGTAAAGTGTGCTGGTCTGTAGTTTGCCCTCTTTGAAGATTGGGACACCACTAGCCCTCCTCCTATCTTTTGGCATCTCACCCGTTTCCATTGATTTCAAGAAAATCACAGAACAGTGGTTCTGAGAGTTCTTCAGCCAATTCCTTCAGTCCTCTCAGATGCAGTTCATCTGGCCCTGGAGATTTGAATACATTCAAGGTGGTGAGGTATTCTTTGACTATTTGTTTATGAATCTTGAGCTGCAACACCTGTCCCCTCCGCTTGCACTTTTATGTCTGGAGGTTCAAAGTCTGTCTTATGAGAAAAGGCTGAGCTAAAGTGGGAACTGAGCACGACTGCCTTTTCTTTGTTTGTTACCATTTTTCCATCTCCACTGAGGAGCTGTGCCGCTGTTTATTTTCTTTCTCTTTTGCTTCCCACATATCTGAATAAAAAGACAAAATTTCTAAAAAGCATGACTTCACCATGACTGATAAAGAACATTGTTCTGGCCTGTAGAATAGACCTAGATGAGGAATTGTAATGTGCTTTTAAATATCTGAGTTTCAAGGAAATAAAATTCTGTATGAGAACAAAAAAAGCCTATTGGGTCTGTATTATTTATGGAAAAGGGGAGTGTTACCCTAAATAAATGATGACAAAAAGACAGGGACTTATATGGAAGGATACTGTCTTTCAAATCGCCTTGTGCTGAGCCATAAAGGGCCTTATATGTTTGAACCGGGCCCAGAAACAGACTGGTAGCCAGTCAACCTCTTATAGGGAGGGAGTAACAAGATCTGTGAAGCTCACCTGGATCAACAGTCTGGTTACAGGGTTTGAAATACTGTAGCTGCAGTTTCCAAATACAGTAGACTCCAAAGGCATATACACAGAGAGTGCAATATAGTAACCCTTGCTGAATATAACTAAGGCATGAGCCACTGTCCATGTCTAGCCAATGGATACAACTGACACACTTGCTTTAATTGTGTTCATTTACTCCTGGCTGCCACCAAGACCTTAGCATTCTAACCCAGTGATTAAATCTAGGTATATCCTCAAGTTGTGAACCTGAAGTTTCAGGCAGAATGTAATCCCATCCAAGATCAGCTGACTCCCCGTTCCCTAATCTATCTTTACTTACATCAGGAACGGCCTTGGAACTGAGACCGCTTCCTTGGGGTTATATGTGGCACAGAATCCCCACATTTTATGCAACCTCTCTTTACAGGTTCATGTCAAATACCTGTATGAGCTCACACACCAATTGAAATAATCCAGAATTGCCCTTCCAAGGGTGGTGGTGGTGGTGTCATTACAGTTATGATCAACTCTTTGTGACCCCATGTCCATGGAGTTTTCTTGGCAGGAATACTGGAGTGGCTTGCCAGAATCGCCAAACTCTATACAACCTCTCTTAGCAGCTTCATGTCAAATACCTGTATGAGCTCACACACCAATTGAAGTAATCCAGAGCTGCCCTTCTAAAGGTATCAATCAAAATCCAGCTTCCATATACAGTACTTGAAATGTATATACAGTATACATATATTGTGCTGACACCCCCAGGTTTGGAGTTGTCTTCCTGAGTCTCTGCAAAATATTGTATCCCTGCTGAGATTCAGGAGGAGACATAAGAATTGTTTCAGGAGGCCTTCACATCCTCATGATTCTAGACGTGTGTTTACCATATGCAGTTACAGCACAGCTACTGTGGGTCAGCCCCATGGAATCGTGGGATTTGTTTGGTGAGATACAGTACGTGGATTCCTCTTACAGAACATTCCAGAGCAAGAGTTTGGAGAGTTCCCTACCGCTCTCTAGAAAGATTGCTGACTACCTCACAAAACCACAAAACCCAAGATTCCATGGGGCTGAGAGCCAGAGCCATGGCAGTTCAGGTGAGTTCAAAACTGTTACAACTGTGTAGTTCAAATACTATCTGCATTGTTCTATAATCTATATTGAAGAGTTCTAGTGTTTGCATTTTCCACAGATGCTACCAAGGACAACAGCGCTTTATTATAATTTTTGAATTCCCAAAAGTCACTGCTAAATATTTTGACTGAGAATGTGTACACTGGATAGGAATGAATGGCTGTAAAAAGTGGTCTCGACTCAAAAGAAGCCACTCCATCAGCCAGAACCACGTTGTTCTGAAAATTCATCTGCATATCTATTTGTGTAATTACCACTTATAATAATCAAATAATGCTGTTTGGAATTTATGCTTCCAAAAAGCCATTTTTTGGCCACGTTGGTTGAGCAGTTAGAATCTGCAAAAATATGCTTTCCAAGGTCAATTTGGGACATGCACATTATAACAAAGAGTAAGGCCCATCACATGCAACAGGCAAGCCAGCATTGTTCCCTTGGTGTCTCTCATAAGACTAACATTGTTCAACTGTCTTGATACAATATTCGCAGAAGAGCCTACTTGTAAACATGGAGTGTGCAATTCAAGTACTGAAGGCCAGGAAAAACAACAACAACAGAAACATTATTTAATTCCTAAAGCAAGTTAAGAATCATGTTGTGCTAATTCCAGGACATGGTCAATACCTCACTTCTGCTTCCCTAAATTGCATGCTGGAACCAAATCAAAGGCTGAGCCTTCCAGGCATGTTATTGTGGACAGGTTTCCATTGGTATTGACAGTTTGTGCACTCAGTAGCTAGAACATGGATAAAGCCTCCCAGTACACTTGCCAGCCTGGAGGCTATGTTACATTGGGATTTTCTATAATGGAAAGGTTAGAAGCAAGTCAACATTTTTAAAATAGATCATCAGGGTTTGGGCTGCAGATATATAGAGAAAGCCAAGGGCAACCCTGGGCCAAGACATTCGTTGGGTTGCTCTTATGCATATGGTAGGGCTTTCTCCTTTGAACCAGTAGTTTCAAAATTACAGCACTATAAACCTTCCTTGCGGTGCGGCTCTCTAAGTCAGCAGGGCTGTTTCACGTACACATTTCCCGTTTGTACATGGACTATGAAGAGGACGATGATGTCTCCTTTGCAAAATGGATGAGCAGTTTCTGGGGACACAGCGTGACAGACGACCACGGACAAGAGAGCAGAGCACACAGGAAACATCCGGCAAGACCTTTTGATGAAAGGAGAGCCTCCCTTCCGGTAAGACTGTGAGCAGAAGAAGGCAAAAAGAAAAGCAGAGGGAGGTGGGGAGCCACGTAATAGTAATATAATCATCACCTATGGTGACATATGTCCTACTTAAGACTGAAGCAGAGGTTCTTGTCTATTACATGCATGCTGTTGTTGTGTCATTACAGTTGTGTCCGACTCTTAGTGACACCATGTCCGTGGAGTTTTCTTGGCAGGAATACTGGAGTGGCTTGCCAGTTCCTACTCCAGGCGCCTACAGCACCTGGTATTCCCTGGTGGTTGCCCATCCAGGTACTAGCCAGGCCTCACCCTGCTTAGCTTCCAAGATTAGGCAAGATCAGATGTGCTCAGGGCATTTAAGCACAAGATATAAATGCTAAATGGCTTTCAACCTCAGTTCCAAGAGGATGGTATTTCAAAATACAGTGGTACCTTGTATAAAGGAATTAATTCATTCCAAATGAAATTATGTTAAGCAAATTTTCCTTTAGACAAATTCCCATAGGGATGCATTGAAAACGGAGTAATCCCATTTTTATGTTGTACGGATTCTCCCCATAGACGATGCTAAGCAAATTTCCCCTATCTCCGGAATTTTTTATGTTGTACAGATTTTATGTTATACAAACTGTTTGTTTTACAAGGGTCCACTGTATAGGCTAGTAAGTAAAATATCATGGAATGTTACCTATTAGTCTGGGAAGCTTACTTAATATTGAAGGAATGCCTTTATTGCATTCAGACCTGGAGCCATATTCAGATCATGGGAAATGAAATAAGAAAGAAATGAACAGCCAATATATGCATGCATGCATAAATCTGAGTTCTAATGAAGAAAGTGTCCAAACAAGATGAACTATGAAATGGAAGTTACTTGAAACTGGACCATCTATGGTGGAGCATTAATATTGGAATACTTTGAGATGCTTAACATGTATTAAGAAGTAGGGGGTTGTGGACGGATCATATGAGAAAGGAACAAACTGTTGGGTAACCCCTCCCCTGTCACTGCAACTCCCATGCCTCAATGAGCAAGAACTAAGAGAAGAGCTCTAGGCCATTAAGGGGCAGGTGTGGGGAAGAATAAAATAGGAGAAGGCAACCTTAATATAAACACGCCTCTGCTGTTTTATTAAGGGCTTAAGCAAGCAGTTTCCCCCTTTGGTTTTCTCTTTTTATGGCCATGAATTGCCCTAAGTGTCTCTGAGCTCCTAGAGCAGTAATGGCAAACCTTTTTGAGACTGAATGCCCAAATGTGATTCAAAACCCACTAATTTTTCGCAAAGTGCCAACATAGCAATTTAACCTGAATGCAGGTGGCTGTGAAGGGGCAATGTCGGGTGCCCACAGAAAGGGCTCCGAGTGCCACCTTTGGCACCCGTGTCATAGGTTTGCCAACACTGTCCTAGAGAGCAATGAGCCTGTCCAGCCCCCATCAAACTTTTCATACCAATGTTGGGCTTTCCAAAAAAATAAAATTAAATTAACTATTTACCCAAATATCTTTCCTTTATTGGTAGTCATGGGTTCATACCCTATATATAAGAGAGACCTGAAACAAAATGTTGCAGTGTATCTCCCCTCATGAATAGGAATACTTTTGTTCAGAGTGCCATGGATTTCTCCAGGGTAACCCATTCCACTTCCTTCTCTTCTCCTCTACTCCTCCATTTTTTCTTTTGCAACTGATGTAACATTCTTCAGCTGTTACATGAGTCCATTTCTTTCAGGATTTTTTTAAAATCTATGTTTCCTGCCTTGGACTTTATTTTTAATTTTCTTTTAAAGTTTTCTTTTAAAGTTTCTTTTAAAGTTTTCTGAAAATTTGAAGATTCCAATAACGATGCTGATGCCTTTTCTGTCTCTTTGTAATGGCCTTATTTTGCAGGGATCTTGGGAAGTATTTGGCTCAGAGTCCCAAGTTCAAGTATGAGCCTTTGGTCCCAAGTCCCAAGTCTAAGTCCTTGGTGCCAAGTCCTGAGTCCCAAGCCCCAAGTCCCTATTAAAATACCAGGAAAAAGGGATGGGTGTGTAGGTTCCAAATCATCAATTGAGTACTAGTCATGGGGAGGAGGAAGGAGAGGGAACCATGTCAAGTCCAAGTCTGGTCACCAGTGTGACTTAAATTCAACTTGACAGCAACTTGAGTCCCCATCTCTGCCATTTTGGTTTCAGTCTTGTCAACCATCACTGTCTGAGTATGCTGTAGGGAGGGAGTGATAGAGACGTCCAAAACACAAGAGAAATATTTTTTTTAAAGTTCTACAAAGCAGATCCTACCTAAAAAAACATATTGTGAAAATATAAAATGAAGTTCCACACAAGATTGCCGCAGTGATCTAAGCCAATAAATATGTATTTGTATTGATTTTTTAAGGGGGGGTTGATGGTGTGCTACATTTCCTGGAATAACCAATGAGCTTCAAATCATTTGCACTGTGCCGCCCTTGTTGCAATTCATCATCTTTCAACCCACCCACCCCTTCTGTTGGCTTTGGAACTAAGGGACATTCTGGATATGTTTGGGATTCCTTTGGAGTAAGCATTGCTTTGTGTCTGGGATGAAGAGGACAGGGAGAAAAAAGAACTGCGGCTTGTTTATATTTCCTTTTTATGACAAGAGTTTCTGTTGTCTCTAAAGCTTTACCAAGTCTGAAAGTCACATTTAAAACAAAGCAGGATCTACAAACTATATAGCATTACTCTGTATGCTGTTCGTATAATATCTGCCCACAAAAAATACTCCTCTGCTCTCTCTCTCTCTCTCTCTCTCTCTCTCTCTCTCTCTCTCATCTTTCGTGTGGGTGTGTGGGTGTGGGTGTGTGGGTGTGGGTGTTGTTGTTTTTTTAATTTTTGGAGGGGATATAAATGCCTTTGGGGGGTGCTTCCCAAAGTTTGATCACTTATTTTGCCTAAAATTCCCTACACCTGTAGCTCTGAAATGTATTAGAACTGATCACTGCAGAACAGAGCACTATCTCCGTAAATTTTATCCTGTTATGCCAATATTTTTTTGAAAATTTATCAGCAGTTCACTTCTTTTAAAAGTCAAAATGTGAAGTCATAGAACACAAAAAAACATTTGCAATCATTTTTTCTAAATTGTGGCAAGTGTGTTCACATAGAAGGACTGGTATTCCTGCAGATTTAGTCCAAGCCTCACAAAAGTTTTGTTTTTAAAAATGGCAGCTGCTTGTTGATAGTCTATGAAAGACACAATTTATTTATTTATTTTTATTTATTTATTTGTTGCATTTATACCCCGCTTATCTACATTGTGTACTCTAAGCGGCTTACAAGGCTGCAATAGCCACACAAATTACAATAAAATGCACAGACAGGACAGGTGATAATAACACTAAACAAAGTTAATATTGGGATTTTGGAAACAAGATTCAAATTCAGTTCTGGATAACATGTGATGACCTTCAGACATATAGCTGAATCTCCCTCTTCCACAGCTCGGTAATAAGATACTAGAGCAGTGCTGAGAATCATGGGTTATGCCTGGGCCCTAGTGGTAATGTTCTGTTACTACAAGGCTCAGAACCCTACAGCTGGTTTAACTCCAATCCCACAAATGCTTTCTACCAACGGGAACTATGCAGAAGATTCTAATTTTTGTGACAGATTTCTGTTTTATACTTCTAGTCTTAATGTATAAAATAAGTATCTCTCCCCCCCCTCCCCCTTTACAGGCTAAACTCTCTTCCATCCATATGACAAGACTTCATGGTTCTACCAAGATCCCATCAACGAGCCATCTGAAAAGTTGCAAAGAACTGCGAAAAGATGAAGAGACAAATTGCTACTGCCACGTGAAGGCGTGCAGGAAGTCCTCAAATAGTAGTTCTTCTCATGGGGCAAGTGGACCGAACAGTCGCTCCAACTCCATCCAGGAGTTTTCAGAATCTTTTGAAAAGCAACTGCATTTCAAAAACAAGCGCTCAGTTTCTTTGGTAGGTAGAAACCGTTGTCCAAATGCCATTAAAACCTATGATGAAAATTATGGTATACTTGTGCTTTGCATATGCTAGTCTGATTGAATGTTACAGCAGTTTTATTTATTTCTTTGTTTTCAATTCTATACTGCCATTCTCTGAGTGGTAAAAATATAATGATCATTTCATGTTCTATTTCATTTAATAATATAAATTTTGACAATAAGTGTGGTGATGGATTAGATAAACTATCCTTTGGCAATTATTTTCAAGCTCTTGGACTTCTGCTTTTAGCAGCCTCATTTTTCTGAACTATTTTTCTCCCTCCCTTATCTTACTGCCTCAAACATCCATTCATGTTTTACCTTGCATTCATGTTTTACCCTCATTTACTAACTCATTAGCTTTGCTTCACATACAGAATGCACATGTACATATTTCCAGACGTTGAAGTTAACATCCAGGTTACTCTGTTATCATTTAAGAAGACAGAGCAGAAACAGGCAAGGCACCAACATCACAGTTAAAAACAGAGCTCCCTTCAAAGTTAAATGGAGTTTGTTCCTTTCTACCAGAAGGTTTTGGTGTTCTGTGAGCTACAAATTAGCTGCCTTTTTTGGTAATTGATCATTAAGCGGTAAACATGGGATTCATAGTGACCCTGCAGACTGTGATGCTTTGAAAAACACCCCTTTAGAGGAATACCAAAGAGGTGTCTCATATTTTCCAGCCCTTACAGTGGCAACACAAGCAATTCAGGAGGTAGCTTCAGATGGAGCTTGGAGAATTTTTTGTTTTAGATGGCAATACATCACCCAGCATCCTGTCTAGCCATGTTGAATAGCTGAATATGGAAATGACAGCCTAAAATAGTTACTTTTTGAAGCTTTGGCATGCAGAGCACTGAAAGACAAGGATTCATTTCCCTGCACAGTTCACAAAATGCAGTGAGTGAGGATATAGGTACAATACATCATTAATGTCATACTGAGTTCCTTAGTGGAAAGACAGGATAAAAATATGAGTACATTTATTTATTTATTTATATTTCATTACCACTCCCTTATTGCAAACTGCATTACCTTGGTGCAAATATCATCACTACAGGACAATGATGACTTCATAGTGGCTTTTTCTTCCCACCTAAAGGCAAAGTCTTGGGTGTTTTGCATATAGTTCAGTAGTATGCAGAAATGTGTTTCTTTAGCAGCAAGCCCCTAGGACAGTGGTGGTGAATCTTTGGCACTCCAGATGTTTTGGACCACAACTCACAGAATTCTGAGCCTGGATTGCCAATGACAAAGGACTGTGGGAGTTGTGGTCCAAAACATCTGGAGTGCCAAAGGTTCACCACCACTGCGCTAGGACCTAGAATTCTGGGAGACCCTTCTCATCCTGGCTACCAATTTTTTGAACTGTTGCTGTCTGACAGGAGATATAGGACTCTTAGGTCAAGAACAAATAGACGAAAGAACAATTTTTATCCTAGAGCGGTATATAAGTTAAATGTGATGGTTTTAGCATCATCTTAAGCAGTTTTCAAGTAGTGTTTTAAATTTTGTAAGTGGTTTTAAGAGGTTTTAATATTTTGTATGTTGTTTTATGTGTTTTGCATGGTGCCTTGTTGTTTTGAGTGTGTAGTGGAACAGCACTCTAATTTCGTTGTGCATATCTTGCATATTCATAATGGCAATAAAACTATTCTATTCTATATCCTATGTCAGTGGTGGCAAACCTTTGGGACTCCATATGTTTTGGACCACAACTCCCAGAATTCCATGCCTGTATTGCCAATGACAAAGGACTGTGGGAGTTGTGGTCCAAAACATCTGGAGTGCCAAAGGTTCACTACCACTGTCCTAGGTAGCAATGGCTACACTGCCTGGGAAATTCTGGGAGTTGTCATCAAAAATCACAAATCCACACACCTCTACTCTAAATGAAAATGTTTTTCATTTACTGCACAAAGAATCCACATGGACCTCAACCCTCAGATCTTGTTACAGGCAGTAGAAAGATTTAGTTTTTATTTTTCTTCCTCATTTTTTTCTTTCAGGAACCTGAAGGGATGAAAGAGAGGAGAGAAAGAGAAAAACTCCGAATTCCCAAGAGTAGGTTCCTTAAGAAACTAGGAGAAAAGAAGGAACCGAAAACGGAGCATGAGGAAGGAGAAAACAGTGTTGAACTTGCACTTGGAAAGCATAGTCAATAAGTCCCATGAAATGAAAGCATAAACTGAGAACATCCTTGTATAAATCACAATAGGTTGTTTTTTGTATTTAGAAAGCATGTAGAGTACCTTCTGACACTTGGCACAAAACTGTACATTGCAAGTACCATGTCGCTGAAGTTGAAACCCTATTAGTGTTCCATATACATTGTCCAGGCACAGTTTTGTGTCTGGGAAGTCAGAGTTGTGAATAAGGATATGTTTAGCTCATAAATCCCAATCTCAAAGCAGAAAATGGCAACTTGCAAGAGGTAAGGAAAGCTTTTGCGGTGACACTCATTTACTTTAGATACTCTTCTAATGGTAAATCATATGCAGCATTCAGTTCAGCCCATAGTTTTGCTCATGAAAGCAGGAGAAACAATACATCTTACCGTTATACTTATCCAACAATATAAATTGGATGCTGAAATGTTTTTGTCACTAAATCTAAGGTATTCATCCTGAAGGGAACAAATTGGGTGTCATTTTGAATATTCTGTATAAAACCAAGGTTCACACATATTTTAAATAGTATTTATAAATATACTGTATTTTAAGAAAGTGCCATAGATGCATTACACCAATCTCATTTTTTTAAAAAATCCATCTCCTTCCAGCACACTTCCCCCAATGCACCTTATTGTCTAAATTCCTTACTGGGGCTAATATGTTCCCACCACAACTTTCCCATCAAACTTATAATGCCTTATGCCATTCTAATTTTCCCTTCCATGTTGTCTTTCCCCAAATTCGTATGTCTTCTCAGATTTAAACTACATGTTGCGATGGCAGGACAGCTACATTTTTAGATGGGGGGTGGTCTGTAGCCTTTTCTCTCAACAGCCCCTCCCAACCGCATGTCTGGTTTCAGAGGTCTGGTGGTAGAAAAGCATCTTAAATAGTGGACCTTAATGCTAAGAGTCACCATGCTTACTAGAGAGTAAATGGCATTCGAATTAATTCTGAATAAGCATCCATAGGATTTACACAGCCAAACAGCCCCAAAAACTCACAACAGATATACATAGGATTTGCTAAAAAGGGATCCATCTTTGCTTCCCTTTTTATCATTAATTAGTGCTGCTTTACATACTAACAGAGCAAATTAGGCTTCCCACAATCATATAGAGCAGGCATCTCTAAACTTTGACCCCCTTGATGTTTTGGACCACAACTCCCAGAATTCTAAGCTTAGATTGCCAGTGACAAAGGACTGTGGGAGTTGTGGTCCAAAACATCTGGAGAGGTGAAGTTTGGACATGCCTGATATAGAGTTTGATGCCTTGCTTGCTTATATCCTACCCATCTATTGGCCACTTCTCTGTGTGGCTTACAAAGGATCTATACTGACAGCATTCAACCCAATAACATATTAAAATAACAATATTCCCCAAATGATGACATCCCAAAGGGATCTCCTATACCCCCATGATTCCATAGTCCAAAACGGTAAAGTAAAATCCATGGCATCATCTCTTTAAAATAACTAGAAGGCCACGACTAGGAGGAAAACTGCATAGCTTCCCCCTGATCATAGATATTACGAACTAAAGCACACCAAATACATTGTAAACAGGAATTGGCTAAGAGAGAAAAAAAAAGCCAAATTAATGCTGATCTGAACCAAAGGAATCAAGGCTGTTTTGATTGCTCAGATATTTTTCTTCCTTTCAGTTTTCAGACTTGTGATGTTTATTTGATCTAAAAATAGAGGCTTGGTGTGTATAATCTGTCTTTGAAAGGCTTCTACTTGGCAAATGCATTTTTAAAATAAACACATTACTTTGAATTGAAGTGTGATTAAAAATAATAAAGGTGATAGGACTTGTGGCAAATGCTTCCTTTTGTACACTATGTTGCAAATTAAAAAAATCTCATTCAGATGTTCGAATTCAAAATGATTCATTTTACAACTGATACGTGCTGCATGATATATTATGCTTCATGATGATGCTTCTTTGCAGTGCACTTGATTTTAAATTAATATTATTTTTATATTATTCAAAAGTACTCATGAGAGATGTCTTAATCCTGGTTTACTCTGAAATAAGCAACACCATGTTCAGTAGGATTTATCCCAAGATAAATCATGGGTACAAATGCCTTCATGCCATGTAATCAGGCCTGCCCTCTGTTTTAATAAGCAGGGAAATACTTGTAAATGGGGTGATTCTGCATCACATCAGAGCTTCTGTGCACATTACCTAATAGATTACTAGGGGATATTTAACGTGTAATTAATCTAAATGTAATACAACGAACCTAACAAGAGGAAACCTATAGAATCAACAGAATGCACATAAATGTTGACTAATCATAACTGGTCAGCCTAAGTTAGGAATGACAACTGGTTTATGGCCAATGTCTTCTTTCTCAAGTATTGTATGTACTGTTCCAGGCTATTTCTTCAAAAATGAAGTAATTGGATCTGGATTTCAAAGGAAGCAAGAAATATATTCTTTTAACCTACCTGACGCTCTAGTCTGGGCACCTGCTGCTTCGTAGGCCTCTCCATTGTTGGTAGGAGGGAGGTGCATTGGAGTTGTGAACAATCATGCAGATGTTCAGAAGGATTCCAGTGTTATTCCAGCACCATTTGCAGAAAACTGTCGTTGCTCTCTACTCATTTTTCATGGTGTCCTTCCTGTTAAGGGCTACCCAAAAAGAAGGTGGATAGTTTCTTAGTTTTTGTCCAATTATTGTTTAAGTTCAAGAAATGCTTACTTTCAGAAAGGTTCACATTCACAGCCACTAAATATGTATTTCACAATGAAATCCCACAGCAATTGATAGATTCACAAGTTGAATCATGGCAACTGGACTTCTTTTCTTTTGAGATTAATCAATCTCAAAGTCCAGTTGTCATGACTCAACTTCTGGATAATCTCACTTGGATGACTGAGAAACTTCCAGACGGGACTCAGTAGAATAGAATAATAAATTCTCAGTGGAACTAACAAGTGTTGCTTGCTGGAAACTATTTTAGAAACTATAAAAAATGCCTGGAATGCAAACTCTTCATAAAATTCAACAAAATTTTGCTCCTTGTTCTTAAGGTATTGAATGGATAGCAGGACTTAATTCTGAAAATGTATTTGAGACATGAGATTACTTAAGATTCTAAAAAGATTATGTACTACTGGACATTTCTATACTCTATTACCTTCTGCAATTATAGAACATCTTATCTTGTAGGTGGCAAACCTTAATAACAGCTCATAAAATTAATAATAGCCACGTCTCATTCAGACAATAGCCATTTATGACAAGCTGATAAAACCCAGAAATAGAACTGTACTCTAATAATAATAATAATAATAATAATAATAATGTTCTACTTCCAGTAACTCTACAGGCCCATGCCCTGGTTGCTCAGCAATGGCACCCATGACCTGTAGCCCATTTATTAACGGATGTCCAGGTTCATCAACACCCATCGCAGTCCTTGTTAACCCGGGTGACGACCGAGCCAGTATAGGCTTCTTTATATTATATTTCACCATGATTCATGGGTTGTTGGGGGCACTTAGTTCTGTTCCTCAGTCGAGACCTCTCTGGTAAGGTTGGACCTACTGGAGCAATTAAGCCCCCCACCATGACAAGGTGGATCATTGATGTTGCTATACCAGGTGATAGTAGAGTCACCAAGAAACAACTTGAAAAAATTACCCAATATCAGGATCTGAAAATTGAACTTCAAAGACTCTGGCATAAACCAGTACAGGTGGTCCCAGTGGTAATCAGCACGCTGGGTGCGATGCCTAAAGAGCTACGCAAGTATTTAGAAGAAATTGGAGTTGACAAAGTAACTATCAGTCAGCTGCAGAAAGCCGCCTTACTGGGATCTGCTCGCATAATTCACCGATAGATCACATAGTCCGAAACGCTTGGGAAGTGTTTGACTAGTGATTTGTATTACAAAATCCAGTGTAGTTAGCTGTGTGGTTTAATAATAATAATAATAATAATAATAATAATAATAATAATAATAATAATAATAATAATTAATAAATAAATAAATAAATAAATAAATAAATAAATAAATAAATAAAGTACTGTCCAGTTCATTCCAACTTATGGCAACCTTTCATGAAACTGTAGTTTGTCCAAAGCACACAGCCTGGATCTTTTCCTGCATAGCATGATGGGGAACTGAGTTCCTGACCTAGGTGCTTCTGCTCACTGAGATATCCAGCCAACTCTGAAGCCTTGGTCAGTTTATTTTGAAACAGTGACTTTAGCAAATGTATCCATTGCATTCTGGTGCATTTATCATCTTTCTAATGGGCTGATGTCTAACATACTACTGTACATCACACTAGACTAGGCCGTTGAACAAGTGGAGATTTGGTCACCTCCTCCATAAACACCACTGAGTCTATCAGCCTACTCTAATGCGACAGGATTTCATCCTTTGTTTAGTCATCAGCCATTCCATTTTTAATGTGAATTCACTATACTGTAGTACATACTAAAGTTCAAAGTATTAGTCCTTCTAGCTAGATATTCTCTAACTGCAATCATTGGTTCAATATGTACCAAGAGATCAGATTACCTTTTTTAAAGCAGTTTACCATAAGCCATCCTTATGAAATAAGGAGGGTGTTAAGATATTGAAATTATTGTCGCATATGTTTCAGGATCACAGGAGACCTGCATCAGCAGAATTATTAGATCAGCAGTGATGTCATCAATGAATTTATAATAAGATGGTTTATGCATTAAAAGTGTATTAAGGAGCAATGTGTCACACACAATATGACTCATTCACTTCTTTTTTAATTCATGTACAGTAATTGTATTATCATATGGCTGTGAATTAGACGGAGTCAGTTCAAGAAAAACCTCATGCTAAATAGATATAACAACTTACATTTCAAGAAGATAAAAATATGTTTGAGGAATTCATTTCAAATTCTTAAAATATATTGGAGATAAGCACTGCTGGATAACTCAGCGTTTTAGGGATTTGGCTGTGGAACCAGAAGTTATGAGTTTCATTCCCCATGGTGCCTCCTTGTCAGAAGCTGAACTCAGTGATCCATAGATCCATTGCAGTTCGATGATGATGATGATGATGATGAAAGGATAAGTTAATGTTCTCAGGTATCATTCAGAGAAGCTAGTCTATGCCAACTTGTATACATTTGCCAGCGTGGGTTAACAGTAACAATAATAGCATGCCTTAAAGCAGGCATGTCCAAGGTAAGGCCCAGGGGCCAAATATGGCCTGTTATCAAATTGGAGCGGCCCCTGGCCTCCTCTCCCCACTGTCTCAGCCTGTCATGCATCCCTGGCAGCTGGCCCCTCCCTGTATCAGATGGAGGCATCAGCTTGCAGTTTTATGGTTTGCCTGCCCTTCCTTGGCTCTGTCTGTCCCCCCAGCCACCTGCCCACCTGCCCTTCGCTCATTTGCTGCAGTGTCCTCCCCAGGGCCAGTGCTAGGGCTTTTTGCGCCCTAGGCGAGATCACCTTCTGGCGCCCCGCCCCCTGCCAATCATATTCAAACACAGACAGGGCGGCACTGTACCCTAGAGGTACTTGTTCTGTGACTTCTTTTTGAACCATGTGTTATTTATTTATCCACTTGTCTGCATAAATAAATAAATAAATAAACTTATATGCATTTATATGTGTGGGAGGAATTTGTAGCTCTCCGGCGAATACGGCGAGACTGCAGCTCCCGCCAGCGAACAAATGAGGCATGATGGGACCTGTAGTCCCTCAAACCATGAGAAAGCTCCCCCCGGCTTTCTTTTGCACTTTTTATCCGTGGCTGAGGGCTCCTGGGCTGAGCAGCAAGGAAGGACGCTCCCCCGCTCAGACTCGCCAGCCGCCTGTTGCCGGGACTCATCCTTTTGACCACTCGGGAGAACAGCGTGCGAAAGAGAAAGAGTGATAAGGAAAGGGGGATTTCCTTTTGGAGCCCCTCTTTCTACCCTCACCACTTCCCGCCCCTCCCACGAGTTGCAGAGCCATCCCGCCCGGACGGCGCCCTTTTGGTCAGCCAGCGGGCCACTTCCCTCCTCGGCGGCCAAGGCGCTCGAGCCTTTTTCCTCAGGAGCGGGGGGTTCGCTGAGAGCCCGCTGGCTTTGGACCCCGCCCCTTGCCCCTCCACTCTTGTCCCGGGATTGGCCACGCCCGCCCCCCCTCGGGGTGCTGCTCCCTCCTCTGGGTGGCCGGCGCCTGCGTCCGTCACCCTCGCCTGTCACAACAAAGTCTGAGGGGGCCCCTGTCAGTGGCGGAGCCCAGCCGACGTCGCTGCCCGGCTCGTTGGGCGGGATCTTCCTCGCAGCGTGGCTGCTGCTGCTGCTCCGAGCGTGCACCTCCTCCCTTCCTGCCAAAGTATGGCCCGGGGGCCAAATGCGGCTGAATGATGGCCCACATATATTTTCACCTCACCAAATTTGACCCTACTTGCAAAAATTTGGACATCCCTGCCTTAAAGTTTCTTCTGACTTATAGAGGCACTTTCCAGGATTTTCTAAGTACAGAATACTAAGGGAAGTGTGTACTATTCTCTTCTTCCACAGGGACCCTGGCACTGTGTAGCTTGCCCATGGCACCGTCGAAAACTGAAGTGGGGAATGGAAGTCAGTCAGCCTCTTGCAGCTCCTCACCCAGGTATCTGAACCACAGAGTGATCTAGTTAGTTTGGGCTATTATTCCCTAATCATTGTATTGATTATAGGCAGTAATACTTTCTGCCAGCTTTCCATAAAAGCATTCAAGGGAACAAGAAATCTTAAAAACCACAAAAGCATAAACTATAAACAAGAATAGAATCATATTATTTATAAACATATGTATAGGCCAGGCGTGTTTCCCATGTAACTAGAACTTTTATACTTTTTTTTAGCATATGTGGTTTCTTTTGTTGTAATGACTTTGTGAATTGCAAATTATTTGCTCCAAAATTTCCATTTCCATTGAAAAGGAATAATTTGATTATCAGTTGATTCTCTTTCTGACAGAATTAAAAAAGCAACACATATTAAGAGATCTGTAACAGCAATTGAGATTTCTCTATTATCACAGGGTAATGATTCAATAACCGTACTCTATGTGAGCCACTTCACTAAGGAACAGGACATGGACTATTATTTTACCTTCACAGTAACAGAAGTAATTTTATTACATCATATATAAATCTATTACATTTTCAACTTCTTTTATTTTGTCATTTATTTATTGCACTATTTCCAAACCACCTTTATCCTTACAAATACCAAAGCATTAAACAAAAAGCAACAAGACACAAAATAAACAAACAATAATGACCTAAGTTAGGAGGCAGTTACATTAATTTTTTTAAAAAAACTATATTTAAATTGGGTTAAGCATATTTTAAATCAATGTAAAAAGGGGGGGAGCATGCATTAATTCAACAGGGGATCAGGGTTTTCCTGAGCAGCAGTGAGTTTTTTTACTTCTCCACCAGAGGGCCATTTATTTTAACTGGGATGTAGAGTCAATCCATTTAAATTGGTTCCCCACATGTGACTACTTCTGTCGGCTGACTTTCACAGCCACTTTCCTCTGACTGGTATTAAGCAAGTGTGAGCCTATGGAAATGCCTCTGCCAGGTATAAATAAAGATTGACATCCCCTTCCTTTCACAACTTTCAATCAAACCTCTCCCTTTTTATGATTATTTCTTGCATCTGGTGTAGTGAAAGAACAGAATGACACATTAAGGAGAGATGTTTCCTTGCAGTCCTAATGGAAAGTAAAAGAACAGCCCTGATTTCTCCCTCCTTGTTCACACAGGCGTGATTGATGATACCGGCATGAGTGTTTCCGCACGTCCTCATTCCGTGATGAGATGTGAAATTCCATGCCCTTGTTCTCCGTTTTTTTTTCTGGCCCAACCTTCCGTTTTTCGATGTTTTGATTCTCCGAAGCCTTGCCTTCAATACGTTATGGAGCTAAGTTTGAGGCATTTGTCTTTTAATCATTCTGCACTGCATTGCTGACTCCATAGGGAATGTATTGGCAAACGGCACTTTGCACTCCTGCCACTAGATGGAGAATGGCACGTTGTGTGGGGAGCCTTTCCTCACGGGCACTCGTATTGGAACGAGAAGCGAGACGAGGCCAGGGAGGGGAATCTTTCATCCTGCTTAGATTGCAGTTCAGGGGGCGTGGTTGGGACGAACTCTCCTTGTCCTGCAATGGACATGCGGTTAGATTTCTTTGTACCAGTCCCCAGCGGGACCATGAACAGCAATGAGATGGATGTGAAGAGAGACAGAGAGACACAGAGAGAGGAGAAGGAACTGCTGGAGGTGAGGAGAAAAAAAAGAAGAGATATCTGTCTCTGTACACGTGCCAGGCTGCAAGGTAACCTGTTTAAAAGGGTCCCCCCCCATATGACATTCTGGGTGTTTTTTTGGCTGCACCAGATATGAGAAATAATAATAATATTTTAAAAACTGACAGAAAAACTATATGACTAAAAAGAATTCAAAAACTCTTATCCAGGGCTGAATTTATTTCATTCTTTCACTGAATTTCGACCCCGACCATACAGTGGCAAGCACTACTCTGGGTGGCATTACAAACAAAGGTAAACAACAACATAAGAAACAGCAGAAAGATGAAATGAAAACAACATTAAAAAACAAAACAAAACTAACCCTCCCTAAGCCCAAATTCTTAAGGAACATAGACTGATGCAACTCTGCTCTTAGCCACACAAATAATGAACCAATATCACTTCTGAGTATTCATTCCAAGTAAAAGTTTCCGGGTAATGTTCTCCTGCCGCATTAGAAGCGAAATGAATTCTTTAGTCCAAAGTGACTCTGGACTTGTTCCCAAGCAAGCAGCAATATGTTCTCTAAATACGCTGCTAACTTCATTTTTACAACAGCAAGCTAGTAAATAGCATGTTTTAGGGAGAAAGGAGATACAGTAAAAGCAACAAGCAAAAAGAAGATTATAATCCTAGCCAAGAAGCAACAGGAAATTCCAGAAGTAATGTTTTTGTATATTCATTTCCACTGGCAAAATTATTATCACATCTGATGTGTCTGATGCTATAGTTCCATGACAGCCTAGTATTGTACAAGTGTTAAGGCAATGAAAGATACAGTAGTCTCAGATTTTTTATAACCACATCACAAATTATGCTATCCAACAGCAACTAGGGGCCATATCAATTACAGAGAAGATAAGAGAAAACAATTTTGCTGGTATGGACCTGTCCTCCGCGCTGCACCTTCCACCATGGCCAAAACAACCTGCCACTTCAATACTGATAGCTAACAGCCACACGGGCAAGCAAGCCACAGATGGCAGGATGCTGTCAATAAGGACATGCAAATGTCATTGGGCAAAGTGGAGTTTCAGGATCCCGAGAGTTGACCCTCTACCTGTGGGGAAACACTAAGAACAAGAAGATCAAATGTAAGGATTTATCACTGAAGATCCAAGTTGATCCCCATTATTGTATGCCTGATTGCTAAGTGTAAGTGTGAAAGCCGGACAGCAAAGAAACCTCATAAGAGAAAACAGATTTGTTTGAAATATGGTGCTGGAGGAGAGCTTGCCAAATATCCTGGGCTGCCAAAAAAAAAAGCCTTAAACAAGTGATCTCTGAAGCTAAGCAGGGTTGGGCCTGGGTAGTACTTGGATGGGCGACCACCAGGGAACACCAGGTGCTGTAGGCGCCTGGAGTAGGAACTGGCAAACCACTCCAACATTCCTACTAAGAAAACTCCATGGATGTGGGGTCATGAAGAGTCCGTCACAACTGTAATGACACCACCACCACCACCACCACCACCACCACCACCACCACCACCACCACCACCACCACCACCACAACAACAACAGGGCAAATCAAGTGAATTTCTGTCCTCTTGAGGCAAAAAGAAAAAAGAAGCATGAACCTGAAGTGGTCATAATTTGGGCATATCATGGGAAAGCAAGATTTGTGGGAAGAGGCAATAATGTAAGCAAAAGTTGAAGGCAACTGGAAAAAGAGGTGGATCAATTCTCTAAGGAACCACAGGTGGGAGTTTACAAGACAGAGAGTGCTCCTTCATAGGGTCACCCTAAGTCAGAAGTGACTTGACTGAAGGTGACAACAAATGGATCCACTACTGACAGCTGCTTCTGAACTTGAATGAGCAACCTTTGTGAAATAACTCAAATAATCAGAAAAAGCAGAGGCTGTTTTATCGCTCTGAGGAATGAAATGAAATTACTTCTTGCTGAACAGCAGAGGCAACCCATCTCTCGTGTGTGTGTGTGTGTGTGTGTGTGTGTGTGTGTGTGTGTGTGTGTGTGTGTGTGTAGATAGATAGATAGATAGATAGATAGATAGATAGATAGATAGATAGATAGATAGATAGATAGATAGATAGAT
>JAHTLZ010000007.1:18368643-18386865 GCA_023846285.1 Phrynocephalus versicolor | reverse complement strand
GATAGATAGATAGATAGATAGATAGATAGATAGATAGATAGATAGATTCTGGTCTCGCCAGAGCTGCAAAAAAAAAAAAGGCATCCTTTTACTACAGTCATTCTTCTGCTATATGTTTGAAGAAATGGACATGCCCACAAAATGTTACATTTAAATACGAAAGTCGGTCTTTAAGGTTCCACATGTTTTGTGTCTTTTGTTTTGTTTCGTTTTGTTTTCTTTGATTTTTGCTTGAAATTATTGAAAAGACTAACACGGCTTTGTTGTTGTTGTTCAGTTGTTCAGTCGTTTCCGACTCTTTGTGACCCCATGGACCAGAGCTCGCCAGGCCTTCCTATCTTCCACTGCCTCTGGGAGTTTGGTCAAATCCATATTGGTTGCATCGATTACACGGTCCAATCATCTTATTCTCTGCCATCCTCTTTTCCTTTTGCCTTCAGTCTTTCCTAACATCAGGGACTTTTCCAAGGAGTCCTCTCTCCTCATGAAGTGGCCAAAGTACTGGAGCTTCAGCTTCAAAACCTGTCCTTCCAGTGAACATTCGGGGTTGATTTCATTCAGGATGGATAGGTTTGATCTCCTTGCAGTCCACGGGACAATCAAGACTCTCCTCTGAAACTTTCACTGCAAGGCATTTTAAAGATAAAGATTCTGCCAAAGGAGGACCGTTTTAAGTGAAATAGGAACGTGTGGTTTCTAAGAGGAACCCTGGAACATTTTAAGTGAAATAGGAACGTGAGGTTTCTAAGAGGAACGCCGGGACGTTTTAAGTGAAATAGGAACGTGTGGTTTCCCGGGAGGCAGAGGAACTTTCCTTAAAAAATAAAAAATAAGCAGATGTTCCGGAATTCTCCGGCTGGAAACACCAAGAAACCTTCTTTATGTGGAAAGAGGGGGAATTTCAGGAGGCGCTCCCGGGAAAGTTTAGGAGCTCAGCAGCGGGGCAGGACTCAGTCGGCGAAATCAGTGTCTCGGAAGTCGCCCAATGAGCGCCTCCTCCTCCTGTCCCGTCCAGAGAGGACCCTTCACGGGGGGACACTCCGCCGCCCTCCCCGCCCCGCCCGGCCCCGGCTTCACCCCCAGCGCCACATCACCGCATGGGCTCCGGCGCCCGCTTCTCTTCCCCCAGCAGGGGAAGGCTGTCAACGCTCCCTCCTGGTGGGCTGCCTCCGAGACTGACCGCCCCTCCAGCCCATCGGGACGCGAGGGGAGCCGCCTCCGCCAATGGAGAGGGGCCGGGGGGCGGGGCGGAGAGCAGCAGCCGCCCGCCGGCGCGGGTGCCCCAGCGGTGCAGCCTGGAGAGGCACATCTGGGCAGCTGCCGAAGGAGGCGGGAGGGAGGCGGGAGGAGCATCCTCCTCCTTCGCCCACCGCAGCCACCCGAGTCTTCTCGCCTAAATTGCAGGACGTGGAGGAAAAGATGAGATCAGCCGCACGTCCGCATACTTGGAAGATGGGAAAGCCCTGAACGGGCCAGCGCTGAGCGACGTTCCTCTCAAGTTCCGAAGAGGAGCAATTATATACATTTTAAAAAGACCATCAAAAAGTTGCAGAGAAGCAGACCAAGTAGGTAAGCCTTTGCCAAAATATTCTACCTGCAAAGTTCTAAGTTTGTTTGTTTTGTTTTGTTTTCCACCCATTTGTGCGAGAGAAGGGAAGCCGAAGCTTCAGCTCTTGGAGTAAATTCCTTCCCACCCACCCCCTTCGTGGCCCCCACCCCACCCCAATAGCTCGGAATCTTCTTCAACAGCCAATGTCATTTCTTCCTTTTTAACCGAGCCTGGGAATGGAGCTCACGAAGTTTGAGCATCTCTTGTTGAATGCTTGGGTCTTCTGTTGTTTGGGCCACACGTTATCCCGTGAGGAAGTTCCCTTGGGTGACTCCGAGGAAAAGTTGAGGGATTCTTGTGCAGTGGGAATTATGCCAACGGACTTCTAGGGAGGAGAGGTCCAGGGGCTTGCATCTCCCCCAAGTTCAGAAGTTTGGCACAAGGAAAGATAGGAGAGGCAAGTGCCAGCTTTTGAGGATGCTGGACAGTACAGAAAACTTTCCATGTTGATTGTCTTTTTTTGTCTTTGTGTATTGAGATTTGGATGGGAAATCAGAATATACTAAAAGAACTCAGGAAACCACTACATGCCTTATCTGCCTCCTTGTATACATGATCAAGAAGTTTCAGACACAAAATAGATGCATTTACTATTTTGGTGGATAGTTTGGGGATTCTGGCCCTATGTCAGGACTTTTCAGCAGGAATCATTCATCACAATGTGTCTGTGAGGATTCTCAGTCATCCAGGTGAGTTTATATGGAAGTTGAGTCACCACAACTGGACTTGTTTTCTTGAGATATTGAAATGTTTCACTGCTTATCCAAACAGCTTCTTCAGTCTGAGGAAAGTTAGTTGTGAGTCCTCCATTTTAGAGTTCACTTTGACCTCATTTCACCCTGGTCTAAAAGGCTCATAAGATGGACTATGGCCTGAAGAGGCTCCTTAGGTGGACAATAGTTTCAATAGGCCTATTATGTGGACAGTGGCTTGAGGTGCGTGAAAGTCCCACCTTTGCCAACACCCGTAAAGTATGAGCCGTTAGCTGTGGTCTTGCTGGTGGAGATGTGAAGTATTTTTTATTTGTCTGGGGATTGTTGAAATCACTTCCTGATAAGTAGCAGATAGATTTTGCCTGAACCCCCCACCTCTGTTGAGAGGGTTTTTTCAATACTCACATGAATGTCTTCCCTGACCCTCTGTCAAACCACCTATCTTCTCTAATATGTGTACATCCTCATACAGTATTTGAATGAATGCCCTTTGTGCTTCAAGAGGGGTGTATTGCTGATTCTGATCCTGAGCTGTTGCTCTTCCTATGTTGGGCCATCCTCCTGTTTAATGGTTGTTTAGTTTCTCCATGGTAGAGGTCTGCACACTTCTTACTGCATTGGACCATGTATACTATATTGCTCCTTTTGTGTTTTGGTGTCGGGTCCTTTGGGTAGACAAGTCTCTGCCTTAGTGCGTTTGTGGGTTTGAAACAAACAGGGATGTGGTGTTTGCCAAAATCCTTGAAAGCTTTTCAGACACTACAGCCATGTTGGGAATGACCAGATTCTTCCATCCGCTCTGGGTCTCAGGCTGATCCATTCTTCCAGGTCGGGACACTGCTTTGTTGAAGGTCCACTTTGGATATCCACAGGCCTTAAGAGCTGTTTTCAGGTGCCTGCCTTCCTTCTTCTTGGCTTCTGTGGAGGTGGGGATGTTCTCTGCTCTGTGGTTTAGGGTCCTGATGACTCATAATTTGTGCTGTAATGGATGGTGGGGGTTAAACAGTAAGTACTGATCTGTGTGGGTGGGTTTCCTGTAAACTTCTGCTCCCAGGCCACGGTTGGGTCTGATGATGACTGCACAATCCAGGAAGGCCAGCTTGTTGTCTTGGATATCTTCCCTGGTGAGCTAAATATTAGGGTTCACCATATTGATGTGGTCTGTAAAGGCCTCCATTTCCTGAGTCTTGATTTTCACCCAGGTATCATCTACATACCTGAACCAGTGTGATGGTGTTGTCCCTGGGAAGGTTCTGAGTGCCTTCTCTGCTTCTTCCATGAACAGGTTAGCAACAATGGGTGACACTGGAGAAACCATGGCAGTACCATGCTTCTGTCTGTAGACGTCCCTCTGTACATGAAATATGTGGTGTTCCGACACAGTTCCAGGAGCAGGCATATCTTGTTGAAGCTAATTCTGGTGGTGAGGGTGCTGCCTTTTCTTAGTCTCTTCTTTACAGTTGTTAGGTCATTGGTGGTGGGAATGCTGGTAAAGAGAGACATGACATCAAAGGATACCATGGTTTTGTCTGTATCCAGTTTCAGTTCCCTGACTTTAGAAACAAACTCCTTTGAATTGTGCACATGGTGGTCCATGAGTCCAACCAGTGGGGCAAGGATAGTATTTTGCAAGGATGTGTGTGAGTCACTTTATTTATACTACTGACAATGGGTCTGAGGGGCACTCCTTGCTTGTGGATCTTGGGAAGTCTATTAAATCAATGGACGTTCTATCCAGGATATAACCATTGGTAATTCTATTATCCTTCTCCAAGTGTTTTAAGCATTCTATTACTTTTTCTTGTGACTGCTGGTGGGGTCTCTTTTTATGTTTTCATATGTGTGTTGGTCATCTAAAAATGAGATAACCTTTTCATAGTAGTCCACAGTATTGAGGACAACAGTGCACCTTCCTTCATCCACAGGCAGAATGGTGATGTTCGCATCCCTGCTGAGAGGCACCTGAAGACAGCACTTAAGGCCTGTGGATATCCAAAGTCGGCCTTCACCAAATCAGTGTCCCAACCTAGAAGAACAATGGATCAGCCTGAGACCCAGAGCCGAAGGAAAAACCTATCATTCCCTACATGGCTGAAGGGTCTAAAAAGCTTTAAAGGATTTTTGGCACACACCACATCCCTGTTTACTTCAAACCCACAAACAAACTAATGCAGAGACATGTCCACCCAAAGGACCCGGCACCAAAACAAGGACATAGATAGCAGCTGACATTGCAAATCGCAACCCAAAACCCAGTTGCACAATACTGGCACTCTGGAGGTTACTCGGTTACAGATGTCAAGCACTGTTGTGGAGAAAGGGAATTACAAAGGAAGGTTTAAGAGAAAGAGAGACAGAGTCACAGAATCAAAAGGGGATAGACAAAATTATAGGACAGTGGTGGTAAATCTTTGGCAGTCCAGGTGTTTTGACCCACAACTCCCAGAATTCCAAGCCTGTATTGCAACGACAAAGGACTGTGGGGGTTGTGGTCCAAAACATCTGGAGTGCTGAAGATTTGCCACTACTGCTATAGGATGACCAACGATTCTTAACATACTGGATATATTAATAGTCTGCATTTGTCCATAGTCATGGTGTTAACTTGGACCAGAATTTTCTCTCCCCCCCCCGCCCCTTGACATAACTGGCTCTATACTCAGTGGGTGAGGTTTGTTGCTATGGAGCCAGAGGTTGTAGAATCCATTCTACTGTGCCTTTAAGGAAAACACACAATTTGTGAAGTTATGGCAATCTGCACAGTCCCTGGGTGGCCCCAGAAGAAGGGAATAGTAAATTACCTCTGAGTATTCTACCGATAAAGCCCTGATACCATAAGTTAGAACGGTCTTGATGGCACATAATTTTGAATTTTACTGTAATTTCAGCTCATTTCCGTAAAAAAAATAAAAATCAATAGCTGATAACAGAATGTCCATATAATCAGTGCTTTGACTGATTATTACTGATAAAGTAAAATCAGGGCTTCGTGGTGCAGTGGTAAAATGCCTGTACTGCAGGTAAAACTGTGCTCACAATCTGGGGTTCAATCCTAGGTAGCAGGCTTATGGTTGACTCAGCCTTCCATGCTTCCGAGGTTGGTAAAATGAGTACCCAGCTTGCTGAGGGGGCAATGTGTAGCCTGCATACTGTAATTAAAACTGTAAACCACCCAGAGACTACTTGAAATGGTAAGGGGCAGTATATAAGCAGAAGCAGAACACTTTACATGGCTACAGAACAATCAACTCCTACCACCAACAATCCCACTGCCATTATGAAAGTCCACAAATAATATAACTGTCACTCTCTTTTTTCTACAGTATTTGGCTTTGTTCTCTATATCATGTACTTTGTATATAAATCCATGAGCTAACTTATCCCTGTATTCCACAAAAGCTAAAATATGTTAGCTTTTAAGGTGCCACAATAATGTTGTTTTTATTTTAGCTTCTTTAAGATTATTCACCAAACTTCAACTAAAGAATTCTATTGATGGTTCCAATCTTTACTCCTATTCCACATTTAATGAATGGAGATCACACAGCAGCACTTTTTAAAAAGACAAAGATTATTCCTCAGCTGGTTCTTAACTTCACTATCACTCTTTTTACATATTTCTAATCATGTTAGTGAAAACAGAAAAACGAAGCAATGGCGGGGGGGGGATATTGTTTTTTAAGGAATTCAGTATATTTTCACTCTCAGAAGATTGCAGTAGAACTGTTCATTATTTGCATACCATTTCAAGCGATTGTGTAAAACATGGCATCCTAAATGTGTCAACTCAGCTGTGATGAACACAGCAAATTTGCTTTTCAGGATCTCTGTACCCTGAGACTCGGTCAATATTACAAACCTGCCTAAGTGGACAGAAAATGAGAAGAAAAACTTGAGAGATCTAAAATAGTCATCAATTCCTTAAAAAAGCCTTTTGGTTGCCTGCTGTTCTCAATTATCTTGTGAGGTTTGCACGAGAAATTGAAAAATAATGCAATTGCATAATTGTATTATGATGCAAAGGAAAATGCTGCAAAAAAAAAAAAAAGAATAAGAAGCACTTTTTACACATCTGGATTTGCTTGCAGTTGTTTGTTATAGTTATATCCCATCTTCACTCCAATGAGCACAAAACATTGTCCTTCTCCCTTTTGTTCTTATTACAACTCTGAGAGGTAATTCAGGGTGAGAGGGAGTAACTTGGACAAAGTCACCCAATGAGCTTCATGGTCAAGTGGGGATTTAAACTCAGGTTTCCTAGTTTGAGACTCATGGAAGATACTATAATTGACAGCTGTGTCAAGTCTTGCAGACAAAAGGCGGTGGATTCCTTTATTTTGCAGCTAGTCCCTTCAGGTTTTAGCAGGTTTTCCATGGGGGTTAAAATACTGGAAAGCAAAACAAAACAAAAACAAAAACAAATGAACACAATAACACCTGCCCCCCAAAAAAGTTTACAGACACACAAGAATGTCACATTGAAGAAGGGACTGGTTTGTTTTCCATGGCTTCAGAGACTAGGACACGGGGCAGTGGTTTCAAACTACAGGAAAAGAGATTCCATTTAAACATTAGGAAGAATTTCATGACAGTTAGAGCTGTTCGGCAGTGGAATATGCTGTCACAGTGGGTGGCGGAGTCTCCTTCTTTGGAAGTTTTTAAGCAGAGGCTGGATGGCCATCTGTCGGGAGTCCTGTGATGGCAGGGGGTTGGACTAGATGGCCTTTGAGGTCTCTTCCAACTCTATGATTCTATGAAGAAGTTCCAGTTCTATAATCTGTGCATGTGTTGAACCAAGTGTCATTTATCTAAACACATTTATTAGAGTCCTTGCATTCCATGGTCCTGTCCATGTAACATCATAATAACCAGCAGCTGTAATTATAACCCACTCCCTGCATGCATGGCAGCAGGGGCGACTTTCCCATAGGCCTTTGTGGTTCAATGAACCAGGGCGCCTCAACCCCAAGGGCGCCTGAACCCCCAAACCCCTCCCCCGCCCCCACCTGGGCGACCTCCTTGAGCCGGTAGGTGACTTCGTCGGCCAGCATCTGGCAAGTCTCCTCGGGCACCTGCGCGATGCCCATCACCTCCACCATCGCCTTCATGGACTCCGAGGGCAGCTGCGCGCAACTGCCCGCCTTCGCCTTCATCTCCTCCGCCATCGCCGGGACCGAGGAGGGGCGCCGGGCAGCAGAGCGAACCACCGCCGCCCCACTCGCACAGACCGGCTCCGGGCGGGGGGTGGGAGGGAGGAGGGTCGGCAGCCAAGGGGGCCCTGCCCGAGGCAGGCACACGGGGGCAGAGCGCAGTGGCGGCGGCGGGGAGGGAAGGGAAGGGAAGGGAGGCTGCCTCCCGTGAGCGGCGACCACGATGGGCGGCGGCCCTTTGACCGGTAGGCCCCGCTCCGCCCGCGCCTGCGCCCGCCACCCGGTTTCCCGGCGGCCCTTGCGGCCAGCGCCACCCTCTGCGCATGCGCTCTTCCACCTGCCCGGACCCGCCAGGGCCAGGCGGGATCCACGACCAGAGAAAGGAAGCGCGGCGGGGGTTCCTAGAGCGGCACCAAAGCGGCCGGCTCGCGCGCCTGCGCGGAGGAGCTCAGCCCGTGTCTCCTGGCCGTCGGGGACCCGGCGAGTTTTCGCCCGCACAGAGGGAGCAATTCCCCGGTGACGGAGGCGGGGGGAGGGAAGGGGAGGGGAGGTCGGCCCCGCCCGCCCCGTGGGAGGTAAGCCGCCCCCCGCATCCCACCCCCACATCGCACCCCCCACCCAGCAACGGGAGAGGGGGCACGAACCCTGCGGGCGTGGGGGTGGGTGCGGGTGGGTGCATGCATGCGCGCCAGTGCCTTCCACCTCTCCCACCCAGGCGAGGAAGAGGAGGAGGAGGAGGAAGAGCGCTCCTGCCTACCTGGCGCATGGCGGTGGAGGGGGGGTTGCCGTCCCCAAGCCTGCTTAGGGGGAAAGGAGGACTGCCGGGTGGGCTTCCTCCTGTTGCTCCCCCTCCAGGCACCCCCAGAGTGCTGCACCCGCCCGGGGCAGATGCACCCTCCTGTCCCTGCCCCCCCGCCGCCCCTCCGCCCCAGATACGCCCCTGCCTTCACCTGCCCTGCCTCTTGTCTTTCAGGGCAGGAATTGGGCTTGGGGGGGGCGCCACAGGGATCTTCGAACCACGGCTCCACATATCCTTAAGACGGCCCTGCATGGCAGCCTTTGATGTCTTGACACAAGGGGCAGCTTTCCTGCATTTTCATTTAGCGGGGTTTAAAGAGAGAATTAAGGAAAGGAGAATTTTCTACCAAAAGTAACATGTTTACCAATGGAGGCTATAATTAGAGATGGGCACAAAACAAAACAAAATTCATTCCATTATTCATTATGTTTCATTATGTAATGAAACGAATAACAAAAATTGTGATGAAATTGGAATAAACCGAACAGAACCACAAAAATTAGGTTCGTTACATTTCGTTTTCGTTAATGGCAACACACAATGAAATGAGCTGTTTTTAAATGTTAAAAAACATCCTGAATATCCGTAAAAACCCAGTGACAATTATTTATTCTGCCTGATAATACCTACCAGGGGGGTTGGGGTCCTTAAAACGTGCATTTGTCTTTTCTCAGATCGCTGTATTTTTTTCCTTTAAGGGGAGTTAGGGGACATCGACCCAAAATGGTTCCCAGATGCCTAATATTGATTTCTTGGGTATTAAAATGCCCCGGACATCCATAAAAACTCAGCGATAATTATTTGAAATTATTACCTACCAGGGGGTTGGGGTCCTTAAAACGTTTGTTTTTGTCTTTCTCCCATCGCAATGTATTTTTTCTTTTCCCTTTAAGGATGACACAAAATGGATCCCAGCCACAAGATGGATGCACGCCATGTGATGGGATCATGTAAATTCTTGGACAGTTTCAACCAATAGCATGCCCAGGTTGCAGACTGGGTAGGTGTGGCATCCACAGAGGGCATAAAAAAGCTCTGGCAGCCCCCATCCACCTTGCAGTCTGTGGAGGGAGTCATTACTTTAGGCCAGCTAGGCAGGTGTGTGTCTCTGTGTTCCTGCTGGCTGCAGCCTGGCTCTTAGGGGAGAGAAAGAAGAGATTTCTCTTGCAGCCTCCCTTTGTGTGTGCGTACCTCTCGGTGAGTACCCTCCCCTGCCCTGCAGTGCAGTCACTCTGCGGCTGCCTTACACCCTGGGCAACACCCGCCACTGCCTTTGCAGCCTCCCTGTGTAACTAATCTATACTGTATCTCTGCCAGCACCATTTTTTAGTGTTTTCTGGGGCGTTGGGGGACGCCCGCATGCGGAAATGCTTTAAATCGCGCAAGAAGCTGGTAAAAACGAAAAATGAAAAAACGAAACTTTTTTTTCAAAATTCACGAAAAATGAAAATGAACTGAAACGGACCCACTACGAAAAACGAAAAAACGAAACGTCTTTTTTTTCCGATTCATGCCCATCTCTAGCTATAATACAGAATTCAAACAGGTAGATTGCAAAATGGGACAGCCACAATTTTCCAGACAAATACAAGATGCAATACAGAGGACAGATGAAGTCAGAGGCATCGGTTCTCTGGTCTGCTTCACTTGCTCTTTCTCCGACAGCCTGCGAGAAGCCTAGGTGTGCTTATATTGGCTAGGTTGAAGAAGTTAGAAACAATTGTGTAATATCAACCAACTTGGTTACATAACAAGTACTTCCATGGGCTGTGTAGTCCCCACCGTCCACTAAGTGTCGGATCTTGCAGAGTTACAGTTAATTTACTGTAATGATGCAGCCCTGGATCAGGCTTATATTATAACCTCTACAAGGGAAGGGCCAGTAGGCATAGGAGACTTCTCTTTCATGCATGGCAGGAAGGACAAGGGAGTACACAATTACAGCTATATATGCAGAATGCATCCTAAGGTGGAAATACCTTTCTTTAAAGGGTAGGGGACTACTTGGGTTTAATGTTCCTGTGATTATTGCAAGGTATAAACACTGCCAAGATATAAGAAGAAGAAATGAAATGTCTTCATTAAACAAAAGAAGAGGGAAGGTATTTTTCTTTTAATCTTCACACTGTATTACTAATTCCTCTAGCTAACATTTGAAATCTTGCTCCTATCTAAAATGGAGATCCAATAATAGGAAAATACTGTATTCTGTTTGTACATATTCAGGATATTTATTAACCTTTTTAAAGAAAGGAAAATTATGGTAAGTCTAGCAAGATTAGATTTGAACCTACAGACTGTAGGGTTAGAAAACCTTTTACAGAGGAGCATACTTGGGGCTCAGAAATTATCTATTTAAAGTATGACTTCAGCTTTTGCTCTACAGATTTGGCACCAGATCCTGAAGTGTAATGGGTATTTGGACAGCAAAAGAAGAAAAAGTGGGGAGGGAGGGAGGCCGGTAAGTTGAGTCATGGCAACTGGACTTATTTTTCTTGAGAGACTGAAACGTTTTGGTGCTCCTCCAAACACCTTTGTCAGTCTGAAGAAAGCTAGTTGCGAGTCCTCCATTTTATAGTTCACTTTGACCTCTTGTCACCCTGGTCTTAAATAGGCTCATAAGGTGAATAATGGCCTGAATAGGCTCCTTAGGTAGACAACTGTCTCAATAACCTTAGGTGAAGAATGGCTTAAGGTGCTGAAACCCATAAAGTATGGGTTTTTAGCTTTGGCCTTGGTGGTGAAGGCTTTTTGATTTGTCTGGGTATTGTTGAAATCACAGCCTGATAAGTAGCAGATAGACTGTGCCTGAGGCCCCCCCACATGAAGCCATTCTTCCACCTGACATTTGCCTGGTCCCCTCTGAGCTGCTTCAAATGAGGGTTAAAGACCTGGATATTCACACAGGCATTCCTGCAGGCCAGGCCATGACTATGTCATTTACCATTAACAATTTTATCTTACCCGTCTAAACTAAATTAAATTAAAATTTAGTTATTTACTGGTTATAATGGTCTCAAGTGTTTAACTGTATTATGATTATTTGTTATTGTTACATTTTGTATTTATTTATTTATTATTTATTTGTTATATTTCTATACCGCCCATCTTCCAATGGAACTCTGGGCAGTTTACAACAGGATTAAAATTGACAGTGCAATACACACACAAAAATCAATCAAATAGAGGCAAAGCAAAAGGGGGAAACCCTCAGCAAAGAATGTCAAGAAAGCAGGGGAAAAACACATTAAATTAAATTAAATTAAATTAAAGGTTGTCAAATGCCTCCCTAAAAAGCACGGTTTTTGAAGGCAGGCAGGGACTGTGCAAGGTGCAGCTCACTTGGAAGGTGGTTCCACAATGAGGGGCCCACCACGGAGAAGGCGCGGTTGCACGTGAGCGACTTCCGCGCCTCCCTGGGTGTGGTCACTCGGAGTGAGTGCATCTGCGACATTCTAGTGGGCCTGGCCTCAGTTGACCTTTGGGAGATACGTTCCAACAGGTATTCAGGACCCAAGCCATGGAGGGTTTTGTAACCAGGAACTTGAACTTTATCCGGAGAACCACGGGCAGCCAATGCAGGCATGCTAGAACTGGGGCAATGTGATCGTATCTACGAGCACCCACCACCAGTCTGGCCACCGCATTCTGCACTCGTTGAAGTCTCCGGACAAGGTCAATGGCAACCCCATGTAGAGGGCGTTGCAGTAATCAATCCTCGAGATCACGGGGGCCTGCACAACTGTCCTCAGGGAGGTCTCATTGAGGTACGGGCAGATCTGGGCAATCCTGCGGAGATGGAGAAAAGCGATCTTGGAGAGAGCCATCACCTGAGCTTCGAGGGAGAGGGCTGAATTGAAGACCACACCCAGATTCCTAGCCCTGTCCATATGTTGGAGGGAAACTTCCCCCAGACTAGGGAGGGGGCCATTATACCTAGACAAGGGCACCCCGAAGAACAGAACCTCGGTCTTTTGTTCTTCGGTATGATGATGGTGATGATGATGTTTCATTTTGCTTGTATTGTTACTGCTGATCCTCTTTGTTGTAAACTGTGACCCTGCTTGTCAGATGGTGGTACTGAAATTAAATAAATAAAATAAACAAATAACAAACCCAATGCTAAATACAATTTTAAAAGCAACAAAACATAACAGTCTGCTTTTAAAAAACCTCTCAGACCTCCAGTCACTGAGGAAAAGCCTGCTTAAAGTGAAAGGGAAAACAAGCTCACGAGTCAGCTCAACTCATTCCCATAACTTGTGATTTTATCATTAATGATCAAACACAATTCATGTGTAGTGACTGGTACTAGAGTAATAAAAATTGATTCTTGGTAGTCATGGTTTAATAAGGAGTATTATTTGTCTATAGGTTATTACTTACCAAAGATGGGAAATTTTAAAGGTCATGCACTTCCTGGGAGTTTTTTCCTACTCTTTGGCTTGTGGTGGTCTGTGAAATATCCATTAAAGTACCTCTGCCGAAGGAAAAAGAATACTTCGTCCATCAGTTCCAAGGCCAGATTTCAGCGTTTAGAATTTACTGAAGGCATCGTCAAAGTTGCCTTTGCTCTCATTGGTAAGTTGATTTTGTTTGGCTGTACTTCAAAACGGGATCATTAAAATTTGAGAAATAACAAAAACCCAATAGTTTTTAAAACAGTATGTGTCAGTAGTAAAGTGAGTTGTCACTACAATTCAATTTACTATTGACACATACTGTTTTAAAAACTATTGGCATGCTGAAGCCATTGCAAACAATAGTGTGAGTTGGGCCTTTTGTTGCACTTTGCTTCCATTTGTGTAACTTTCTTGTTCAAGAAGTTAAGATTTAGTTTCCTAGTTTAGGAAAATCTGGTTTAATATTTGTAAACAGCATTCTTCTGCCTGTTTGCTCCTATTGCAAGCACGAAAAATGAAACAAACCATAGCTTCTTTCTCCTTGATTTACTTATCATGATATGATACCTGGTAAAACCCGTTGCTATGGCTTGTCCTTCCCTCAGGAGGCCAGATAAAGAACCCACAGTTTGTTTTTGAATTGCATTCTGGCTTAGAGAGAGAGAGAAACCAGAGAGAAAATGCAGAATGCTAGGTACAGACATCATAGGAAACAAACCACGAATGAAAGGTGGTTTATTTGCTGCGAGTAGGAGTCAACTAGTCAGCACCAGCATACCAACTGACTGACTCCAAACACTAATTGCAAATCCAGTATATTTTATTTATTTATTTATTTATTTATTTATTTATTCTTGTATTTATATCCCGCTTATCTACTACAAGTAGTACTCTAAGCGGCTAACAAAGCAATATAAACCAGACAACAACAATAAAGTACATCAAAAACAAAATCAGCATAATAATAAGACAATATAACATGTAGGATCCTCCAACATCCCAGCATGCGGAGAAACGAATCCTAACAAGGTTAAAAATTAGACATACCAGGCAGACTGATTTAAAACAATGGCGATGGCGGGGGAAGGGGAAAAAAGAAAGGAAAAAAAAAAAACTAACTGAAGTCGCCAAAGGCCTCTCGGAACAAAAAAGTTTTTAAAGCTTTCCGAAAGGCCTGCAGGGACTCTGCAGAGCGCACTTCGCTAGGGATGGCATTCCATAGGGAAGGGGCTGCCACTGAGAAGGCCCGGTTCCGAGTGATCGTCTTCCGGGCCTCTCGTGGAGTGGCAACCCGCAGCGAGTGCGCTCGCACCTGCCGAACAGGATGGGCCAAGATGGATCGCTGGACGATACGCTCTGCCAGGTAGTCCGGACCCAAGCCATGGAGGGTTTTATAAACTAAAACCAAGACCTTGAATCTAATCCGGGCTGCAACGGGCAACCAGTGCAGGCGGACCAGAACTGGGGTGATGCGGTCATAACAACGCGCACCAACCACCAGTCTGGCCGCCGCATTCTGGACCCGCTGCAGACGCCGGAGAAGAGTCAAGGGCAGCCCCATGTAGAGTGCGTTGCAGTAGTCCAGCCTCGAGATCACCAGTGCCTGGACCACTATTCTCAGAGAGTCAACATCCAGGTATGGGCGGATCTGGGCGATCTGACGAAGATGGTAATAAGCGGCCCTGGTCACCGACGCCACCTGCGCCTCCATGGTCAGCGCCGGGTCCAGGACCACGCCCAGATTCCGCGCCCTCTCCACTGGCCGGAGAGAAACCCCCCCCAGACAGGGAAAAGGGCCACCATACCCAGATGGTGAGCTCCCAAAGAACATAACCTCCGTCTTCTCGGGGTTGAGCTTAAGCCTGTTCGCCCCGGTCCAAGTCAGGACGGCGTCCAGGCACTCATCAAGGATCCTCACAGCTTCCACTGCAGAGGTGGAAAAGGAGAGATAGAGCTGCGTATCATCAGCGTACTGATGACAGCAAACTCCAAATCTCCTAATGACCCCAGCCAGCGGCCTTACGTAGATGTTAAACAGCAAAGGGGACAGCGACGACCCCTGTGGAACCCCACAAGGGAGAATCCAAGGAGCCGACAACTCCCCCCCATGCTGAACGTACTGGGGACGGCCCTCCAGGAAGGATCGGAGCCAACTGCGAGCAGTGCCTCCGATTCCGACCTCAGAGAGCCGATCCAACAGGATACCGTGGTCGACGGTATCAAAGGCCGCTGACAAATCCAGGAGAACCAACAGGGTAGAGCAACCCCTGTCGGCCGCCCGGATTAGGTCATCTTGCAGCGCGACCAAAGCTGTTTCAGTCCCCCGACGAGGCCTGAACCCGGACTGGCAAGGATCGAGGCACTGCCGATCCTCCAGGTACGACTGCAGTCGGACCGCCGCCACCCTCTCGACCACCTTACCCATGAAAGGGACGTTAGCTATAGGACGATAGTTGGCTAAATCGTCCGGACAAAGGCCTGGTTTTTTAAGAATGGGCTTTACCACCGTCTCCTTCAGACGAGAGGGAAAAACCCCCTCGCTGAAAGAGGCGGTGGCGATGACCGAAGCCCATTCGGCCATAGTCCCACTGGCAGCTTTTATAAGCCAGGCAGGGCAGGGGTCGAAAGGAGTGGACGCCGGCCGGCAGCAAGCCATAGCCTTAGAGGCCTCGACAGCAGAAACAGGCCCAAGCGCATCCAACCGAGGCGACGAAGGCGGACCAGCCACCGGGGATGCCGGGACAGTGCTACTGCAACCGGAGTCGAAGCCGGCCCGGATGGCCTCAATCTTAGAACAAAAAAAGGCTGCAAAATTCTCACTACTGAAATCAGTAGGAGGAGGCCTGGCCAGACTAGGATTGGTGAGGTCCCGAACCACCCGGAAGAGCTCCGCCTGGCGGTTCGAGGCCTCACCAATTCTCAGGGAGAAAAAAGATCTTTGAGCCTCCCTGATCGCGTTGACATAGCGACTAGTCTGGGATACAACAGCAGCCTTATTAATAACCGTCCGGGTTCTTCTCCAGCTGCGCTCTAGTCTTCTCCTCACTTGCTTCATTGCTCGGAGCTCAGACGTGAACCACGGAGAGGACCGAGCTCGGCACCGGAGAAGACGCTTGGGAGCGATCCGGTCGATGGTATGGGCAGCTGTATCAAACCACTGGTTAGCCACAACCTCGGCCGGCGCGCCAGTCAGTTCTCCAGGAAACGCCCCGAAGGCCTCCTGGAACCGGGAAGGGTCCATAAGTCTTCGGGGACGGGCCAAAACAGAAGGCCGATGGTCCCCGCGAGGAGGGGCCGGGATCGCCAGGGGGAAAGAAAGCAGGTGGTGGTCTGACCATGACACAGGCAGGGAGGCAATGCCCCCTACCTCCAGACTCAAATTCCCCGACATGGAGGAAAAAACCAGATCCAGGGTATGGCCTGACCTGTGGGTGGGACATACAACATGCTGGGACAGACCCATGGAAGCCATGGATTCCATGAACTCCAGAGCTGCACCGGAAAGTTCACCGCCGGCGTGCACGTTGAAGTCACCCGCCACCAGGAGGCGCGGGGACCTCAACAGTGCCGCCGCGATGAACTCGGAGAGCTCCGGCAGGGATTGTGCTGGGTTGCGGGGAGCACGGTAGCCCAGCACAATGCCAAATCTGTCCCGCTGTCCCACCAGCAGGTGAAGGCACTCAAGCCCCTGGCTAACCAATGTCGAGGCCCTGCAGACAAAAAGGGAGTCCCGATGAACGATTGCGACCCCACCTCCCTTCTGACCCTCCAGCCTTCCCACACCCTGAACCAGATACCCGGGTGGGCACAGAAGAGAGAGCGAAGCCCCCCCCTCCGCACCCACCCAGGTCTCGGTGATGAGAGCCAGGTCAGCCCGCCCATCTTGGATGGAATCATGAATAATGGGGATTTTATTGTGGACTGACCTGGCATTCAACAGAATGCAGGAAAGGCTGGAGGCACTGGAGAAGTGACTCCCGGACACGTGGCAGCAAGCCGAGGGGTCAGAACGCGGGACAGGCACAAGATGCCTGACCCGGGTTCTTCTGATCGGACACACCCCCCGGCTACAAGCGTACCGCCCACGGCCCGTCACAGTTGGTATGTGAGTCCCTGCAAACATGGCGGTTTAAAAAAAAAAAAAAAAAACCAACAACAATACAATTAGAAATACAAATCAAATAGAAAACCACTAAGTAGGGGTATAACAACCACTAAAATTACAATTACAAATAACTTCAATACAATATAAATAAGTGCTACAAAGAAAGAAGAAAAATTTAAATGAAATTAACTAAAATAAATAAATATAAAAATATTGCAAACTTTAAGGTTATAGCAGTATAACTTATACTGTAGGTGTAAGTAGGGGTAGCTGTAGGTGTAGAGGCATGGCAGCTCAGCAGACTAGAGTACTGAAAATGTCATCTGCAAAGGCAGCAACTCGGTGGTTCGAATCCTGGGTGCTTGGAGCAGAGTGAACTCCTGCTGGTAACCCCAGCTCCTGCCAACCTAGCAGTTCAGAAGCATGTAAATGCTTGTAACTCCTTTGATTCTGATGCAGCCAAAGAGGCTCTCAGACCCTTTTGTCTGTGTTAGAATTAAGGGGATTCCCTGGGATTCTGATGCAGATAAAGGGGCTTTCAGACCCCTTTGGCTACGTTGGGAAAATGGCTCATCCCCACTGCCTCCCAGCCGGGTTATTTTGATGACTTGAGCTGTCAGAGTCAGCTGGGAGGTGGTGGGGAAAACTGGGAAACAGCCACCAGATTGCAGCCCCTTGCCTTAAGGGAGATCTGGCGGCAGCTTCCCGGTGTAGAGGAACTGAACCGAAAACATCATTTTGGTTCAGTTTGTGATGACACGCTGTCTCCCGTTTCATTCGTTTTGTAACCTTACAAAACTACAAAACAGTGTGTCATTTTTCGTAAGGTGCCCATCCCTAGCCAGGATCTGTTTGAAATTGCTCTGGTGGAAAGTCCAACTAGCTGACTACTGTGGGTAGCACTATTTGTCTGAGCAACACTGTTGCACAGGTGATGTTCTCTACTGAGGAAAATGTCCTTGTGTAGCCAATGTGAATGTCATGATGCTTGCACTTTGGACCTATAGCATGGGCAACTTGACTGAACTGGGTTGTGGCCTTGGTCGCCTTGGAGTGGAACATTCATGTACAGTATTTGTAAATTTTCAGAGCTAGTCCCTGAATGAAAACAGTGCAATCCTCTATCCAACTCAGAGCTACAAGTCAAGGGCAGCACTGGCTTATTTATCTGTTGTTCATTGCTGCCTACCTTTTAAATATTTTACACAGTTTTTAAAAGGAACATTTGAGCTGCTGCAAAATACTATTGAATTCAAGCCTCTGGTTCCTAACATGTAACTAAGTTCAAGAGAAACCATTTGAATTAGAATCTGATAGAAATAATAAATATGCAGTCAAAATTACTGATCTGGATTTTGACTTTTTGTATACAGTAATAAGTACTCTCATTGGCTTATATTATTATTATTATTATTATTATTATTATTATTATTATTATTATTA
>JAHTLZ010000007.1:18349620-18368633 GCA_023846285.1 Phrynocephalus versicolor | reverse complement strand
ATTATTGCAGAACCCGGGATTACTCTTCACTAAAAGTCATACAAATATTAAATATATCTGCTGGGATGTAAATTCTACTAATCTCAATGAGATTTACTCTCAGATAAGTGTGTATTAAGATTGCAGTCTCAAAGCATAAGTAAAACAAAGAATGCTATTATTATTGACCAAGGAGATCACCAACTTACTTTGCCATTGTTCCACCCGCATTCAGGTATGGTGGCCGAGCAATTTGTTCCTGATGGACCTCATCTGAAACTTTACAATTACGAAATCAAGCAATGGGATCACCTAATGAACTGGCAGCATGCAACCATGTATCTCTTCTATGGCATCTCAGGACTGGTAGACATTGTGTCTCACAGCACTAACGCACTGCCAGTAGCCATGGACCGCATGATGCTTTCACTTGCTGTTTTTGTGGAAGGTAAGTTACCTGCACCGTGTTGCTGCTGACAGCATTAAACAAATCATTTCTGAATCAAAGTGAAACTGAGTAGTTACGCATTATTCCCATATCAGCAAGAGGTTGGACTTGGCATTGTTTGAGGTCTCTTCTAGCTGTATGATTCTGTCCTCTAGAAGTAGGGTAAATGGCATGTCTTTTCTGGCCAGCTTTATTCCTGGCTAGGAGAGATGGAGACATGCCAAGGAAGGCACAGAGACCACTGGACCCAAACTAGGAAGGTCCACCACTCTTCTCTCATCTTGCCATTCTCTTCTTCCTCGCTTTCTTTTTTTTCTTCCCCTTCTTCAGGTCTTTTCTTTGGAAGAGACCTGAGCTGGTCATTTGTGCATATCCATCCATTCTCAGCAGGGACCTTATGGCCCCCTAGGAACCTCTGGCCATAGAATAAAAACAATTCTTCTCACCTCACCTTACAAGGTTCATTCTGTGACTTATACAATCCCGTGTTGACCTGCATTTCCTCCATACTGTATTAAGTTGATGGCTGTCACAAAAAGGGGGGGAAAGGTTGACAATGGCTGCTAGAGTGACAATGTTATGTAATACCATCACTACAATTACTTTATGGTAATATGGAGGGGGAAATGATATATCTCAAGACTGATAATTAGTGCATATTATTATTGAAGAATTTAAGATTTAGTAAAGAGAATCTGTTTGTGGTCCCTTGTACAAAAGAAACAGAGTAACTGTGTTATATGGTAATATGATAATTAATGGGCCCACATTATTTAAAGGAGGGAAGGAGAAACTGGCATAGTTCTGATTGAAATGTTCAGCATCATGGCAAGTTTGGTTCTGAACCTAAACATGGGAAGTGCTGAGTAGTCTTTTGTAATATCAAATATTAATTCAACATCACTGAGAATGTAGATGGTAAGTAGAATGAGGCACTCCCTCTACAGCTTGAGAAGTCTGTACACCCCAAATGCTTTTTTGGCTTCAAGAAAAGGTACACACACATAGTTCAGTTGACACAAAACTTTGCATTGTAAAAGAAAATTTTGTGCAGTAGCAAATAAAGACAGAAGAAAAAAAGTAGCTGACCTCTCCCTGCCCCTGTTTCCCTGTCACCAGGTTTTCTCTTTTATTACCATATCCATGGGCATGCTATGCTAGATCTCCATGTTCATCAGTTGCTTTTAGTGGCCATCTTTGGTGCAGCCATCTGTGTCTTCTTGGAAGTCTTCTTCCGTGGCCTCATTGTCCTTGAGATGTTCCGGACAAGTCTTTGCATACTGCAAGGAAGCTGGTTCTGGCAGGTGAGTGACTCTCTGTTTCCTGACTCCACGATCAGCTTCTGCTCAGCAAAACTTTGAGATCAGGCATAATGCCAGCCACCAACATCCTCAGAGAACTGCCAAGAGCCTGCTGCTGCTGATACCAATATCCTGGTGTCTCTCTTCTACACTTCTCCAATTACCAGACAGCTCTCATTGTTATAACAGTGTATTGTGACTATAACCGTAGTGTCACTCCAGGACACCATGTTCAAGTTCAACAGTGGCTGCTTGGTCACTTTCTCCTTCCTGCTTTCTTGCTCTCTGCTTCATCTCAGGAGGTTGCAGCTCAGCTATTTATCCTCAGCAGAAATATAGGATGTTATGCAGGACTGGGCTGCCTAGCACAATAGTGGGTCCGCTTTAGATTAGATAAAAGTTACATTTTTGGAGTGCAAATCCCACAAATCCTCAGACAGCATGGCCATAAAAGGAAATATTGTCAATCACTCTTGTGTCTCTTAGAAGTGCATCCAGCTCTGCAGTTCAGCAACAACTATATATGTTGCCTTGGATGTTTTTCCACTTGCCAACTGCCATATATAATACTGTTGAGTATATTGCACCTAAGAGTGATGATGTCGCCAGAGAGAGAGAGAGAGAGAGATGGACACTAAAGAGTTCCTGCCTCAATGCAAGGGATTGTCTGACTCACTGACTACTTGTTCCCAATCAGCTTTATTGTGGGTAAGTCCAGTGAGCACCAAGATGGAAACAGGAACTCAGCTGATGTATGAACAGGATCATTTTTTTACAACTGATTTTCCATTTTTCTTCCAGTGTCCCCAGTTTGAAATATCAAAATGGATAGAAAGGCAGAACACTGATATTTTATAAAAATGATAATAGTAATAGTTTCTAAACTGTAGATTTCAAAGCTTATATTAATGTTGTGGCTTCCAAAGGGGTCATCGTGTCCATGTTTGTGGCAAAGAAAACAGTCCTGTTGAGCCCTGTTAGATCAACATAGTTTTTTTTTAAGTATAAATGTTAAAGGACTACAGTTTGGTTCATCAGAGGCATGAGTTGTTATCACAGATACCTTGTCAATTCATGCACGTAGTGTAATAAGGGATCACAGCCCCAGTTCATTCCTTTGGTGAAGCATAACTCGGGTACCTTATTTTAACCTCCCTTTAAAATCTCTTTGCCCATCATGGCTTCTTTAAACTTGGTATCCGAGTATACTGGGAGGCTGAAATGTTCTCGTTTAGACGTTTGGATTTTACCATGTTTAATATCTTATTCATGTGCTCCCCCCACCCCTCCCCCAGCACACAGGTTGGCCTGTTTGCACGAAATGCAGAAGGCCACCACTTATATGAGAGGAGGATGCTAGATAAATCTGTGATTTTGTGGGTAACATAATAGGTCTTACAGTGATGCTACCAGGCTAGACGACAGAGCTCAATTGGCTTCAAGGTTGTTGTAGGAACCAACTTCCTAAAATGTGTTGTTGGAAAGCTGCTTCAGGCCCCAGTAGATAAAATTGTGATGTTTAGTGTAGTAAATCACACTTGAGTAGGCCCACTGAATCAGTGGGCATTTGATAAGTTCAATTAATTCAAATGGGCCTGCTCTAGTTGTGAATTACTATGCAAAGCACAAGCATTTCAGCCCATATGTAGTGTCAGTCCAGTGGATGTGGTTCGATCTCCAGTCCAACCAGTGGTCCAAAAGGTTCAGTAGTGTGATTGGGTCACCTTCTGTCAGATGTTGTGCTTTTAACTGTAGCTGTAGTCCAACAACGTAAGTTTTCTACACTTGGGTTTTTAGCAGTTGGAATAAGCCCACCTGCAATCCAGAGCTGAATTCAAGGATTTAGGTTCCCCTTAGGGAAATTATTGTTGGACTGGTAGTAGATTGAGCATGAACATTCAGCAAGTGAGGTAGCAATTCAGTGCAATGACCTGTGCCTCCATTCTGTAGCATATGGCCAGGAGGCAATATGGGGGACATCCCAGGGAAAGAGAAACCATTCAATGTTACATCTTGCACTGGTCTTTGTGGACCTTATAGGCTAAGAGGGACCATTGTTGCTCATTTTGAACCTCTGGTGGGAAGAGCACATTGTGCTCCTTCTACACGTTAGGAACAGAGGCAAACTGACCGGCTCAAGACCACACAGTAGATGTCAGGTAAGAGACTGATAACTACATCTACACATTTATCTTAAAGCAAAGCAAAAGAAAAGTGTTCTGCTTATATACCGCCCCATAGTGCTTCAAGCACTCTCTGGGCAGTTTGCAATTTAATTATGCAGGCTACACATTGCACCACTCCCCAGCAAGCTGGGTACTCATTTTACTGACCTCAGAAGGATGGAAGGCTGAGTCAACCATGAGCTGGCTACGTGGGACTGAACCCCAGGTCGTGGGCAGAGTTTTAGCTGCAGTGCAGTCATTTAACCACTGCTCCACAAGGCTCCTTAAACCCTAGCAACTGCCTCATCTCATGAAGGTGTACAAAATTTGACAGTGCAAACAAACTACAATAGAAAAACTAATATGCCTTGTGATTTTTCCCAGATTGGATTTGTACTTTATCCTCCGAGTGGGAGTCCAGAATGGAACCAAATGGATCATAATAATATTATGTTCCTCACAATGTGCTATTGCTGGCATTATGCATTTGCTCTTCTTATCATGGCAGTGAATTATACTATAGTCAGCTGGTAAGTGAGTTCTGTTTAATAACAGGCAATCTGAAGGTCTTTGTGTAACTTTCCTATAAATGCTGGTTTTGTTTTTAAAAGTATTTAGCTAGGCTAAAGCTTTGGGCATTTAAGTAATCTCATGTTCCTGTCTAGCAGATTTGGAACTAGCAAGTGGGTACATCAACTCTAGTTCTTCCTCCGTTTAACTGAAGAATCTTATGGTTCTGCTCAAGCAAATGACTACATTTGGGTGTAACAGAGAGATAAGGACTGAACTTGCTATCTGGTCCAGTGGCAGTAGCCACAGAGAATCGAGGCTGCAACTGTCAATGGAACTGTCAATGGAGATCCATTGTGGGTTACGTCGTGTTGATCACACCAGAGGGGCTGGGCTCCCAGTGACAGACTGGGAAGATGAGAGAAGAGTAGAACATTGGAAACATAGTGTTAATATGGCATTCCATGTATGAACAGCCAGTCCTCTGCATGATCACTTGTGTTATTCTTTATTTTCCCTTTCCAGGGTAGTTCGTTCAAAAATGAAACAAGCTCCAACCATGGAAATAGGATTACTCAAAACAACTGAGCGAGACCAGGAGTCAGAAGATGAGATCTAGTTTAGCATCAATATTTTCTCATCAGTTACTGTTTGTTCCTTCTGTTTCTGATCTGTAACATGTTTATTTTCCACATCATTTAGATTTACACAATCAAGGCACCTAGATGGCAATTTATGAAACCTCCATTAGTACAGTGCTTAAAGTAGAAAGAGAACATTTTACTATTGAACAGGCTCGGGGTGACATTGTCAAGTGAAAATCAATGCAGCCATTAATAGATGGGTCTTCTCTGGGAAATTTCCACATGTGGCATTAAAAAACAAACAGTACTATTCTTGCAGAAAACGGATTGTACATCTCAAAGTGAAACAACGAATAAATTGTACATATCTATTTTTAAGTATAAAACAATAATTCCCTGTCTAGTTTCCAAATGTATGCTTTGAAAATTTAGATTTGCAGTGGTATTGATTTTGTTATTATTTTTATTATTATCATCATCATCATTATTTATTATCAGGAATGTACTGATTGCATTGAAGCATACAAGAAGCCAGTGTGGAATTATTTTAGCATCAGTCCCTAGTACATTAAGATAATTAAAGGTATTCCATTGAACCAGTTCTTTCCCTTAAACAGGGTCAATTAACACATACTGTACAATCATGTATAAAGCTTCTGCATGCTGCACACTTTAGTTGTTGTCTGCTGTGCGCAGAAGGCTTAAGCTGAATGTCAGACCCCAACATAGCTAAGAAGCTTGATCACTCTTAAAGAGGTCAGTATGTCTCAGCCTAACCTACCTCACTGGATTGAATTGTTGACAATGCATTGCCCATAACACCTTGAAACAAGAGTGTTTAATATTTTTCTTCTTCTTGACATATTAGTAGAATTGCATTTGTCTACAAGGTCAGCAAGTATGACTGTCATGTACCAGAAGCCTTATATCAGAAACATTTTGCTTTATATGTGCACATTGTAACTGAAAGTATGCTTGAGAACTCAGTCTGTTTGAAGGTTAGATAGTTATCTCTGCATTGCCCAAAAAGAGGATAAAAAAAAGAAATCAGGTTGAAGCAAGTGACGCAGCCTGTGTGACCCCTGTGGAACCTCCCCATGCTGCGCCACTGCAGATGCCTTCAGAAAGAATGAACTTTCAAATACATTCTTGAATTTAATGTGAACTTGAATATACAGTCCCCCTAGCAGGCCTGAATACACTTACCTCTGAAGGTTGTTATTTGTGTCAAGTAGTAAAAGCAATCAGTGTGGGTGAGCAGTGACTTGTACTTGGGCAGCAAAGCAGTTGTGATTCACCTATCCCCCAACATGTTATTAATTAACTCTTTTTGAAAATACAGTAGGACCCCTGTATCCACTGATTCATTAACCACTGATTCACAAGCAGCAGCTGTAAAGCAAGCTACTGTCATAAAACATCAGCCATAAAGCAAGCTATTGTCGCAAAACAGCAGCCGTAAAGGAAGCTACTGTCACAAAACAGTAGGGTTTTTTTGGGGGGGGGAGTTGATGTTCTCTCTTATCCACAGTTTTCCTTATCCATGAGAAGGCCTGGAAGCGATCCCAGTGTATATTGGAGTCCTACAGTACTGTTTCCCCTAGCTTGCAGTGCAGTATTGCCTTTAACTTTTTGCTCACTGTAGGATCAGTTTAAAACTTCCATTTTTGTGCAATCAGCTTGGTGTGAAAGTAAACTCAGGAAACACAATATGGTATTGTCTGCCTTTAGCTTTAATATCAGTGGCCAGCATTCTAATCAGAATTATAGGACCTGTGCAGCAGTCTTGCACCTTGGGGTATGACCAGGAATGCAAGTGGCAACTTGTTCATTAGTAGCAATTTGCCACTGTGATTTGCAAAACTGAACTTAAGCTAGTAGATTCTCAGTAGGATTCTGCCCATTAAGTACATTCTCAGGTAACAAAATGTGGGTTGAGGCATAAAATAATAATGGGCAAATTTCATAGAGCATAGGCATGGTCTGTTCCGGAGTTCTTGTACTGGAAAATATCTACTTTCATTGGACATATATCAGACATTACACGATCATTTCCCCTGCTATTTGATGCATATTTTCCGTGCTCTTAAGATTCTTTTTATAACAAAAACCATTAGTAGAGAAGGAACAATTCCAATTGCTAACCAGTAAAAAATGCTCCAGGGTGGTGCAGATACTTGAAAACCATAAATCATTATTTGCTTTTAAAAGTACTGCATTGTGTCCCAGTATGTGGAAATAAATTAGTTCCAGATCACTCTAAAATGATCAACGTTTTGCGTGATGTGTTGCTTTTTATTTGTTGGCTACAGTACATAATCCACTTATGCCTGTCCACTTTCATTAAAAGCCATTGCTTTCTGGCCTATTGTAGCACGGTAGTTACTTGAATTTTTTTTTGTTGCACCAGTGGTAACAGTGTAATATATTCATAACTCACAACACAAAGAACTGCAATGGTAACAACAATCATCCAGCTCTTCAAACTAATGAAATCCAAAAACAAGAGTGGATTATACGTTAATTAAACCCATGAAATTTCAAGAGCAGATATCCAGAATACTCTTTGCTAGGCTGAACATGGTAAAGCTTGGTGGAATGAGGAGAATCTTCATCCTGACCAGATGCTGAAGCTTTGAGTTCCACCATTAAAGTCAAAAGTTGGAGGCTATGAACTTGGAAAACCAGCTTGTGGTGTGTTGGAGTTGTACACTCAACTGTATTTCTCAGTTTTGGTAGACAAGCACCAGTGAATCCTCCACTGTCTTTTTGAAACATGTTGCTTCTGCTTTGAGTGGGAGTAGAAACATGGAAATCCCCATTTCAGAACAGGTGGAGATTAAATTTAGTGACAGAATAGGCAAGATTCAGAGTATGGTGCCATGTTCAGAGTATGATATAGTGGTTAAAGGGAGGGGTCTTAAAAGTGGTGTAGTCCTTGTGTCATGGTAGAACTCTTTTTTCTGATGGCAGATCCTGCCTTGTGTGGTTATTCAGGTTATTTTCCATAGTCAGTAGAAGAAGCCATGTAGTCCTTGTATCAAAATAAAAAGCAAGGGTGAGTAATAACTTTATTAGACTAGCAAAATATAAAATACTAAAGAAATGAGTAATGCAACAAGTTCCTCTTTAAAAATAATGTTATAATTCTGTAGCAGATGCTGGTGGGATGTAAAGCACCCTTCTAATGCACATGCATTTAGCTTGGAAAGAGCAAGCCTCTAGCAGCCGCTTAAAGTCTAATATATATATTTTGAGGCATAACAATGCATGGACTAAGGATACATGAAATGCTGTTTATATATATAGTGTATGAGCATGAATCGGGGGACCCCCGATCCAACAGAGATGTAATGAAAAAATGTACAGGCTAATGAGTTGTCTATTTATTATTAATTCCTTAAACTTTTATACCACCTGATTAGTGCAAGGCGCTACTCTGGGTGGTTAATAGTCAAATGAAAGAGAATACAGCAATGTAGCCATAACAGTAAATGAAAGGAAATGCAGTAAAACAATAAAAATAAACAACAAAGGCTACATTAGTAAAATAAAATCAACACATAAGACAAACAGACCAAGAGCATCAAACCATTATTGGATGAATAGCACAGATTGTCTAATTCATGCGAGGATGTCATGGAAAGCCTCTGTTAAGAGCATCCTTGTAAGTAGCCTTGTGAAGTTAGAGAGCGAGGCGAGGAGAGGGCAGGTGCAGCTCAACAAGAAGCTCATTCCAAAAGGCTGGTGCCACAAACTGAGAAGGTTCCGTTTCTAGTGGATTTTTTCTTCTCTGGCCTCTCTCGGTGTAGCTTATATTCATTGCCAAGTCTAACCCTTTCAAGACGAGCCATATAACAGCTTCCTTCACAAGGAGGCAGGGAGAGAACCCTTCTTCAGTGAAGCATTACTGAGGTTAAAGACACAAACCACAGTAACCTCATTGGCCACTTTTAATAGCAAGGGTGGAGCACGGGGGCAGTGTACCAGCATCCTGGACACCTCTTCCGATGTTCCAGGATGAAACTGAACCAAATGGTTAGAGGGAGAGGATGCACCAGGGAACGCAACATGATAAACCAAACTGTCAGTCCTGATCACATCTGATGGCTGCAGATTGTTATTGTTTTGTTATGTGCTGTGATGTGCCTTTAACTGACAGTGTATCTAAAACTGTATATTTCAGCTCATTAAATAAAAAGAGGCTGCAGTTATTTCTTCAGCCCTTGCCTCTTAGGCACTGAGAAATGTGGCAAATTTTAAAGCAGATTAAATATACACAGGCAGTTACTGGAATGTAAATATTTCCACATAAATTAATGGAATGTTAATATTTCCAAAAATGTTAAGCCATGTCATACTGTAAACAGAGTCTAAAGGTCACATTCCTTTTTGCTACGAGAAATACAGTACTACTAAATGCTAAGTGAAATGTATGTGAAGATTCTCAGTCATCCAGGTGAGGTACCTGGATGTTGAGTCATTGCAAGTGGTCTTCTTTTCTTGTGAGATTAAAACGTTTTGTGTTCAGACTGACAAAGCTGCTTTGATGAGTAGCCAAACATGTCTATCTCACAAGAAACGAACTTCACTTGTCATGACTCAACTTCCAAATAAACTCACCTGGATGACTGATAATCTTCACAGACATACTGCACTAAGGATAGCTCCCGATGCACCAACAATGCCTAGAGCTGAACTGAGGCCTCTTATACATCTTGGCCCTCAAATTTCTCCCTCCATACTGGCAATTTCTACTTAACTTCATCTATCTGACTGATAGACAACTCATAATGTTTATTGGGAACATAAACATCATTAGTGGTCAATCCCGAGTTCAATGGGATTCAGTTTTACTAACTACGTTTAGAATTACAGATTAAGAATTTTTTAATATTGGAACAGAAATTATTTTCATTTGCTAAACAAACCTAGATGGCATCTTAAAGAGCAGAGACATCACTTTGCCGACAAAGGTCCGAATAGTCAAAGCTATGGTTTTTCTTGAAGTGATGTATGGAAGTGAGAACTGGACTATAAAGAAGGCTGTTCACCACAGAACTTATGCTTTTGAGTTGTGATGCTGGAGGAGAGTCTTGAGAGTCCCCGGGACTGCAAGGAGATCAAACTTATCCGTCCTAAAAGAAATCAACCCTGGATGTTCACCGGAAGGACAGATTTTGAAGCTGAGGCTCTAGTACTCTGGCCACCTCATGAGGAGAGGGGAGTCCATGGAAAATTCCTTGATATTGGAAAAGAGTGAAGGCAAAAGGAAAAGGGGGTGGCAGAGAATGAGATGGTTGGATGGTATCATAGATACAACCAACATGGATTTGACCAAACTCCAGGAGGCAGTGGAAGACAGAAGGACCTGGTGTGCTCTGGTCCATGGGGTCACAAAGAGTCAGACACGACTGAATGACTGAACGACAACAAAAGATGTTAAGAGTTTATACATAACAAATTACTTGTGCTATTCTGGATAGCTCAGTGGCTTAGATCAGGGCTGTTCAACTTTGAGCAGGTCAAGGCCTACTTTTTCTGTCCCAAAGTGCCTGAGGGCTACTACACTAAAACCTCTACTTACGAATTTTATCTGTTCCGAGCACATGCTCATAATTAGAAACTTTTGTAAGTAGAGCAGTCATAGGAATGCATTGAAAACCAATTAATCTGTTCTGGAAGGAACAGATTTCAGTGACCCATGGCCCTTGAACTGCCCTGCTTGACTGAGACAGTGGGCTGGCAGACCCAGAACTTTGCTGGGGCAGTGGTTGTCCTTGGGATGGGGGAGGGAGGGGTGGAGAACTTATCCCCTCACTTTTTTATTGATGACCAGCGGGCTACTTTTGAACCCTTCATGGGCTACCAGTAGCCTGCGGTCTACCTGTTGGGCAGGCCTGGCTTAGATCTCTAGCTGTGGAGCCAGAGAGTAGGAGTACAATTTCCCCACTGTTCCTCCTTGATAGGGCTGGACTTGGTGGTCCACAGGATCCCTTCCAGCACTGCTGTTGAATGGTTATATGGCATGCTTTATTATTAACATGACAAGCTCTGATAGAAATAATGAATATGCAATCAAAATTACTGATCTGGATTTTGACTTTTTTGTATACAGTAATAAGTACTCTCGTTGGCTTGATGATGATGATGATGATGATGATGTCACACATACATATTTCAGATATGCATGTATTATGTTTCTGTATTGCTGTATTGCCTGCATCAGGTGGCTTACATTAAAAGTAAACATAAATATATTTTTAAAAATGTACATTACAACCTTTTTAAAATAATAAATTATTTAATATTTAGGATTGGGTTTAAAAGCATTGAACAATCAATAAAATGAGAGGAGGGGAAAAAGCATAGTTATCAGGATAGGAGTAACCGAAAGAATAAATAATATTCTCAGCAGGCATATAAAGATGAACATGATACACTGCACATATTTAAACCATACTGCAATATTTTTACCATACAGTTAGTTGCTAAAAGCTGGCTGGTAAAGCTATGTACGTACATAGGTTTATGGAACCCATCTGCCAAATTTGATCCTGTAGTTAAAACAAGCATTACAACACAAGCATTAACATTACCCGAACAAGCCACAGTGACCTTCAAGGTAAAGCACTTTTGTCTACACCAGACATGTCCAAACTTCGGCCCTCCAGATGTTTTGGACCACAACTTCCAGAATTCTAAGCTTAGATTGCCAATGGCAAAGGACTGTGGGAGTTGCTGTCCAGAACATCTGGAGGGCCAAAGTTTGGGCATGCCTGGTCTACAACTCCACGTCATCTAGAGTGTGGATACAACTGTGAGAACACTCCAAGCTGTATGCCCATGGGGCTTTAAATACAACCCATGCTTGCTTAATGCTCAAACAGACACCAAGCAAGGGGAAATCTGAGATGATGATTCCTTTTTCCATCTTCTTCTTCAAGTGCCATGTCCTTGTAGAATGTTGGCAATCAGTAGCATAATATGGTTTTTATCTAGATGTTGTGTTCAGTGCAAACCATTAGCTTAAATTATTAAGCCAGAATGTTCTTCTGTGCCCCGGGCCACGCTTCCAATCTATTTTAGCTTGAGGGATAACCTGCAGCAGATGGTATTTGCTATTGCACATTATGTGACCAAAATGTTGTAATTTTCTTCTTTTTATGTTATTGAGGATGTCTAGCTTTTTATTCATACGCTGTAATATGGCCACAAACCCCAGCCTGTTTTGCTAGTGATGAACCCTTCTGGAAGTGACAGTCCAAGAACTCATGGATTATCCAAGGCTGGGAACAAGTGCTGAAGTGTAGAGCATCCTGTCTATTGCCATTGGTGTGGTCAAGATTCAGGCTGTCCTTTGCTATGTAAAAGTTGGCATCCTTTTTTCCTGCTGGCAACATGGGCATGATATTGTGCTGCAATATTGTCCTATTTCCTGGTGTTTTGAATCCTGGATACAGAATTACCTTGAGAGATGGGGAGGGTTCTGATGCTAGAGAACTGTCACTCCATTACTTTCTTTAAACCAAGCTGGGATTGTTCCCCCCTCCCCAATTCTTTAAAGAAAAGCTGTTCTTTTACTTAGCTTCTTTGGCCTTTAATTTCCCTGTTTTCCAACTATCTCCCTTCTCCACCCACAAAGCTTGAACCCTGTATCCATTTTGCAAAGTTTGTGCTGGCAAGATGTTCCATGCATGCTCACTATGCTCAGAAATCACTATTTCCCTTTTTGAAAGGCCTTTTTTTTAGGACCAATATTTCAGCTTGCCAAGGAGTAGGGCCAACCATTGTTTTTCCAAGATAAGCAAGGCTGGTCCTTTCCATGTATATGTTCTCTTTTAAATATGGGGATTTAACAGCTGCAAATTTGGCACACAGCAAGAGTGCTGATTCAAAAGCCTGCTTTAAAAAGTTAATTATATCTGTTTGGTCTGCCTCTATTTTTAGAATTTTCTTATAGAATATTGGTTTGCTCTGCCGGTGCAAGATTGTGTGATGCAATCATGCATGTGCTCACTAGCAATCTTTCCAGTCCTGGCTTTTTTGCACAGTGATATTCCATTTGGAGTGAGACAGACAACTCATGCGCCTTCTTGCTATACACATTAAGAAAACATTAAGAACAAGAACATAAGAAGAGCCATGCTGGATCAGGCCAAGGGCCCATCTAGTCTAGTTTCCTGTATCTCATAGTGGCCCTGTCAAATGCCTCTGGGAGCACATTTGGAATTCCAGTTGCAAGTATGTACAACTATTTATTTATTTATTTTTCAGATTTATATACCGCTAGGGAAAAGAATCTCCACTAGGGAAAAGAATCCTCCGTTTTGCTATTTCCCATGCTTATGTCATCACAAAATTTCACTCAGTGACATCAGAAAGAATTGTTCCCTGGATCCAGCTTTCCATTCCAAAATTAAGAAAATGGGGTGACTGACAATCCTACTTGGGGTACAGTCCTTGGTGACTACAATTAGAATTTACAGTATCACACAGATTACTTCAAATAAGTATTTATTTATTTATTTATTTATTTATTTATATACCGCCCGTCTTCCGAAGGAACTCTGGGCGGTTTACAACATCAACAATAATAAGTACCAAGAACAAGGAGAAACCACTGCACCACACCTCAATTTAAAAAGGATGTTGACAACCCTGAGCAGGTCCAGAGGAGGGCGACCAAAATGGTTGAAAGTCTGGAAGAAATGTCTTATGAGGAGCGGCTAAGAGAGCAGGGAATGTTTAGCCTTACAAAAAGAAGGCTGAGAGTGGGGTATGATAGCTATGTTTAAATATTTGAAAAGATGTCATATTGAAGAGGGGACTGGTTTGTTCTCCATGGCTTCAGAGACTAGGACACGCGGCAGTGGTTTCAAACTACCTGTACAGGAAAAGAGATTCATTTTCAAGCATTATTTCAGGTTATTCCCATTGTGGGTCGATCCAACACCTGTCTTATGAAACAGAACTTGTAGACAGAATGTTTGGTGAATCTTGCACATAAGTGAATTTTGTTTACATTTGCAGCTTTTCATTTATGTCTAAGGACTGCACAAGGTTTTCGAAGAAATGGGCAGTTAAATGGATCATTTTGCCTGGAATATGAATGCATTACCATAGCAAAATATGCATTTCAGAATTACCGGTACATTAGTTTTTATTACTTCAGATGGTTAGCCTCCCGTTTCCTTTCATTCACTCTTCTGCAAATGATCTGCTGTGAACTTTCATTAAATGGAATCCTTATGCATGTAATTGCTGATACATATTAAGAAATGTTTTGCTTAGTGTGTGGTTTCTGTAACTTATACAGACATTTACCTTCTTGTAACTTATACAGACATTTGATGTACTTTTCCATCTGCTTCATGCTGTTCATTCCTCATTTTGCAAGCGTCTATAATTACTGGCATGGTCCTTACTTGTTATCCAGAACAAATTTAGGTAAAATAGTGAATTCTTCTCATATCAGATGCAGTATTTTAGGCATTCACTTTAAACCCACTCTTTATTGGTGGATTACTCTCCCCACAGCTTGTAGTCATTGACTAAAGGAGATGTGCCCTGGTGCTTGCCATGGGGGACCTGGTTGCCTTCCAAAGTCTGGAAGTAGCCATAGAAGGCCCTATTTCGTGTCCTACCAAATAAGCTTGCAGCGATGCTAGGACCAAGAGAAGGACCTTCCCAGGAGATATTAAAAGCAGACATGACTCATATGCGGTGATACGACCCTTCATATTAGGAATACACCCAAGATTTAGAGATATCAAAAAACAAACAAACAAAAAACTACAGAAGGAGCCCCTGTGGTGCAGTGGTTAGATGCCTGTACTGCAATTAAAACTGTGTTCCTGACCTGAGTCATGGTTGACTCAGCCTTCCATCCTTCCGAGGTCGGTAAAATGAGTACCCAGCTTGCGGGGGGGGGGGCAATATGTAGCTTGCATACTATAATTAAACTGTAAACCGCCCAGAGACGACTTGAAATGGTATGGGGTGGTATATAGGCAGAACACCTTTTTGCCTTTTTTTTTTTTTGCTTTTTGAAGGAAATTTTGGAAATTTCCCTATCCTCTGGTCACATACATTGGCACTACTATCTTGTCATGCAATTCCAAAACAGCATTCAGCATAGATTCCCCCCCCCACCCCGTTACTTGTTCAAATTGAACCATGGGCTGGGCTGGAAACCTAGAAAAAGAACCAGCAACCCAGTGTGTGTCATGTGCCTTCCCAAATGGGTCAAGCAAAACTATGGGAAAGAGGCAAGGCTTGCAGAAATGGCTTTTTATGTGAAACATATTCCAGGACTGCAGATCGTATGCTGCATATTTCCTTTCCTTTTATCTTCAAGCGAGTTCAGAGCAGTGAAGATCTGTGGTACCAATCCATCTGGCAAAATTTTCCAACTGAATATGTGGCAGGACAAATGAGCAATCAGGTAAGCTGCTAGTTAAGGTTGCAATTGAATTTTAAAGGCCGCAATATCTCTTAATCATCCCAACTGAAATTTCAGGGTAAGACAATGAGATTTTTTTTAAAAAAAAGATTAAAGACAGAAATGTTAAAATGCAGGGATTCAAGTTCATTGAGATTTATGAACTGATACTGTAACTTTCCTGTTACGATTCTAGCCATTATTCCTACCCTTTTACGGCCTGCTTGGAAAACATTCAAATTGGGAAAAATTATAATTGGTTCAATGTCTTTGGCTCCACCCACTGTTGGAAGGCTTTCCCAGGACTCTTTCTTGATTGGAATTCAGTCCCCAGGCTAATAAGAGATCTCCATTTCTGACTGAGTGAATAAAAAGTAAATGTTGTGAAGCCACTCAGACATGTTTTTACTAGTGAAACAGTAGGAAGCAGTTCTTTCATTGTTTTTCTTTTATACATACATGATAGGATGATTTTACACATATGTGAGCTCCTCGTGGCCAGTTGCGTTCAACATTTTACACACAAAATTGCTTGCTGTTATAAGGCATTTGGAAATAGTCTTTAGAAGAATTATTAGTTGCATTTTTAAAAACCATATACTGTACTATTTAATTTCTGGAACTCTGCTGCCATCTAGCGAATATTAAATAAGAAGATTATAGAACTAGTTTTTATTGGCTGGTTGGAGAATGTTCTGCTAAACATGAAATTCAGGAAGTAGTCCTGGGGGAACAACAGACACACAAAGCTGCATGTTCTCTGTATGTAATATACAATAATGATAAGCTGTGGCTTTACAAGGACTTGGCTGGATAGCAATAAATGCCATCTGGAAAGCTCAGTGAGTTAGGCTTTTAGCTGTGGAGCCAGAGGTCGGGAGGTCAATTCCCCAGTGTACATCCCAGAAGAGTCAGATTGAGTGGCCTGGGCAAGCTGTACAGTCCCAGGAAGTCTCCGGAAGAAGGGAATGCTAAACTACTTCTGCCTACCCTCTATGAAGAAAACCCTGAAAAGGGTCAACACAAGTCAGAATTGACTTGATGCCACACATTATTATCAGACATAATTACTATACGGCAGTACCAGAAACAGCAAGGAAAGTTTATTCAGGGAAGCCAAATGAATGAGTAAAATGAAACCTAAATTCCAAAACTCACCAATGAAAAAATACTTTTATTAGGACCAACTGTAAATGTATAACAAGGGCAAGATTTCAAGCTCTGCTTCATTAGAGACCATAGCAAAAATGGGGATGTTCAAGAGTTTCAACTAACTGATGGCAAACAAAATCCCAAATTGGAAATGGATGTTATATATTTGTCTAGATTTAGCCCCTGTCCATTTAGTGGACAAACCAATATGCGTGACTTCCAAAAAGTAATAAAAATACACAGCCATTTATAACATGAACATATAAGAACACCCACCCACCCCATTTGGTGAACCATGGGCCAGCACAAAATTACTAGAAAACTAATATTGCAAAGGGGTGAAGTTTGTAAAGGCCAAGATAAAAAGCCACGTTTTATCTGGAAGTTGAGTCATGGCTACTGGACTTCTTTTTTGAGAGATAGAAACGTTTCGCTGTTCATCCAAACAGCTTCATCGGTCTGAATGATTCCACCCAAAAGACCAGACACCAAAACACAAGAGAAATAATATAATATATGCAGTCCAATGCAGTGAGGAACGCACAGAGCTCAATGTTGGAGAAACGAAACAGCCACTAAACAGGAGGATGGTCCAGCACAGGAAGGACAACAGCTCAGGACCAGAATCAACAGTGTACCTCCATTTGAAGGACAAAGGACACTCATTCTAAGATGAGGATCTACGCATATTGGACAGATAAGATAGGTGGTTCTAGAGAGGAGTCAGGGAAGCCATTTATGTGTGTATAGAAAATCTGTCTCTCAACAAGGGTGGAGGACTTAGACACAATCTGTCTCTCATTTATCATGCTGCCCTTTCATTGATCCCCAGACAAATCAAAACCACTTCACACCTCCACCAGGAAGGCCACATACTTAATAGGTGTTGCAGAAGTGTGACTTGTATACAGCCCAGGCCGTTGTCCATCTAACAAGCCTTTTCAGACCAGAGTGGGGTGAAACCATATAGCAGCCACTGAATAACATTCTTCTTATCACTCATAATGAATAAATTGTAGAGAACTAGAATGGGGTTTTCTGGGAGTGGAGTCATGGCAACTGGACTTCTTTACTTTTGGGATTGAACACAAGAGGTCCAGTTGCCATGACTCCACTCCCAGATAACCTCACTTGGACAACTAAGAATCTCCACTGTCAGAGTGTGGTTTGTACAATGAACTGCTTTTAATAGTATTGTTATCTATAATGAGCAGAGCTATATGAACTTTGACACTCCATCAAGTGTGAACTTTAATCTCTTTTTCATGATGGAAGGTATTTACTTCCTGAAAGCCACTTTCAATATACTGTAAACCCTAACCCTTGAAGTGTTCTAATCCTGTTCTTATAAAATGCCCCTTTCCCATCTGTATTGCTAAATGTACCTCTTTTATTTATTTATTTTTAAAAAACCATACTTTCCCCTTAATATTGGCCTTCAAAGCTGCCTACATATTCAATTCAAGTTAATGTAGAAAAAGCCTGATTAAAATCTCTAACATTTTGGCTCCTAAATCTACAGAACAGTAATAGTAGCAGAACCACACACTTGGTAGAATAAGGTTGTCTCAGTCTAACATCAAAATGAAAACTCCACAAACAGATGCCAGGATCCTGTTGGTGTCATATCAGGGAACCATTGCAAAACTCATATTGAACTCCTGCTTGGGGGGAGCGGGGAAGGTTTGCTCTGGGAATATGGCAATTTGAAAAATCCTACTCCATCTCCACTAAATTAACCCTTTCCAGAGGTCTCATAATTCAGTTTCCAGACCAACCCCATCCAGGACAATGATCAGTAACCGTACTGCCATTTCCTAATTGGAAAAGAATTCATCACTATTTCACCTTGTCATCCGATATTACTTCCCCCTTATTAAAACTAACTAAATAAACAAAATGTCAGCCTGCCAGGCCCACCACAGTTTCATTCTGCCAATGACTGTACTATTAATCGCATTTATGTAGGTGTTGATTCGCTAAACCCCTACCGATTCAACGAATGACTCCAGCAGCTGACTCCCTACTGGGTGCTGCCAGCCCAAAACAACAGATCATTTTTCACACGACAAAGGAAACGAGACCCTAATAAATAATTCGAGGGCCATGCCTTTCTCGAGCATGCGCGGAAGCTCGAGCCCCTTCTTCCTCCCCCCTCCCCGAAGAGCAGGGATTCGCACACGTTGAACCTAACTGGATGTGGAACCAGGTTTCTCGCGCATGCTCAGTGGGAGGTGTTTCCTCCGACGAAGCTCTCGGGAGAGACAGCCGACGCCCGACGTCAGGTGGGGGGCGGCGCGCGTGCGCGGTGGCGGCCCGGCAGCCTGAGTGGCAGCGACAGCTTGGGCGGCCTCCTTTTGCCACGTACGGCGGCGGCGGCGACAACAACGGCTGCGGCGGCAGTGAGTGAGTGAGTGTGTGGGGGGGGGG
>JAHTLZ010000007.1:18302547-18340047 GCA_023846285.1 Phrynocephalus versicolor | reverse complement strand
GTACCTCAAGGACCAGATGCAGGGGAGTGGTAACTGGAGACAGATATCTAGTTTCATCCACTCCCAGACACATCTGGTGGGGCCACTGTGAGATACAGGAAGCTGGACTAGACGGGCCTTTGGCCTGATCCAGCATGGCTCTTCTTATGTTCTTAAAACAAGATGGAAAACAACCCAATAAGAATTTAAGTATTATAGGGAGAACGTGCATTCACACTAGAGACGAAGAAAGATTTTGCTGAACCAAAGACAGGAGATAAACGCTTGCAGAGGATTGCCCTCCAACGTTCTGGGGCTTCCAGTTCAACCCTCATTCACCATTTTTCTTACCGGTTGAAGTGAGTGGGAGGGATGTCTTTATCTACTACACAAAAAACTGAATTATTTTATTACATTTAAAATGTAAAAACTGAGTTATAAAAAACTGAGTTATAAAAAGTTCATATTTTAATGATGGTATTATCAAACCAGAGGAAGGATTCTGAATCAAAATATATGTTATTGTGTGATTGTCCTATATAGTATTCCATTTTTGATCACTTTGTTTCCCAATCTTGGGTTGTCCAGCTTTTCTATGGCCAGAACTCCCAGAAATTCCAGCCAGCTCAGCTAGTGGTGAAGGCTTCTGGGAACTGCAGTCTAAGAATGCCTGGATTACTCACATTTGGGACCACAGTTATACAGGTGAAACTCGAAAAATTAGAATATCGTGCAAATGTTCATTTATTTCAGTAAGTCTACTCAAAGGGTGAAACTAATATATGAGATAGACTCATTACATGCAAATTGAGATATGTCAAGCCTTACTTCAGTATAATTGTGATGATTCTGGCGTACAGCTTATGAAAATCCCAAATTCACAATCTCAGAAAATGAGAATAGTGTGAAAAGGTTCAATATTCTTGGCTCAAAGTGTCCCACCCTACTCAGCTAATGAATCTATAGCACCTGCAAAGGGTTCCTGAGCCTTTAAATGGTCTCTCAGTCTGGTTCAGTAGGAATCACAACATTTGGAAAGACTGCTGACCTAAGAGTTGTACAGAAAACCATAATTGACACTCTCCATAAGGAGGGAAAGCCCCTTTCTTAAAGCTGTCAAGGCTGACAGCTGCCACCACTTCTTCTGGCAGGGAGTTCCATAGACCAGTGATCCTCTGGGTCACCATGAACTTACTAATGTTGAAGCTCATTTGCCAGTGGTTTGCTCACTCCCCCAGTGTTAAGAGATCCCTCTGGAGCTCTTCACAGTCTCTCTCAGTTTTTACTACCCTGTATAATTTAGTGTCTTCAGCAAATTTGGCTACCTTGTTATTTACTCCTACTTTTAGATCATTTATGAAGAGGTTCAAAAACCAGGGGTCCAAGTGCTAAACCTTTTGGGACCCCACTCTTTACCTCCCCCCACTTACAGAAGTGTCCATTTAGTTCTACCCTCTGTTTCCTGTCACTTAGCCAGTTGCTGATCCAGGGCAAGACCTGTCCCTTGATTCTGTGACTGGCAAGTTTATTCAAGAGCCTTTGGTGCACAATCTTGTCAAGTCCAGATAAACAATGTCAACTGGATCTCCCTTATCCACTTGCTTGTTGACACTCTCAAATAATTCCAACAGATTAGTGAGACATGATTTGCCCTTGCAGAATCCATGTTGGCTTTTATTCGGCAGTGCCTTCTCTTGTATGTGCCTATTAATTTTATCTTTTTGGATGGTTTCCATCACTTTACCTGAGACACATGTCAGACTGACCAGTTGGTAATTTCCTGGATCACCTCTGGTATTAATTTCACCTTTTGAGTTGACTTAGTGAAATAAAAGAACATTTGCACAATATTGTAATTGTTCGAGTTTCATCTGTAGAGTAATAGCATTGTGACGACACCTCCCTTTTAAACGTGTGATTATGATGAAAAATGTGAAGTGTAGGGAACCACCTTATTAATCTTCACAATGCTGCCACCTTTTAAATCATCGCCTTATGAACTGGGAGAGACTCAGATGTATAACATAAAAATAATGATTATGTTTATTGAGAAAATAAATAAATACAACAATGACTGAAGTTGGTATGTGTTGCCTTAAACATAGAATAGATTCATTCAGCTCGTCAAGCCTCCCTGTCTTTAATAACCAGTAAACAGTAAAGCCCTCACTGCCTGACTGAACTCTAACAGAACTGTGCTCTCTCTCAGCACTCACTCTCAACAACCCTCAACTCTTAACTCTTCTTAACTCTTAACTCACAGACCAGGCTCCACCCTTTTTATACCATACAACCCCCGCCCTCCTGCTGCGATTGGCTGATGATTTACATATGCATTTCTCCTGCTCCCAGGGTGTTGTCACAAGCATAACCAGGTTTCTGCATGTTTTCCCTGTCAGGGAATTGCAAACTGTAGTTCAATTTGGCCTGGATGCTTTCAAAAGGGGATTGGACCAATTCCTGGAGGAAAGGTCCAACACAGGTTACAAACGATGATGGAGATGTGTAATCTCCAGGTTTAAAACCTGGGTACTTCAAGGACCAGATGCAGGGGAGTGGTATCAGGAGACAGATATCTAGTCTCGTGCGCTCCCGGACACATTTGGTGGGGCCACTGAGATACAGGAGGGTGGACTAGACGGGCCTTTGGCATGATCCAGCATGGCTCTTCTTATGTTCTTATGTTTAATTTGTGCTTCCTGAAGGCCTGTGTTTACTATGGTAGTGAATCATCATGTCAGAATTATGTCAGAATTTTGTAAAAATTTGTATAGGAAAGTTGCCCATTCATTGTATATAGAAGGGAAATGCAGCTACTGAATTGTAAAATGTAAGGGGTCATGGATAGAGCCTATGGTAGATTAAGTAACATTTGCCAGTTACTTAAACTCAGAGAATATAGTTGTTATTTACTATAAACTGATTACAAAGCAGTATAACATGTTTGAAAGGCCATGAATCCAGAAAATATGTACAATATTAGAATGGAAATGTACTGGTAATTTCATTTTTCAAACAGTTGAGCTGCAAGCCAGTAAACTATAATGTGAAATATCAAGCCCTTGAGACTGCAATATGTGGCTCATACACAGTATTCTCACTGAAGGGGTCAAACATCCTTAGAGGCTCTGTCCTTGCACGTGGTGGTTTTAATCACGCCTCTTTTCTGTTGTGTGTCATCATACAGGATGAGTTGCTTGGTTTGGTTTGCCAGAGGCAAGTAGACGGTTATAAAAATAACTGAATCCCAGCAATAGTTTTTTCAGTTATGTTGGGCTGCTTCACTGGATATAAAATTGCCCCCTGCAAAGCAATTTAAGCATATTGCAGCTGTTTGTGTGGATTGTACTTCAAATGAAGAAAATTAGTCTGTCAGAAAGCAATTCATGACAGCTGTTGCATGCTTTGAATTTGCTCTGTCCTTAGGAAGACAGACTAACTATAGGACTAAATATAGATAATTGCTGAAGAGGAACAGGAATAGGCATGCCTGAATGAATGTAGGGCTGGTCTGATTCTAGAAGCTTAATAGCTATTTTTTAAAAAATACAGTGGGGATAGTAGGTTTAGAGAAGCATTTCTGAAGTAGGAAAAACCTGTTTGCTAAGTCTTCTTGGGTTGCCATTGTAGCATAGTGCCTCTAAAGTTGCAGAGGATTGCTGTTGAAGATGAAATATTCTTGGAGGTAATCAGCGGGATGAGATTAGGCTAGAAATCCACGTTCTGGATCCTGAGGTCACATTCATTGTTTGACATCTCCTGAGCTTTGTTAGGGTCTGTCTGGTATTCAGGGCTGTACAAATCTAGACATTTGCTAAAGAGGTACTCATAAGTCAAGCTGAGGCAAGCTTTCATGCTTGCCTGTCCTTAACAGAGAGCAAAACAAATACTCATGGGAATCATTGGGAAAGCACACATCTTTTACTGCACTGTGGGTGGAGAAAACAAATTGTAAAAGCTGCTTTAATGGAGGTGAACGAGGATAAATGAGTTACTTATTTCATTGATTTAATGCTTTAGATCCAAACTTAGTTGTACTTAGCACCATTAGTTTCATTGGGTCTTCTTTAACTCAGGGATACAATTCACTACTCATCTCTGGCAGCCATGTGTATTGCACTTAACAGTGGACCCTTGTATAACAAACAGTTTGTATAACATAAAATCTGTACAACATAAAAAATTCCGGAGATAGGGGAAATTTGCTTAACATAATCGCCTATGAAGAGAATCCGTACAACATAAAAATGGGATTACTTCGTTTTCAGTGCATTCCTATGGGAAATTTGTTTAAAGGAAAATTTGCTTAACATTTATTTATTTATATAGCTTGTATGCTGCCCACTACCCAAAGGTCTCTGGGCAGCTCACAATCAAAGTAAACAATTCAAATAATTAAAACATCAAATTGCAATAAAAATACAACAATAAAACATTTAAATACAATAAATACAATGTATTAAAATACCATACTAAAATCACCATCAGGACCCACAATAATCAGTTAAAAAACTTCTGGAACACCATTGTTTTTACCTGGCGCCGGAATGTCATCAATGTTGGTGCCAGGCAGGTCTCGCTTGAGAGGGCATTCCACAATCTGGGGGCAGCTGCCGAAAAGGCCCTGTTCCTACAAGCCATCCCTTTCACCTCCTTGAGGGATGGCTCTTTCAGGAGGGCCCTCTGGCTGGATCTTTATTGCTGGGTAGATTCATATGGAAGGAGGCGGTCCTTCAGGTATTTAGGTCCTAAACCATTTAGGGCTTTATATGTCAAAACAAGCACTTTGAATTGGGCTCAGGCACAACTAGTAACCAATGAAGGTTATACAGAATCGGTGTGATGTGTTTCGTGGCAGCCCTGCCACTCACCACCCGGGCTGTATGATTCTGAACCAGTTGCAATTGCTGAACTGTCTTCAAAGGCTGCCCCATATAAAGCGCATTGCAGTAATCAATACGGGATGTTACCAGTGCATGCGTAACTGTCATGAGGCTCCGTTCGTCCAGGTAGGAACGCAGCTTATATATTTTCCGCAGCTGGAGAAAGGCACCCCTGGCCACTGAGTCCACCTGGGCTTCCAGGGTCCAGGAACATCCCCAAGCTACGGACCCTGTCCCTTAGGGGGAGTGCAACCCTGTCCAGGATAGGGAAGTGGCCCTCTAACCTGTCCAGTGAAGCACCCACTAATAGCACTTCTGTCTTGTCTGGATTGAGTTTCAGTTTATTAACCCTCATCCAGTCCATTATCTGCTCCAGACACAAGTTCAGCGCAGAAACCACCTTGCCTGGATTGGTGGAAAATGAAAGGTAGAGCTAAGTATTGTCAGCATATTGCTAACTCCTCAGCCCAGACCTCCTGATGACCTCTCCCAGTGGTCCCATGTAAATGTTAAACAGCATGGGAAATAGTATTGAGCCCTGTGGAACCCCATGACGTAAACACCATGGGGCAGAGCTACTATCTCCCAGCACTACCTTCTGAACACGGTCAGCCAGGAAGGAGCGGAACCACTGCAAGACAGTGCCTCCAACTCCCAACCTGGCCAGCGTATCCAGAAGGACACCATGGTCGATGGTGTTGAAAGCCGCCGAGAGGTCCAGGAGTATCAACAGGGTCGCACTCCCCCTGTCTCTCTCCCGGCAAAGGTCATCGTACAGGGCGACCAAGGCAGTCTCTGTTCCAAAACCCGGCCTGAAACCAGATTGAAATGGATCCAGAAAATCTGTTTCATCCAGCAGCGCCTGGAGCTGCCCGGCCACCACCCGCTCCAACACCTTGCCCAAATAAGGGAGGTTCGCTACTGGTCGGTAGTTACCTACCAGCCCTTGGTCCAGGTTGGGTTTTTTAAGGAGTGGTCTAATTACTGCCTCTTTCAAGACAGCGGGGACCACTCTCTCTCTTAATGAAGTATTTACAGCTTCCTGGACCCAGGTGCGAAACCCCTTGGCTGATCTTTTAATTAGCCAGGAAGGGCAAGGGTCAAGCAGCGTGGTGGTGGAATGGACAGATCCAAGCACCCTGTCCACATCCTCGGGTCTCAACAATTGAAACTCATCCAATAACACTGGACCTAAGCACGGCGCACTGGACACATCCTTTGATTCTGTAACAGTGGTGGAGTCCAATTCACTGGGAATCTGAGCAATTTTCCCCTCAAAGTGGACAGCAAACTCATCACAGCGTGCTGCCGAATGGTCCAGGGCCTCTACCGTGTCTCCCGGCTGAAGAAATTCTCAGACCACACGGAAGATCGCCGCTGGACGGCACTCTGAGGAAGCAATGCGGTTGGTGAAATGTTGCCTTTTCGCCAACCATATAGCCACGGAATAGGCCCGATAGTGGGCTCTAAGCCATGTTTGATCAGACTCACAGCGATATTTTCTCCACTTGCGCTCAAGCCATCTCCCCTCCTGCTTCATTGCCCGCAACTCAGGTGTATACCAAGGAGCCGTCTGGGCTCTGCGTATGGGGAGAGGGCACTTAGGTGCGATCGTGTCAACTGCCCGGGTCATCTCTCTATTCCATAGGGTGACCTGAGCTTCGACAGGAGCACCAACCATATCAGCTGGATAATCCCCCAGAGCTTTCAGGAAACCATCCGGATCCATTAGTCTCTGAGGGCGGATCATCTTAATGGATCCCCCACCCTTGCAGAGGTTTGGAATAGCTAATAGCCTAAACTTGACCAAGAAGTGGTCTGACCATGACAATGGGGTCAAAACTAACCCTTCCACATTCAGACCACCATCCTCCTGTCCCGTTGAGAAGACTAGGTCCAGAGTATGGCCCTTCTTGTGTGTTGGGCCAATGACATGTTGAGACAGCTCCATGGTTGTCATGGCGGCCATGAAGTCCTGAGCTGCTCCAATTAAGGTAGCCTCGGCATGGATGTTGAGATCCCCCAGTACCAACAGTCTGGGGGTCCTCAACACCAGGCCGAGACCACCTCTGTCAACTCAGGCAGGGAGATTGTTGGAATGCAGCAGGGTGGGCGGTACACCAACAGAATCCCCAATCTGTCTCATGAGCCCAGCACACAGTACAGGCCCTCCAGACCTCCTCCCAAAGAGACAGGAAGCCTGGTCAAGGAGATAGAACTCCAATAGGCTATAGCAGCTCCACCTCCCCCGGCCCACTGGGCGACACTGGTGCTGGACTGAGTACCCAGATGGGCATAGTTGGGAGAGAGGAACCCCACCTTCCTCTCCCACCCAGGTCTTGGTAATACATACAGAGTGACATCATGGATGAGGGCAGTCTTATTTTGTACCGACCTGGCATTCAACAACAGCACCATGTGGCTCATGGGCTCACTGATATGGTCACCTGATACCTTCTGGTTGGGAGCAGAACCAGAAGAGGAGATAGATGTAAGATATCTAACCTCCCTTCTCCTACGCAGGCATGTTCTACTCCCACCCGAATACCTTCCCCTACCCAGCATGAGCTCAATAGTTGCCCCCTCCATTGCCTTCCCACCTTCCTGTTCCCTCAGCCTTATTGTGGATCCTACCTACAGAACAAAGACAAAAACAACAACAATAATAAACAAAATAAAAACAATGCCCCTCCCCTAAGCCACAACCCAAAGCCTTCCTTCCCTCGGCCAGGTGGTGAGTGTTGAGGTGGAAGGCGGGGCAGCTTGAGCAGCAGAGCAAGGGGCCCAGTCCTGTCTTGCTTCAAGAGTCCAAGAGGCCAAACTCCCCCAGAGAAAACCACAGAAAGGTCCCCTGTCTCTCTTATTAGTTGTGGTTGTCGTTCAGTCGTGTCCGACTCTTCGTAATCCTATGGACCAGAGCTCGCCAGGCCTTCCTATCTTCCACTGCCTCCCGGAGTTTGGTCAAATCCATATTGGTTGCATCGATGACACCGTCCAACCATCTCATTCTCTGCTGTCCTCTTTTCCTTTTGCCTTCAATCTTTCCCAACATCACTGACTTTTCCAAGGACTCCGCTCTCCTCATGAGGTGGCCAAAGTACTGGAGCCTCAGCTTCAAAATCTGTCCTTCCAGTGAACATGCAGGGTTTATTTCTTTCAGGATGGATAAGTTTGTTCTCCTTGCAGTCCAGGGGACTCTCAAGACTCTCCTCCAGCACCACAGTTTAAAAGCATCTATTCTGTGGCGAACAGCCTTCTTTATAGTCCAGCTCTCACTTCCATACATCACTACTGGAAAAACCATAGCTTTGACTATCCTGACCTTAGTTGGCAAGGTGATATCTCTGCTCTTTAGGATGCTACCTAGGTTTGTCTTATTAGTAAGACTTTCCAAATGTACCTAATATCTGTGCATCAGAGTTCTTGCAACAACAGCTCAAGAAGAAGGCAGCCATTGTTTCATGAAAATGAGATTACTTTTAGTCCAGAGATTCTGCAAAATTGAAAAAAAAAACCCATAGGATCAATTGAAATAGGAAATACAGTGCAGATTAAATGAAGCAATATTCTGAACAGCTTTTGTGAGGAACTACTGTATAAACATTCCAGGATGAAGTGAATTGGTATTCATGGCATCTTCTGCAGCTTTTTAGAAATTGTCACATTTTATAAGAATACTGAGAATTTTAAATTTCAGATTAGTAGATGAATGTACACTACTAGGCCTTCTAAATAGTGAAATCAGGAGTCATTCATAATAAAACCTACTTTGATAAAATCAACTGCTTTGTGTGCATTGTTTATAGATTATTTTCTCTTCTTGTCCTAGGACCCCCCAGTGCTCCTATAGAAGAACGTTCAGGCACACCCGATAGCATTGCGTCTGCATCCTCTGCAGCTCATCCATCTGGTCAGCCACAACAAGCACCGTATGGAGGAGCTCAGCCACAGACTGGTCAAATGGAAGGTGATCAATATTTGCATGATATTGCTGACATTACATAATATTATTCCACCCACATCTTCTGACACGTCCACTGCTTTTCATCCTCTGTCGTTCATTTTTCTTTTAATATTCTTACTTCACCTTTCTACTTGGAAAAGGACCCAAGGCGGCTTACAATAATGAGGGACAATATACAGCCCAGAACATTTAAGACATATTCAAGTTAAAAACAGGGAATTACAACATTAAAGGGTAACGTTAAAGCTACGGAGAGCAAGCCAAAAGGAAAAAAATCCATTATGAGGGGTGGAACCTAACATGGAAAACACTGATGTTCTTATGAAATCAGTCAATGTAATCATGCATGGCAATCCATATAAAAGTCACATAGAAGGTAGTCCCTCATTCCAGGAAAACTTGCCTGAAAAGGAAGGTCTTTGCCTGCTTCTGGAAAGACAGCAGAGATGGGGCAGTCCTGGCCTCCAGTGGGAGGGAGTTGCTAAGTCTGGGAGCAGCAACGGAGAAGTCATGTGTTCTTATGAGACACACCTGTGAAGGTGGTGGGATGGAGAGAAAGGCCTCTCCTGATGACCTTACCACCCAAGCCGGTTCATACTAAGAGATTCGATTTTTTTAAGCTAGCTTGGACCCAAGCCGTGTTGTGCTTTGTAGGTTAAGGTGAGCACTTTGAATTGCGCTTGATAGCTGATTGGCAGGCAGTGGAGCTGCTTTACTAGGGGTGTAATGTGATCTCTGTAACCCACCCCAGTCACCAGTCTGGCTGCTGTATTAAGGACCTGTTGAAGTTTCCTATGACTTTCCATTGGTAGCCCCCACATAGACCGCAGTACAGTAGTCCAGCTGGGATGTCACCAGGACATGTGTTACAGTGGCCACCACAGGTTTCTTTTAATTATGTAAATGCACTCCAGGCCACAGTTGTGACGTGGACATGTAGGCTCAAGGATGAGTACAGGAGCACCCCCAAGCTGCGCACCTCTTTTTCAATTGCAAGGGGGGGGGCATCCAGTACAGGTTGCATCCCTATCCCTGGATTCCCCTTTGACTGACCAGAAGCACCTCTGTCTTGTCTGAATTTAGTTTTGATTTGTTCCTCCTCATTCAGTTTATTTCTGAAGCTAAGCACTAATCTAAAGTCAAACTAGCTTTCTTGGAATCCAGAGGTGATGAGAGGTAGAGTTGAGTGTCATTGGCATACTGGTGACACTTAAAACCAAAATTCTGGATAATTTCCCCCAGTGGTTTCATATAGATCATGGGTCACTTTGCAGCCCCCCCCCCCCGTATGCCTTTTTCCTAGCATCTGTGACTTGCCATCTTAGGCTTTGTGTGGGAAAGCTTAAGTGTATGTAACTACACATTATCATAATTATCCTTGTCTTGTTTTTTCACTCCTTCCTTTGTGCTTGTTCTTTCTTTTCTTGTTAACCATCCATAGTGGCCTCATTGCCAGATGGGCAGTATACGTTTCTAATATATAAATATATATCAAACGTTAGATAACTCCTTGTGTTCTGTGTTGTATAAGGGGTCATGAAATTGACTGTGCAAATAGTAATACTGTACAAGGTTTTCTGGAGTTAGTTTAGCCTAATGGTTACTTATCAAAAATGGCCAAATTGCATTAGGAGGGCATTGTAGAATGTTTTGAACACTAGATGGTGCTGTAGTGTTGAGTCAGAAGTAAGGCTCTCTGAGGATTCCTGTAGTAGATGAAAGATTCTGCAGAGATCTGCACCATTTATTAAGAAATATAAAAAACTTAAAAAAACATGTGTAGAAGGGATTGCCTTGACCCTTATTTTGTCACCCTCCTAATGTAAAAGGGTAGCTAATCAGAAGAGGAATGGTGCTGCTAACCTTATAACTCCCCATGGGATTTATCCTGATTTTCCAGCATCCTAAATCATGCAGAGAGTATCTATGGATGCCCTCTTGCTCCCTCGGTGACAGAATTAGACAGAAAGATGGATGGGATAGGGTAGGGCTAGAACATTCTCTGTTTATAAGAGCTCATTTTAACAAGCATCTGCTTTGTCTTGTGAGTTGATACTAGAGATGGGTGTTATATTTTGGAAGGGAACTGGTTCCAAAACGAAACATGCAGCACAGCTTTCACTCAGAACCCAGTCTCACCTTCTGGAACAAAATCAACCACTGTCTTACCTTGCTGTAGTTTGCGCTGGGCAAAATTCCAACCAGGAAGCAGCCTCCAACGCGTCGTCTTTCCCTCTCCTTGGCGCTGGGCAAGGACATGCATCATCCCACCTCCCTGTCTGATTGGCCAGTGCCAGGGAGAGGGAAAGATGACACATCAGAGGCTGCTTCCTCGTTGGAATTTAGCCCAGCACGAACTACAGCATAAGACAGTGGTTGTTTTTTTTCCGGAGGGTGGGACTGGGTTCCAAGCGCCAGCTGTGCTGGCATGTTTCATTTCAGAACCAGTCCCCTTTCAAAGCAAAACACCCATCTCTAGTTGATATCCCAGAAAACTAATAGAAGGCTACACAGGTATGACACTTGCACTTTACTTTGTAAAGCAGTGCTTGTTTATAAATTGGATGCCATATATTTTTTATTTATAAAACAAATTTCTGTCTCAAAAAGCTGATCTTAAACTCATAGTATCAGGAAAATGTCCTAAGTTATTGCATGATAAATAATTGGCTATGGAAGAGTGAATGAATAACTTTATTTGCAGTATAAAACTGTAAAACCATGGCGGCCTGTCTATATTCAGGTAAGTGTAGGTCTTTCTTGAAATAAGGGAGTGTGAGAAGAAGAGAGGAATATTTTATGTGAAACCTGTTTCTTCAAGAATATATTAGGCTAGGTAGATCACTTTTTAAGTTCCATTCCCCCCACCCCCACCCCCAAATTGTGACTTTAAGAGTATTTGAGACCGGTAGGTTTAATAATACTTTAATTCTAAATGGCTTTTATTTTTAATTGGCAGGCCAGATATATCAACAGTATCCACAACAGGCTGGATATCCTGCTCAGCAGCCACAAGGCCAACCTCCGCAACAGTATGGTATGCAGTATCCAGGTAAGTTGGTGGCTAGTGCTTTGGAATTACTCTGTAGTATGGAGTGTGATCATCCAGTTGTTTCTTCCCAGATACACCTTTGTAGTTCAGTTCTGAAATGAATTTCTTCATGGGCTGCTGCGGGATATATCACCAGGGGACAAAAGCTCTCAAGTCTTTTCTCTGTACCAACTTCTCAGTAACTTATCAGCTCTTTCTGCACAAGATAAATGATCCCAAAGAGCATCTGAATATTACCACATGTGGTCAGGGATGACTGGACTTCTATTTTCCACGTAGTTATTGTGACGTGCCCCTTGTATACACTGGGTTTTCACTCGCTGCCACCACCAGATTCACTGGACACTTATATGTATTTGAGAGAGAGAGTCACACCAAGTAATATATTTTAAAACAAAACATGAAACATTTATTGGTTTACAATTAGATGATCAGTATTTTGATAGCTTTAGCTGAAGTTGTATACATGTAATCTTATAATAAAGTGTTTCCTTTCTAAACCAGACCCTTTTCAGTGGCAGGTCCCACCTGACCAACTGACAATCTAACTGACCCTCAGTTCTCTTAACTGAACTCCACCCAGTTCTAACCTGAACTGAACATCAACTCAAACTGAACTGAACTCCCCCTGTCCATCATCCATTACGTTCCATATATAACATTCTTAGCCACTCGCACCTGTTTGGTGATTGGCTATTCAAATCAGAGTCATAAATATTCATACTTGTATTAACCCTTTTCGCCACATACCTCCCCCCTGAATTAACTAATTTTAAGGGGGTAAACTTTCCAATCAGTTTGCCCACTTAAAATTAAATTCCTGGAGTTATACCGACCATTAAACCTACCTTTATATATCTTGTAACCATACAATTATGCATACATTTTTAAGTTATTTACTTACCAATATACATACAATTTTTATCCTTAACTTACATTCTAAATATCACATAAACATTTTTAACTTATAGTAAACTCTAATTATACATTACCTTATGTTTTCCCTTTGTAGTTAACTTATATTAACTTACACTTTTCACATTTTATGACATTACCTTTCCAGTTTTTTTAAACAACTTCCTGATACATAAGCAATAAAATAACAATATTACATTATTATTATTTAACCATAGTCCCTGTAGTTGATGTCTTCCGCTTCTTCCTGCAACCGCTGTACGATGACATGCCATGGATGATCGATTTTTCTGGCACAAAGTTCAAAGTCCAGTTCAAAATAAATTGATGCCATTTTTCCTTGAGTTCTTTGAATATGCGAGTCGTCTCTCGGACATAACTCCTGGTACAGTTCGTTAGAGTCCTCTTTAGCGCAGTTGGTAAATTCTCGCCTGGTACGCAACAGGTTCTTGTTGATCTTCTAAGCCGTTTCACTGGATCTCCCCCATGGATTAATGCCAAAACTTGGTACAATACTGCCAACATCAGTAACCATACTGCCAGTGTTAGTCTCAGACCTCCCCATATAAAGCTTAATAACACCATCACACTTTTGGAAGTCTGCTTCCACCATTCTTTGGAAGTTTTGGGTTTAGCTTCTCTCTTTGTACCTTTTATTTTACTGTAGATTTTCTCTTTAGACTGTACACTCCTCAAGTAAATTTATTAATTTGTAGCCTGTCTGGGAATATGTGTCATCATTCCCTTTAGTGACACTGCAAAAAAATTTTCTAAGCTGTTCAGCAGTTATCCCTACATGCTTGTACACTAAATTCTTAAAATCTTGATAGCTTTGTGCTTGTTCCCAAGGTAACTGAGAATAAATTTCTAACAAAACACCACTAATCTGTGGACGCAAACAAGCCATTTTCTGATCCTCCTGCACATCAAACTCCAAGCATGCTCTTTCAAAAGAGATTAAAAAGGATTCAATTGAATCATTTTTTCTATAAACTGGAAATCTTTTAAGGTCCACTTTCAAATTTTCTCCCACTGAATTATTGTTATTTGAATTGGACTGAGTTGACAGCTCCAATTTCTTTAACTCTAACTGAAATTGTAATTCACGTTCCTTATTTCTTTCCTGTAACTCACGTTCTTTATTTCTTTCTTCCTGCTCCAGCCGTAATTGTAATTCTCTTAATTTAAATTCCTGTTCCAGTTTCCATTTTAAAAATTAGGGTGTTTCAATAGCTTTATCAGAATCATGGGGAATCTGCTCTTCCACTTCCTGAGGACCACCATTTTCCTCCTCAGAGGCTAAGTTCTGTTCAGCACAAACTATCCCTTTAGACTCCATCTTTTTATTTCTTTTTGCAGGCATGAACTCTTTGCTTAAATTAAAAGTACCTTGTATAAAGGAATCAATTCGTTCCAAATGAAATTACGTTAAGCAAATTTTCCTTTATACAAATTTCCCATAGGAATGCATTGAAAACAGAGTGATCCCATTTTTATGTTGTACGAATTCTCCCCATAGGCAATTATGTTAAGCAAATTTCCCCTATCTCCGGAATTTTTTATGTTGTACAGATTTTATGTTATACAAACTGTTTGTCATACAAGGGTCCACTGTAGGTGTTTTGTATTTCAAACCCTGCTTATTCAAGTTATTTTTTCTGGCCAACCCTTTTGGTTACTTTGTATCTTTTGCCTCTAGCACCTTGGCTCAGCTAAGGCTGAAACTGTCAAAATGGACACTGTATCTCTTGAGTTGGCACACTGCACAGACTTATTCAGTAAATCTGTTTCGCTGCTTCTTTACATTTTTTTTCAAATAAACTTCCTTATACAATACTTAACAGTACCTCTGCCTTTTAAACAAACTATTGTCCAATTTCCTTTTCAACAGAAATGGCACAACTGCAGCAGGTACCCAAAATCTCAAGTTAAAATACTGCTTTATTAAGCTCACCACTGCTTCAGCAAATTTTTGGCAAACCAAACAGACTTTTTCAGCAAGTCTGCTTTAATTCTTCCTTCACTTTGCTAATTTTCAGTTTATTTTCCAGTACTTGTGCTTTACTCTACAGTCTCTTTTTCGCCAGAGAACCAGTAGTCCAGCACAACCAGTACTGATCTTCTAAGCACACACAGATTTTAAAGATCTGAATTTTCCACAACTGTAAGGTTTTCCTCAGACCAACCAGAAGCCCTTCAAATAAAACCTCTCTCTGTTTTATTTTGGACACCCACTTCTCTCTACCAGGTCTTAAACCTCACTCCACCAGGAAAATTCACTTCAACTGTCTGTGCCTTTTACAGGGAACCTTTCTTTACTTAAAGGTCTCCCACCAAATAAACTACCAGGTTTGCCAAATAAAAGTCCAGTTTTAAATCACTATTTTTCTTCTTCTTTATAAATATTTCATAAAGGTCTGGTTTTTCAAAGGCACAACTGGATTTGTTTCGACATCCCACCGCTGTGCCACCAAATTGTGGCGTGCCCCTTGTGTACACTGGGTTTTCACTCGCTGCTGCCACCACCAGATTCACTGGACACTTATATGTATTTGAGAGAGAGAGTCACACCAAGTAATATATTTTAAAACAAAACATGAAACATTTATTGGTTTACAATTAGATGATCAGTATTTTGATAGCTTTAGCCGAAGTTGTATACATGTAATCATATAATAAAGTGTTTCCTTTCTAAACCAGACCCTTTTCAGTGGCAGGTCCTACCTGTCCAACTGACAATCTAACTGATCCTCAGTTCTCTTAACTGAACTCCACCCAGTTCTAACCCGAACTGAACATCAACTCAAACTGAACTCAAACTGAACAGCACTTAAACTGAACTGTCCATCGCCCATTACGTTCCACATATAACATTCTTAGCCACTCCCACCTGCTTGGTGATTGGCTATTCAAATCAGAATCATAAATATTCATACTTGTATTAACTCTTTTCGCCACAGTTATACCATTCGTGGGAAATATAGCGTTCCGATCTACCCCCTGTTGCTCAGGGTGACTTTACTGAATGGAGGCTCTCACATAGCTGCCATATTGAAGTGCACCTCAGTGACCCCTTATATATTGTGAAAGTGTTTGACAGTATAGTATTTTAATCCTCTTTCAGGGCAGGGGATGCTGTTCAAAGTAGTGCATTTGTTATGAGCTATTTGGAGTGCATTTTTATGAATCCTGCTGCTTTTCTGTGTTAGAGCAAAGGGGCATCAGAAGAAAGGGTCATTTTGCTTGCTTTGCTTCCTGACTGGCCTTGCTGAAAGTATCTGGATCTCTAAATTGTGTGAATTCTAGGGAGGTCAGGAAACCTTAGTTTTGTTTCTTATGGTCACTATTTTGTCCAGGGTGTTTGGGATAGCTCAGCCTAGCCATAGCAGAGTTGCACTTCTAGTAGCTATCCTGCTTTTTAGAGGTTTCTTTCTGTCATAAATTTTAATCCCGAGTTCCAGGTGAGTTCAAAATTTGCCACCGCACATTCTTTAGTTCTTGCTTTCTTTGCATAGAGTCCTGCTTTCTTAATAATTGTTATGTATCTGGTATTTAATGCTAACAGGATTCCAGTCAAAGGAGAGGTTTCATTGCAAGTAGTTTCAGGTGTGTTTCATGTTAGAAATAAACAGAGTTTTTAGTTTTTGTTCTGGGCTCTTTTGTCATTTTGTTGCCAGTCTGAAATTTTCTTTTAAAACTGATTTTAATAAAATAGGCTAATAGCAAAGCATAGTACTGAGAAGAATTTAAACTCCTGTTGTCATTATTGTACTTGTGTCTGGAGATACTTTCTATCCTTGTTTAAATGTGAATTTAAGTGTTTTGGACTAGGGATACAGTAGATGTTGAATATGCTTGACTTTAAAAGGCAGATTTGAAATGCAGTTGTGGTGTTTTAATAAATGAAGGTTTCTTTCATTTTAAGAATGTTTCATTGCCTATGTAATTTCATAGAACAGAAGAATTCTGTTTTTAAGTAATATAAAATCATATAATTATTTCATAGAATGAAATTTGTAATTGGTCCTTCTCCATAGACTTTACACAATACAAATTCAGAATTGGTTTGCACAAATTTTGACTTGATTATTCTATAGCTGATGAATGGTTTAATTTATGAATTGACTCCAGGGTAGAGTTATACTTCAATCACATGTGCAAGTTAGCAACTGGCTAGCCTGTGAGTTACCTTTTAGAATACTGTCGTCTGAGCTCTGAGCACTGGATTTACTTGGTGCTTGTCAGGGTTTACATAGGTGGTAGTCCATCTTCCTTTGAGCTCAGTAATTTATACTACTTAGATTTTGCATTCGTAAAAGGACAGATATTCTGGGCGATTGTGCTGATATGTGTGTCAAGCATTTTGTTACTGTCAATTCATTGTGTTGCTCTTTATTTTTCTGTACCTCTCAGCAGGCTACAGCCAGCAGACTCCTCCTCAGCAAGCACAGCAGTTCCAGGCATACAGTCAACCGCCTTCACAGGCGCCAGCTCCTGGCTTTGCTGGCCAGACACAACAGCTGCCCACTCAGCCTCCCCAGCAGTACCCGGCAGGCACTTATCCTGCACAAAACTACACAACACAAGCTTCCCAGTCTGCTACTTATAATGTACCCCCAGCATCACAGCCTGGAATGGCTCCAAGCCAGCCAGCGGCTTATCAACCAAGACCAGGCTTCACTCCACCACCTGGAACTAATATGACACCCCCTCCAAGTGGCCCCAATCCTTATGCTCGTAACCGCCCTCCCTTTGCCCAGGGTTATACCCAGCCAGGCCCTGGCTATCGGTAAGAAAATTATCTGGTGTTAAAAGACCCCACGTAAATAAATCTAAGCAGCTGCTCAAGCTATTCCATCCACGCAAAGTCCAAGATTCTTTAACTGAAGTACAAAAATTAATGAAAGACAGAATATTGTGTGGTATTACACTGTTGCTGTTTAATTTGCTGGGATAGATGACCAAATGAATCTTGTGTCCAGCTTTAAATTGTATTGGCTTTCTACTTTAATATTGGTTTCTCTGGAAGCACCACCTAAATGTTTGTAAAGTAATTACATACTAGCTTGCCATATTAAAGTACTAGATAAAAATCTAGCTGATTTATTTGGCCAGTTTTTATTAACAAAATGATGTACTAAATTAGATCCACTTGTTAAAAAAATAGATATGATGTATAAATTGTAACATGCACATTGAAATTGAATAAAATATTCAAACATAATTTAATTGCTGTACAGTATGCTTACTATCTGCATGGTTTCATTTCTGTAGTATAACCTAATGTATGAATGAACAAGTCATAGCAATTAATGTGATTGTAGAAACTCTCAACAGCCACTACTAAGAGTTCCAGAAAAAGAATTCTATACGATATGTGTTTATGTAGCATATTCATTTACATGAATATGAGATTGGGTGGATGGGTGAAGTTCTGTGGACCTAATATGTACTCCTATATGGTGGTCTGTATTGGCAGACCTCACAGATTAGCAGAGTGTTGAGCAAATTGAAATTATACTAATGGCAGTGGGTAGTTATTTCAAGCAGTTCAGCATCTGCAAACTTTTCCATTCATTGCAAGAACAGTCCTGCATTTACAGTATGTGGAGCACAATATATCTACTCTGTTGAAATGGAAAGTACTATATAAGGGGGATGAATGCCTGAAAATAGAATGTACCATATATGGGGTCCAGTGCCTGAAAATTCACCATAGTAAAGCAAGCAAGCTTGAGAGAATGAGCTATGTTATAGTAATTGGAGTAAGTTGCAAAAATGCTTTCAAATGAATTTCTTGAAGCACAGTGCTTTCTGTGCAGCCCAGAGCCTGTGTATGGAGGGGCTCTTCCAGGCCAGCAATGAAGCTTTTCTCTCTTGGTGCGTATTTGGAAATGGAGGGCTTGATATAAATTTAACAGTATTGAGATGGAGCATTGTGATTGAAGAAGCAGCTGAGCTGATGATACATAGATGTATCTGACTACACATATAAAGAGCTGCTACTGAACCTGTTCACCAGTCAAAGGATATTGGAGATCGTTGAAAATATTACTGATCTGAAAACTCTAAACTGGATGCTCATGTCAAACTAGGATCAAAGAAGGTCAGTTCAAACATCTTTTGTAAAATGCCATTAGCCATTTCTGAATAAAAGTCTGTTTAAAAGAAAAAAATTATCACAATTTATAATTTTAAAATACTCCTAAATAGATTCAAAAGTGCTTTTAAGATCATTTCTCACTATAATGTTCATTAATTTGTCAATAATTTATACAGTAATATCTTGGTTTATGAGAATAATCTGTTCTGGATCCATGCTTGTTAACCAAAGCTCTTGTATACCAACGCAAATTTCCCCATAAAATAATGGAAACTCGGATGATTAGTTCTGGGGCCCCAGAGACCACATACTGTACACACAAAATGGCTAAACTCACAAAAGTAGGCTAGAAGTCCACGTCCATACCATGGTTTAGGTACATGGCTGTGGAACCTGCTTTGCTTGAGACTAACAACTGGATTTTACTCTGTGTTTTTAATGTGACTATAAAAAAACACATTTTTAAAGCCATATACACACACTTACTAGCTGCCCCATGGCTTGAAAAAAAAGGATGTTGAAAACAAATTATAGTGGTACCTCTTAAGATGAATGCCCCATAAGATGAAAACTCACAAGATAAATGACATTTCTGGGATTAGGGTTGCTTCACGAGACGAAAATTCCCTATGGGATGCTTCGCAAGAAGAAAATCTGTTCCATGTTTTGAAACAAGTTACCCAGGATGCACTGTGTTCTTGTAGTTTGTGTGGAGGGGTGGGAGGAGTTTTTTCATCACGTTTTGGAGCCATTCTGGACATTGTTTTGCAGTATTTTTTGGACTTTTAGAACTTGGAAAGGTAGGGAACTGTGGTTTCCTTGCTTTCCTTTTTGCATTGTTTTTCACTTTTGGCAGGAACAACCTTGGGTTTTTTGGAACTTGTTTTTGATCATCTCTGCATTCTTTTTCATTGCACTTTTGGTGTGTGTGTTTGTTCTGGGGTGTGTGTGTTCTGGCTCTGCATGCCTTAAAAGTGCACTTTATAAAGAGGTCTGGAAAAAAATCCAGCTTTTTTGGCCCTGCTTAGCTTATCTACATGCATTTGCATGCTTTCGAACTGCTAGGATGGCAGGAGCTGGGGTTAATAGCAGGAGCCAAATCCACTGCGTGGCACCCGTGATTCGAACCGCCGAGCTGCCAACTTTGCAGCCGACATTTCAGTGCTCTAGCGCTCTAAGCCAGTACAGGTGGTAGTACTGATCTATTTCTAGCCTTCATCTGCTTTCCATTTTGCTTTGGAGATCCTAACGTAAATTCCAGATGGGGCTATATATCTTCTGAAGGATAAAATTTGCAATCTAAGGATTATCACGAACCTTTATGGAAGGAAAGTTTAAAAAATTGATGCTCCCAATATGCCACACTTAGTTGTAAAGCCCGTGGCCTTGTATACAACCAATTTCATGAAGCTAGTGGGCTAAATTGCATGTGATATTTTGGCTCATGTTGCAGAAGCGTGGTTCAGCTACATTTGTGTACAATCTGATCTTGCTATCACTATCTTAACAAAAGACTACCACAGTCCATGTTGAAGACTATCTTTATAATTAAAAAAAATATGATAATCTGAATTTTGAGGAAGGCCTTCTGATTATTTCAAGAATCCAGATTATGTTCAGGACTTGGGTACCTTATGATTTTGAATTGTAGCAATTCTGTGAGTTTGCTGTACACCAATGGATCAAATACTATTTATGATTAAAAATACTTTTTATTAGGAGTACAGTGTACCTGCAATGTACTTAGAAGTTTTTTTTTACAAACAACCAATGCAAATATTCCTTGTGTTCCTTCTTTATAGGAATACATTGAATAAGCACCTTCAAAATCCTACATCTCTTTATATATAATGTTTACATGTTAAAGCAATACAAATATAGCACTTTTGTGTAAAGGGGAAGGACTCAGCCATTTTTAAAAACAGTCATCATGTTTCCATCCTACAAAGCAGATCATATTCCTCTTCAATTTTACATAAAGAAAACACAAATTTTATATACAGTAAAAAGAATTTTTTATGTTTTGGCAGTAATTCTACACACTTATTTTATTAAAATCTGCATTACTCCACTCTTAACTCAGATAAAACTTGCCTTGCTCTTGCTAGGGTAGTCTGTTGACTATGTCAGTTAGGAGCGGATATGTCCTAGTTTGAATTTTTGCTGGAAACAATGAGGGATTGAATGTCTGATGATGTGTATTTTAAAAGGTCTGTACTCAGTATATGGGCCTGTCATAAGAGACATAATATAAGCGGGCTTAGTACATGGAAATGCATATCAGAGTAGTCTTACATTTTTCTTCATAAAGACAGGTAGGTGCTCGGCATATACTTAGAATTTGTTCCTTCTTTGCTGTAGCAGCATACATCATCTGCAGGCTTTAGGATGCCGTGGAAATTACTTTATTGATTTATATAAGATTTATACCCTACCCATCTGGCCACAAATGAGTACACACAAGGCAAAAATCTACAATGATATATAACTTCCATTTACCCCAGAAATATGCGTCAATGTTTGCATAGCCCTTTCAGCAGTAACTTGCGGACATGTGGGCCTCTTAATGCCACATTGGCATGGAGAATCTGTACACAAAATACCCTGGGCAGACTGGCTTTATCATGTCTGTGTGGTAAATATCTGTGTGGTAATAAAGATGTCTAACCATCTTTATTGGTCTTGGGTTAGTAATATGGTTCCCTGACATTTTAGTTGGCTAATATTTTATCTGACCTGAGTACAGACCTATAGAACATTACCAGCTTAGTGACTGTTCAAATGAAATTGGAGAGTTGCACATTTTTAAACTGGATGTGTGAAGTGGCAGAAATGTTATTTAGGCATCAACCTTATAATAATTTAAGTGTGTTTAAAAATAAACAAGAACATGGACTTTAGCAGTATACATTAGTAAAAATCAGAATACATATCTGTTTCTTACCCATTTTCAATAAAGATGTCTCAAAATGTCACAACCATGATAAATAATAAACTACATCTTTTAAAATATGTAGATGGCACCATAAGAGGCTAATAGGGAGCCAGCTTCCCAAGATATCCTTTTATGACGTATCCTAAGTGTTCCTACAACAAATCTGTCGATCTGGACAACTAGAAGCAGCCAATGCTACTGTGAACAGTACTGTCATTACATTTCAGCATGGTACGTGTCACAACAAATAACATGATACACTTCCATCTGCGAACTTGGTGGTAGTCATGGCTGGATGCAATCTTTCGATAGTCAGTTCATTTCTTGTTCTACCATTTCCCAGGGATCGTGGTTCCACACTCATACCAGTGAACATAGTTTATGTGTGTTCCAGCTCCTATTCTTCCAAAGTTTACAGGTTCTTGTCGTACAGCTCTAAAGAAGCCTGGTTTAAAGTTAAAATAAAATAAATGACATTTAGTGAAAGCTGATGGATACTAGATACTTTTAGGTACATATGGAAGGTGTTTACACTGGTACTTTGAAATTTGATATTTGACAAAATTCCCGTCTGCACATGTACATCATACACAATCACTGTTATGTGCTATTGGGTAGCATACAGCTCATAGTTACCCTCCTAGAATTTTTAAGGTATATGTGACATTAAAGGAGTGGTCTTACTATGGCCAAGTGATATTTGAACCCAGGACATCTGAGTCCAAAACTGTCCAGTACACCACACTGGTTCCATATAATCATCAAGGAAACAGAATTTGCAGCAGTTTGCAGAATTCCCCCAGACCTTAGAATCATAGAATCATAGAGTTGGAAGAGACCTTTAGGGCCATCCAGCCCAACACCCTGCCACGTAAGAACCCCCATCAAAGTACTCCCGATAGACAGCCATCCAGCCTCTGTTTAAAAACCTTGTAAGAAGGAGACTCCACCACCCTTCATGGTAGCATATTCCACTGGAGCATCTCTAACCGTCAGGAAGTTCTTCCTAATGTTCAAATGGAATCTTTTCCTGTAGTTTGAAACCATTGCTCCAAGTCCAAATCTGCGAAGCCATGGAAAACAAACCTGACCCCTCTTTGATATGGCATCTTTACAAATATTTAAACATGCCTATCATATCCCTCCCACCACAGCCTTCTCTTTTTAAGGCTAAACCTTTCCAGCTCACTAAGCCGCTCCTCGTAAGACATTTCTTCCAGATATTTAACCATCCTGGTCACCCTCCGCTGGACCCGTTCAAGGTTGTGAACATCCTTTTTAAATTGAGGTGTGCAGAACTTAACTCAGTACTCCAGGTGAGATGTGACCAGAGCAGAATAGAGTGGTACTATCACTTCCCTTGATCTAGACACTAGGCTTCTGTTGATGCAACCAAGAATCACATTGGCTTTCCACATCACACTGTTGACTCACGTTTTATTTGTGGTCCACCCAGACTTCAAGATCCCTTTCATGTGTACTCTTCTCAAGCTAGGCGTCTCCCATCCTATATCTATGCAATTCATTTTTTCTGCTTAGGTGCAGGACCCTACATTTCTCTGTGTTGAAAATCATTCCATTAGCTTTGGCCCAGCATTCTAATTTGTCAAGGTCATTTTGGATTTTTATCCTGTAGGGAATTAGACATGCCTCCCAATTTGGTATCATCTGCAACTTTAATCAGTCTACTCTCTATTCCTTCCTCCAAGTCATTAATAGAGATATTGAAGAGCACTGGAACCAGAACAGATCCCTGGGGCACCCCACTAATCACCTCTCTCCATGCTGAGGAGAAGCCGTTTATGATTACCCTTTGCACATGATCAGTCAACCAATTTCAAATCCACCTAACAGTAGCACTATCTATCCCCACATTCTACTAACTTCTTTGCAAGTATATCATGGGGAACCTTACTAAAGACCTTACTGAAATCAAGATAAAGCAACATCCACAAAGTACAGAACAGTACTTTCCTCAGAATTATTTCTTTTGGAATTAGATAAGCAAGTTGCTTGATAGAAAGTACATGTGTAAATCATGTTGTGGCCCACCAAAACCTTTTAGAACATACCATCTTTGGTCGGTAGCTGATCTGAGGGAAGCTGTTGCCCGGTTCTTCCGTCTAAATAGGAGTCCACAAATTGACAGTGATCTTCTCCATGGCCTCTCTGGTCGCCAATATTATAAAATGTACCTAAAAACAGTGTAAAAGATGCATTCAATTTAAATATTATTAAAATAAATTAAGAAATATTTGTGGCATGCATGTTCCTAGGACAGTTCAGTCCCAGTCAACGTTCCCTCTAATTTTCAGCCCACCCTGAGCAGGGCTGTGTTTCTTCACACATACACACAACCCCTGCCCCATGTGGGTTTGTTTATTTATTTATTTATTTATTTATTTATTTATTTATTTATTTATTTATTTATTTATTTGACTTTGTCATCACCCATCACCCAAAGGGGACTCTGGGTAATTTACAATATAAACCCCAATAAAACAATGGATACTAAATCTAAAACCATCCAAAACTAGCAATATAAATATTAATAACTATTAAAATAAGAGTTAAAGTTTTTAAAAAGAGAGACTCTGTAATATTAGCCATTTCCAAGAGCAATGGTCGCTTGCAGAGAATTTTAGGCTTTTCCGGAAGGCCAGGAGCAAGGGGGTGCTGCCTCAGCTCTGGGGGCATGCTGTTCCAGGGGGCTGTGGCCAGTGCAGGGAAAGGCTCATCTCATAGACCCAATCAGATAAAACTCTCATGCTGATGGATGCAGGCCCTCCCTGTACAATCAGGTGGGGCAGGTTGATGTAATGGGGATGAGGTGGTCCTTCAGGTAGCCTGGCCCCATGCCATGTAGGGCTTTAAAGGTGATAACCAACACCTTGAATTGGACCCGGAAGCAAACTGGCAACCAGTGCAGCTCATGAAACAAAGGTATTACAAGTGCCACTCTTGGGGCACCAAGAATGACCTGTGCCGCTGTGCTTTGGGCCAGCTGTAGCTTCTGAGTATTCTTCAAGGTTAGCCCCATAGTCTTTGTGGGAGATAACAAGGGCCGGAGTGACTGTTCAGAGGGCTTCCCAATCCAGGAAAGAGCGCAAATGGCACACTAAGTTGTTGTGCAAAGGCCCTCCTGGCCACAACTGCCACCGGCTTTTCAAGCAGGAGTTGTGAGTCCAAGAGGACCCCAAACTGGCCACCGGGTTTGTTTGGGTAGTGCAACCCCATCCAAAACTAAAAGATGACAAATTCCCAGACACAGAAGAGCCATTCACCCACAGCCACTCCACCTTACCAGAGTTCAGCTGAAGCCTGTTATTGCCCATTCAGGCCCTTACAAGCCCTCGGGCACCGAGATAGCACAGTCACCACATCACTTACGTCACCCGGGATGGAGATGTATAACTGAGTTACAGTAATACCTTGGTTTACGATTGCTCTGGTCTATGAGCATTTTGCAAGATGAGGAAAAGTTGTGGAACATTGTTGTTCCGGTTAATGAGCTCATCTTGCAAAACGAGCACCGGACCACTGAGTGCTGGCAGGCTCCTCCCCTGATGTGGCCACTGGTCACCAGCAGGCCTCTGACCCTCACTGCAGCTCTGGCGGAGGCCCTGGCCGCGGAGGCCTCTGACCATTGACGTGGCACTGGCAGAGGTATCTAGCCGTGGTGCCTGTGTCTTTAGCGAGTCAGTCCACCTCATATTTGGTCTTTGTCTTTGTCTGCTGCTTTCTACATTTCCTTGCATTATTCCTTGCAACCGCCCAGAGTAGCTTTTTTGCTAGATAGTTGCAGTAAATAAATAAATAAATAAATTATTGCTTTTCCCCCCGAGAATCCTGCCTTCTGATGATGTGCCCAAAGTAGGAGAGCCTCAATTTCCAGATATTCATCCGGCTAGCAAAATATATAGGAAAGCCCACTTGTAATAATCTTCCGGCAAGCTAAAAACAGATTTTTACCTCTGTGGTGACTATGGATTTAGTACCCTTAAAATAAGAGTCTTCCCAGTTTACTATCAATATAGAATTATGGGCAGGAACCCAAACCCTGTCTAGTATTTCTTTTTATGTATCTGAAATGGCTGCATTTTTTCCTAAATAAATACGGCATGTTCTTGTTTCTAATGTTTTTCTTCACGGTTTTTGATCTGATCCTCAGCTCTACCTGTCTGTTAAGAAATGACACAACCTTGGTAACATATGGATACAAGTTAGGTTCACTATATAACTCCTCCAGGAGATATGAAGTGAGTTATTTCTACTGACCCAGTGCAGAGTGGGCTGTGTGTACAAAGTCCTTTCCTCAAAGTTTAAAAAAGCCTTGAAAACCCATCTCTTCAAGGAGGCATATGGCGACCTTTTTGTTTAATTTTCCTCCCCCCCCCTTTTCCCTGTACCGCCCACGGCATTCTCAACGGAGGGTATTGTACCCTCCTATTTTTACTGGTGCCTCTGATTTTTATGCTCGTTTGCTGTTGTTTTATTCTTTTTTTAGTGTACACCGCCCCGAGTTCCGTCTCGGAAGATGGGGCGGTATATAAATATAATAATAAATATAAATAAATAAATAAAGTTGGAGTTGTATGGGGAGTGAAGTAGACTAAACCCAGGCAGCTTCCAGCAGCTGTTTCAGAGAAAGCCATTGAGAGGTGTAATTATCAGGAGCCCTTTAGGGCAGCTTGTCTCTCCACACCCAACGCCTCTAGATGGATTATTAGAAGGAGGAGGTCTACACAGATTCACATTTACCAAGTACCAACTGTCCTGAGAAAGTATTAGGATGATGGACGTGTGGTTACAAAATAAACATCTGGCTCCTCTAGTCTCACTTGTGGATATTAAACATGAGCCCGAAGCAAATTCTCCTAAGCTATAAGAATGCTAAATCACATGGATCTTGGAGAGCCTTTCTTTCTTTTGGGGTGTTCTTGTGCAACGAAAGACTTTTAGCATTCACCTTCTCAAACTGACATTAGGCCCAGTGGAATTATTTATCGTTTCAGGTGCTGAAGGGAACACTCAAAATTCAAACCACCTTTTTTTCTTTTCATAACTGCTGCTTGTTAGGATGCATATATGAGAGATTTACTACATGTGATCAGTGGCAGGTACTGCTTTATAGGGCAAATGCTGGCATATTTACATTAGCAAAGACACTAAAATAAACCAGGGAGCATGACTAATATGCATACACTTGTATAATACAGCATAAATATTGAGACCAGCAGCAACCTGTCTCATGCTCAGATAATATCAATCAGCCAGAGAGTGCTTGCCTGTCATATGTTAATGAAGTCCCACAGAAATTTTCTGTAAACCATCTCCGTAAGGCTGCACACTTGTATTCTGATACGAGAGGGCATGTACTGATGGATGTTACGGTGGCATCCTGGGTGAAGCAAAAGGGGCTGCTTCAACCTGTTGTTTTCCATGTCATATTTTGTCACACAAATGGCATACTGGCCAAATTCCAATCAGAGGAATGCCATGCACACATGGGGAGGGGAAAGGGCAGAATCTCAGTGTCTTCCCCCAGCTCTCATCATTTTTGCTTTGAGGAATCTGTTACATCACCAGCTGGGGTTCCAATTTGCAACCAATGCAAGATCTAATGGTACCTGAAGGTAAGTGGTATGGATCGCTGAAGGATGTAGGTACTTTATGAAGAGGGGAAGAAATATTTATACAATCACCATTCTGAGAAAAATTCTGGCCACTTATTCAAATGGCTCTGTGACAGCAGCTTTTTGATGGTTGGTGTGTAAGTTGTTCTCTGAGCTGCCAAGATGGCCTAAGCACATCCAATCTCGCCTGATTTCGGAAGCTAAGCAGGATCGGCCTGGGTTAGTACTTGGATGGGGGACCACCAGGGAATACCAGGTGCTGTAGGCGCCTGGAGTTGGAACTGGCAAACCACTCCAGTATTCCTGCCAAGAAAAGTCCATGAACATGGCGTCACGAAGAGTCGGTCACGACTGTAATGAAATAACACACACAAGTAGTTCTCCGGTTTGACCAACACACCCTGCCATAACACGTAACTGCTGTCTGCTTTGTGCAACAACAACAGGCTAAGTTAAGAGACTACATTACTGGTCCATGTAGCTCTGAATGGATGATGCCCTATGGCAGTTCACATAACCCGCTGTCCTATACGCTGATTATGTGAGTCGTAACAGAGCATCATTCAGTCAGATGCCCACTTGCTAAGATTCCACTGCTAGTAATTGTCTTCAATTTCATACCTGTAAGTGAATCGCTTAGGTAAATTTTATATCGGAGAGAATTGCACAGCTGCACACCAACAAACTTCTTGTACCAAGTTCTCTTGACGTACTGCTTCCCTTTGCATTCAGAATAGGTGTCGGAGTTGAATTTGATTTCAGTCCAGATTGCATCTTTTCCCACTGTTAGAGAACAAGAATTTTGTTGGTACAAAAATGTGGAGCACAAATACTGGAATCAAGTGAAAGTGAAATTACTAACATTACTTTATATTCATTTCTAAAATGTCTCTCCTAATACTTACAGTGAAACTATCACATCAACTCACAATAATAAACAAAACGAAACCTAAGGACATAGTAGATCAGAGGTAAATGGCTTGACATTTCTCCCTAGCTTGAAAGTGGAACCTCAAAGAATTGCTTCCTCTTTCCTACCCGTGGGCATGTGTTATACTTGAAAATCAAGAAGAGGCATCCTCTGTGACTGGAGTATATGGGAAGACCCCTGCTGAGTTAAGACCAAAAAGTCTACCTTGCCCAACATTCAGTTCATGGGGCAATGTGCTGCCTACAAGCAGCCTTCCAGCAGAATATGAATGTAGGCAGATCCTGGATCCAAGGCAGTAAAAAAAAACAGGAGATGAAAACAACAGAGTAGAATAGATACTTAATTGAATACACCTACACCAGGGTCTTCCTAAATGGCTTGGCCTGAAATGTGCCAGGCTTTTAGGCTAGCAGTTCCCAACCTTGTTTCCCCAGGTGTTTATTGACTAAAACTCCCCAAAGCCTTTCCCACAAGCTATGCTGGCCAGGATTTCTGGGAATTGTAGTCCAATAAGTTCTGGGGAGTCACGGTTGGGAACCACTGCTGTAGAGTTGGTGAGTGGCACATTAAACATGCTCAGTGGTTTTTCTAAATGATTCACTTCTAAAAATCTCCTTTCACTTGAACCCCAAGGCTCAAAAATTACTTTGGGGCAGGAAAAGAGGCAGATAATTCACTTGGGTTTTGGTAGAACTCCTCCCCAACCCCCAACCCCGGATTTGTAAAACTGACTATCTTTTTTAATTCCTAGGATGTCTGGAACTTACAGCCTCAATCCCGAGTAGGAAAAGTACTTTCTTCCAAGGTCTGGGAGTGCTCATCACTCCCACCCATTCTGCTGCACCAAAATAGATTTCAGTGTGTGGGGGGGGGGGATGGCAAGATAGCAGTTCACTGGGTCAAGGTAAGTTCATTTTGGTCAGACTACAGTTGTCTTACTACAGTTCTCCCCTCTAGCCTGTAAGCAAGAAGTTTAAGAAGTGAAGATGTCTGTTCAAATCCTCATCAAAAGGCTGGAGTAAACAAAAAGAGTGTAATGAGCACTTGAAGGTGAAAGGTTGGTGCCACAAGAAAGTGACAGGGAAGAAAGCATCATAATTTGGGTTCCACCCCAGGAAAAGGCCCTTCCTCAAGTAGCTCCTCATCTGACTTCAAAAGGCAATAGCTTCTGCAGAAGCCTCTTCAATAATCTTAAATTAGGCCTGCCCAAAGTCCGCCCCGGGGACCAAATCTGGCCCGTCAGGCCATTCTGAGTGGCCTGCAGCTGGCTGGCCCGCCCCTCCCTCCCCCTCCTTCACCCACACATTCCCCTGCGGTGGCCAGGGCTCCCTGTGCTTCCTTTGGTCCCCACCTTCCTTCTTTCCTCCCTCCCTTGTTCCCCACCTCCCTTCCTTCCTCTCTTGGTTTCCACCTTCCTCCCTCCCTCCCTTGGTACCCACCTTCCTTCCTGCGGGTGGGGTTGCAAGGGGTCAGTTGGTGGGGCTTATGGGTCAGTGGGTGGGGCTTACAGTAGGGTGGCAGGGTCCGGGAGCAACCGGCCCCTGACACATTCTCAGCCACCAAATCTGGCCCTCCTTACAAAAAGTTTGGGCACCCCTGTCTTAAATGATGTGGGAGAAGTTTGTGCCCCAGAACTTATGGTAGCCATGTCAGTTAGGTGGCCCTGGGAGGATCTAGTGCAGTGATGGCGAACCTTTTTGAGACCGAGTACCCAAACTGCAATTCAAAACCCACTCCTTTTTCACAAAGTGCCGATACAGCAATGTAACCTGAATACAGGTGGCTGTGGAGGTGCGATGTCGTGTCCCCACAGAAAGGGCTCTGAGTGCCAACTTTGGTACCCGTGCCATAGGTTCACCAACAATGATCTAGTGGGTGAGTGGGCAGTTTTGAAAATGGGCACCAATGGAGAAATGTTTACACCAAATATTGTTCACAGTGCTTTGGTTCAAGTGTTGAGTAACGTCATGCTAAGTCTGTCTGTAATTTAATTAACATATTTTGATTCTGATGGAGGACTGATTTGTCCATTTATATTTATAAAGTATTCAAACAGAGTCTCCTCTGAAGAAAGGCATTTAACTCTATCTTCACTCTGTTGGATCTTGTTAGGAACCTTGTAAGGAATGAAGATTTTTTCAAATATAAGTTGAGGGCAGTTTTTAAAACTGTATTCTGAATTTTTTAGAGTTCAAGCAGAACCCTATCCTGTATTTTCTACAGCACAGTGGTAGAACACTGCCATGTGTTCTGTTAAATCACTTATTAAGTGAGAAACAACCTATTCATTTCACAAGCCTGTTATTTAATTTAATGACAGGGCTGAGAAAATACGAGCTGTGCCTGGCACACTTCAAACTTGGTTTTCTGCCACTGGAGCACCACATCATGTTGTTTGGGCAATTCTCAGGTAAACATTTAGACTGGCAAGAATTCTTTGTAAATGGTATAGGCTAAAAAAGTGAAATCATGTGCAAAATGACTTTTTCTTCCATATCCACGCTGTCATATAGCAGTACATTATCTCACCTCAGAAAAATGTTTTCAACAGAGTATGTTATAGGTATGCAAGACTTACTTGAAATTGGCTCAGTAACTCGGGGATCCGCTACAGAAGGGGAAAAAAGACCAACACCACTGGGTCAGACTGCAAAATAATATCACATTCAAGTGTACTAGTTCCCCCTCTTGCTCTGTAGTTGACATAAATTAGAATCTATACATTGCCTAAGCAAAACTGTTATGAAACTACATTTAACCAATAAATTACTGAAGGAATACATTCCAGTGTGGAAGGGAATGTTTTAGAAAATAATGTTTATCCAGTGCTGTTAGTCCTGGGATAGGCAGGTTTCAGGCTTTTGCGATCTTTGTTTTTTACTTATTTATTATTTTATTTTAGAGTATTTTTACCCCGTCTTTCTCCTTGGAAAAGGACCCAAGGTGGCTTACAGTAATGAGGGATAATATACAGTCCAGTACAATTAAGACATGTTCAAGTATTTGAGAACAAGGAATTGAGGGACATCTTGCAGCATGAATTAATTAAGCAACCTTAAGATGCACTAACTAGAGCCTGGTAGAGAATAACAAATGAATTCTGACTCCACATTTTCTGACTGCTGAAACTGAATGAAGCTCACAGAGATTCCACATAGAAAATGGTTCTTTTCATTTCTATAGCATGATTTCAGGCAAGCAGGGGTCTTCATTTTGTGCTACTCGAGTCAAACAACTGGGAGTCAGAAATCTATGCAGATCTACTGCAGATTAACAAAATAGACCCAAAAGATTTGAACTACTTTATGTCAACAAGCTGCTTTCACTTCATTGTGCCTCTTATAAAATAATGATCTCCAAAATGGTCCCATCATTAACAGCCCTGTGCAAGGCTTGCCAAATAAAGGCCGTGGCTCCCTTGACTAACTCAATCCATTTCATGTTAAGTCTTCCTCTTTTCCTACCACTTTTCACTTTTCCTTGCCTGACTGTCTTTTGCAGTGAGTCTTGATTTCTCATGCCATTCCCAAAGAACAATAGCCTCCTCAGCTTATTCAATTTTTTTACTAGAGCATCTGTCCTCGTCAACCTCAAATGAAATTACTGCAAATTGATCACAACTTTCAATGATATTTAGAATTTTAATATTTTATAATTTGATGGGGAGTTTCTGGGTTTGTTTGTTTTCGAAAGAATTCCTCCGCAGCACCATTCTGGTTCATAAAGTAAGACAGAACGCTTGCTACATTTGAACAGCATTTTTAGATTAAGTTTCAAAATGTTCTAATATAAGACCCTATGATCTCATAATGCCCATTCCTAAAATTCTGTTTTACCTGCTTGGATAGCTTGGTGAAATAGAGCACCTGGTTATGGAGGTTAGGCGTTTCATTCACCACTGGGTTTTATAGAAGAAAAGCCCATTTTGGACAAGCTGCATTGTCCCCAAATGCCCTCAGAAGAAGAGTAAGGTAAACCACTTCTGAGTTCTTTTGTACCAGGAAATCTCAGAATGGATCTCTATAAATTGTAATTGACTTGATGGAATATAATCATCATTTGCTCTTTTTCAGTACGCAGGTTAGGTTAAGAGCTGTAAAGAATAAAAAAGACTTGTGTCTAATCTATATAATTCATCTATTTATTTAATTTATATTCTTCCCCATTTGTGTGATGCACTATTCTGGGCAGTTTACAGCATGCTAAAATGAAACCCAACAGCACTAAGGTTATTAAAAAAACAGACACTGATTATTGAAATTCTTACCTGACTCAGTTTTAAACGGCTTTGATTCACTACTCGGACCTTCGCCAAGGGGGTTGCTGGGTATCACAACAAATTCGTAACTAGGAAAAAAATGAGTAAAAATGTTCTCTGATCTGGTTATGAATATCAAGCAACTCAACAAAATAATAATACCAACCTGCATTGAAGGACTGTTTTAAATACTCAATAGAAAATGTTAGGTAGATACTCCCCTGGAAACATAATTCTGCGTTGGCGATTGCAGTTACTCTGCATACACGTAGCATGAGAGAGGATTACATTTTTTTGCTTAGTTCAGTCATGGTCTCCTTTAGGTGTTCAGCAATGGAATAAAAACATAAATGACAAATCCCTCTAACTTAGAAGCATCTGACTAACCTTTTTCAGCAACCCATCTGGAAAAGGGTCTCTCAAGATGACCTGCACATTTGCCCTAACTCTTTTTGGGAAGAGTTGCTTTTTGAGTTAGGTTGACTGTGTTGATATTTTTAAATGTTTCATATCAACAGTGTCAACTTCTAAAGAGGTGTATTACAGAAACAGACTGGGGGGTGTCAATGCAGCATATGATCAGTTGACCCATTCCATGGAGACTGGGGGGGTGTCAAACATCATATGATCAGTTGACCCATTCTACAGAGCCTGACTCATTTCAAACTCACAGCAGTTTTTTTGAGATCTTTCTAATGTTGGCGGAGTCAAAAAGATGATAGGAATAAGGTGGTTTGTCCTTTTTCAGATTGTTTGGCCCACATACTTTGCAGGTAGAAAGTCTGGAAATCACTGGTACTTCATTAGTTTTTGGCAGCCTATGAAGCTCCCTGAGTAGCAAGATGGTTCTCCAGTCACTATCCAAGGGAAAACTGGACCATAAACAAAGAGAACCACTAAGGAACATACATTGAATAGCTTAATATATCTTTAGCCTTCAGCTAGTGGGGTAAACTTAGAACCAAATTGGTTTAACAGTTCAGCTCCCACCACACATGAGAATAAATGCACTTGCACAGATTCAGTGAATGTGATTTATTGCAATGTGGACTTTTTCCATAGGAAATTGCTATGCCATATGGGATCCTGGCAAGCAGAAGTTTCTGAGCTATTTTTGAAATCATGTGACGGTACAAAAATGCAAGTGCATAGAAAAGCAACAAAGGAATTTAAAAAGCCTGTTAATAAATATTTTTCAGTTGAGCTGCTATTTTAAACGTTCAAGCAGAAACTGTGCACATGTCAGGATACTTCCCTATTTAAGAAAGAAATACATTACACTTGTATGTTGAAGAACATTCTTCATTGTTTGAACAGCTGGTTATTATTTATTGTTGATATGATATTGTTGGGTCCACCAGGCATAGAAAGGATTTTGCAGATTACAGATTGCTACTCACTCAAAACATTCAAATCAATTCACTCATTTAAAGGATAAATATTTGTAGTTTTCCTATGAGGTATTAAAGGGATGCTGCTTTGGACTATTGGTCTGTGCAGAACTCTGCTGAGACACACACGGGATACTCTGGCTGCAGTTAATGCACTGACTGTATATGCCATTACTGCCAAATGAGGGTTAATTGAAATGCCTAAAGCTTTAAAATGATTCAATTTACCTGGATTGTACTCCTATTTTTCCTGCTATTGTGAGATTGAAATTATCTCCGGGGAAACATCCATCTTCAAATGTGAGCTGTAATAGTAATTTGGAACGGTGCTATGTGAACGGGGAAGCCAAGCTCACTGAATTTGAATGAGGTTGTGTGTGGAGAAAGAAGTCATATTAAGTTCAAAGGCAATTACTCTCAGATCTGGGTATATATGGGGAGCTGGCTGGATAGCTCCGTGATTTAGGTATGTGGCTGCAGAGCCAGAGGTTGGGGAGTTTGATTCCCCACCAGGAAGACAGCCAGCCTATGTAGCCTTGGGAAAGTTGCATGGTCCCAGTATGACCCCGGAAGATGTGGATGGTAAATCAATTATGAGTATTCTCTACCTGGAAAACCCTAGAAAGTGTTGCCATAAGTCAGAATCAACTTGATAGCCTTCAATGTCTATTAAGTGGGCATAGGACTACAGGCTTAGAGAGGCAGTTTGCTTTTTAAATCAGACTTAAAGTCTAGCTTCAGTTCCAGCTTGTAGTAACAGATCAATGTTTCTAACTCTTTCCTCTGTGCCTCCCACCATTCTCTTTGGTGGCCTGAAACAGAAGAGATGGGGAATTCTTAACCTTTAATAATTGCAATTAACTGCAGATTTTGGTAGGTTCCGTGTTTTGTACACATTTTTACTGGCCTCCCTTTCCAAATACAAAAAAAGAAAAAGGCAGACTAATGTTTTGGGCCTTGCCTATGATCTGTCACTCTTTTGTGCATACCAAAATATTCCACTTCAAACTGGAATAATTCAGTATTGGAAATATCCAGTTGCATATTGCTTCTGCAAATGGTGGATCACGCTCACCAAGTTATGATTGCCACCAGCATTTCTCTAGGTCTCAGTGCAGCCATTCCCACTTTTCTCTAGTACCTCCTTTTTGATAGTTATATGCTCCCATCACATGTTTCCCCAATTTTGATCTCCATTAGCCTTTTTGTCTGCCAAAGCTTTTTCTTTCACCCACCCTTCTAGTGATGTTTTTGGAGCCTGATTATTACTATATATTTTCATCTATAAGACACCCCCATGTATAAGACACTGCCCACTTCTCCAACCTAAAATTACAGTTTCACAACCACATGGTTCTCTCCTCAGCTTACTTCCATGTGTGAGAACAACCCTCAATGAATCTCCTTGGTATGTGACTGACAACTGCTGTCACAGCGTTACTGATAATAATGAAGTAGCATTAGCAGTATCAAGACATTTTCACTTATGGTTCCTGCTGGTAAGCTCTAAGCTTGTTGAGAATCCACAGAGGCAACACAGTCTGTCAGCAATGGCTATTTCCTATTTCACCTAGGTGAGACTATGCTTGACAGTCAAATCAATATTATCCATGGTCAATTAAATTGTAAAGGCTACATTGCAACACATAGTCATGCTAAGGTCTGTTCAGGACGTCACCCAAGGTGTACAGCTACCACGGTGTGTTGGGCATACATACAATTTTTTTGATGGCCCAAGTTTATTTTAGGTTATCCAATCATTTCATTACCTTTGTGACCATTTTATTTATTGATATAAAATGCTTCAAACTCCTCAGACAAATTCAATTATTGAATGTTCAAGGCATTTAAGTGTGAAGATCCATAGAAGCGGTGTTGTTTTGATTAACAATCGAGCCAGCTTTTATTCACTCCAGCAACATTTAATAATTTGAAGAATGCCAAGGGAGCCACATTATGAACAAATGTTTTGAGTTTTCCTGGTTGCTTGTATTTTCCTCACTACCAACATTATTTTTGATAGCTTTCCAGGTTCAACAGCCAAAACATTCTTCGCCCAGGGAATAAACATTAAATTAACCAACGAAAAGTTCTGATTATCAGGCATGAGAGAATGGAACCCCTGCATCAGGTCGCCTTCTTTAACACACGCCTGGAATTTTCCAGCAAATCAGCTATCCAATGGAGTCAGAAATCAGGAAAATGTCAGCAAGTTTAAAGATTGCCAATGAGTAAGAAAGTTAATGGGAAACACAAACAAAGCACCACCCTCAGGTGGAAGAATCAGTCCATATTTTTACATCAGTGCCTTTAGCTTTCCAGTTCATTTTTAAATCCATGCTTTCAAGTCATCCCTGCCAACGTACCATCACCCTTATCCAAGTTTCTTTCCTTGTTCATTTAGGAGGCTCACATCTCTACCTGCAGGGCACCTTCTTAAAGATATTTTACGGTGAAACATTTTGCTCCTTATACACAAGGCTTAGTGCCCTTTTTATATACCAGCTTCCTGACAGGAGATGATGGATTTGCACAGATAAACTTGGGACTCCTGCAAAACATGGCCTTACAAGGCTGCAAAGACTACTAACTTTCAACCAACAAATAAATAAATAGCAGAGACACTCTCCAGTGTGCTGCTACAATACAGTCATTTGCAATACAGGTTTTATAGGAAGTAATGGAGAAAATGTAGAATGCTGCAATATAAAGGTAAAGTGTACATTTGTATAATATGCTCAGTCTTCTTCATTCCCTGTAAACCGGTTAATGAATAAGAACTGTTATAAGAAAGCAGTTGCGTGTATCTGAAGATCGATTCTAATAATTAAGAAAGTGGCATTTTGCTACAGCAATAGAAAAAGGGGGCAAACATCTCAAAATAGGTCTTCTTTGACTCGCTTAAATCAAAAGATTTATTAAACTTGATCCATCACTCAGCAATTGATCAACTCTGCTTATAATTTAGGTCACAGCCTGATTCCTGTGATATTCTAGTAAGTACTAGTAATACTAGTACTTATTAGAATATCATCATTTCCTCCACAGAAGTCTATTGCATTAACTCAGTATGGGGTGGTAATGAATTAAGCACCCTTGGAGGTGGGTTGACTTTTTCTGCAACTGCACACCCTCTGGACAAAGGCTTTGACAAGGAAAATATGGCTAGATTTTAGCACTAATCAAGATGAATCCTCCTAATGTAATTCTGAATTACTGAGTTGCTTTCAGAGTTTCTGAGTCCTTTAATTGATAGCTCAGTGGTCTAGGCTTTGAAGCCAGAGACTGGGAATTCAATTCCCCACTCTGCCTCCTGGACAAGGGTTGGGACCAATGATCAATAAGGAAGCTTCCCACGCTGCAGTTCTAAGATCATCATCATCATCATCATCATCATCATCATCATCATCATCATCATCATCATCATCATCATCATCATCATCATCATCATCA
>JAHTLZ010000007.1:18273459-18302537 GCA_023846285.1 Phrynocephalus versicolor | reverse complement strand
CATCATCATCATCATCATCATCATCATCATCATCATCATCATCATCAAGGGCCCCTCCTTGCTCTGGGAACCAAAAACAAGACAGATACAGTACTTTGGATTTTCATAATCATACCCTAGTGACTCATATTGTTATTTTGAAAAGCCTACAGCAGTGGCGGTGAATTTTGGCACTCCAGATGGTTTTGAACCACAACTCCCAAAGTCCTTTGTCTATGGCAATACAGGCTTAGAATTTTCGGAGTTGTTGTCCAAAACATCTAGAGTGACAAAGGTTCACCACCACTTGCCTACAGACAGAGGTGGTAGATTTGGAGCTGCCGAGTTAGAGAGCTTCAGGATGAAACTCCTTTAAAAATAATTCAACCAAACACTGAAGCATAAATAGCTTATTTATAAGAAACAGCAATAATTATACACAGAGAATTTGAAATAAGAGTGATAAAAAAGTGTGGGTTTAACTCCCAGCTCAGCCATGGAAACTCACTGGGTGATCACGAATGTGGCTGGGTGTCAGATTAACAGGGATGTTGTTCTCATGGTTGTTCTAATCCCTTCTATTTTCTTATCAGTGAGACCATATTAAGATAGACTGCAGCCCTAAAATATTGCATGTATAAGAGGCTCCATAGCAGTACTAAAACAAATGCATTATATGAATGATAAGCTTAAATCCAATTGCTAACCCTAAATAGAGTAGATCTATTGAATTAGTTACTGAAAGATAAGTGAGTACTTAGGTAAAATTCATTAATTCAGTGGATCAATGATAGATGGTATAGCAAATTACTAGGATTGTTGATATTTATTGAAATGCATTATGATCATCTTTCATAATCTGTGTCACTATCTTACTTTGTGTATAAATCCAAGACTGCTTATCTCTGTTGCCTCCTACAAGATCAAACTGATCTATGCCTCAGTACTCCAGAGCCAGGATTCAGAAACACTGCCAATTAAATGGACAGTGACTTGTGAGATAAATAAGTTGTGTCTGTAACATTTAAAGAGAAACATACAAAAATGCACACATGTGAAAAGACATACAAATACGGTGTGTATAAATTGCATGTTCTTCTCTGGCCATACATACACTATCCACTAGAAAAATTAGCAACTGATTATTGCTTGGTTCTGTAGACAGTGCATTCTTTGCAGGGTCATAGAGTCAAACGAAGGGCGTTTATACACGACCCCTAAACTCCACAGCAAATGGCTGCAAGCTCCGGAGCTTAAAAATGTTTCCCCACCAGCTCCGGAGTGTACAGGCAATTAAGTGCGACCACGCCCACTTTAGTGTGTCCCAGCGCACCTTTCAAGTACCTTCTCTCTGGAGGTGAAAATTCTTTGATGCGGTGCAACGATAGTGAGTGCGGGGCTCTCCTCACTTCTGTTTGCTGTTTTTTGGCTCCTGCCCCATTAAGAGCTACTTAAGAGCTACTGGAATGTTGCCCCGGCAAGAGCCGGCAAGAACAAGAGGCAGAACGAGGCAGAACCGAGGTGAGCCACGGTCTTTCTTCCTTTGTTTTCTCCCTCCCCTCACACAGCCAGCAGCCAGAAAGTGCGGAGGGGGTGGGAACACAGGAAGAGTGACAAGCCCCTAAGATCTCTGGTCCGAATTTAAGTGGCCAGCGGATCTTAGGGGTCGTGTAAAAGCGCCCATAATCTTACAAAGGAAGCCTGTGATCAGATCTCATAAGTTTAAACAATGGTTAAGGGGTGGGGCTGATTTAGATAAGGGTTGTGGTATAATATCTCCTCCCATGTTATTTTCCCATAAAAATCCTTCACCTAAGCAGTAAAACTAATTTCTTTGCAGGGAAAGTGTTATCCTCCCATTGAACATGTAGTTTGGCTTGAAACCTGCTCACAGCTATTTGCATATTTTAAAAGAAAGATTAAAATGTGAGATATGGGATGTGTTGTGTTTCTTGGTGGAAACACATAATTGCTTGAACCTTTAAAGTGAGAAACTTTAAAGATTCTGCAGACACAAAGTGACAGCAGCAAAAATATATGGCATGTGAATCAACTAATGATGTGCTCTTTTGTGTTCCTTTTTTGGACACAATACCCCAGAATTGTCTAATAATTCCTTAGACTTGAGCTCAGTTGAACAATCTGCAAGGCCCATAGATATTGGTTCCCGAAAGAAGAGCTTAAATCTGGTGCAACAGCTTCTTTGCCTTTGTTTCCTGTTGTTGTATATTTCTTTTAAATGACAGCTGCTACAGGGCTTCCTGGGAGTCATAATTCTTTGGGATTTGCCACATATAGAGCTTAATGGGCCAGTGGGACTAGACCTCCTTGTATCCTCCATATTAGAATGTGATGGGATTTCATGCATCACATGAAATCACCATTTCATGCCTTCTCTACTCTTCTTTTTCTAATTTTAAAACTACAGAGCTGGAAGGACTCTAGGGAAATGGATCATCAAGTCCATCTGTTGCCAAGGAACCACAGTGGGGAACTGAACTCCATCCTCTGGCTCTACAACCAGATGCCCAAACCACTCAGTTATCTAGCATGGAAAGAAGGGGGGAAAGGAAAGGATCCAAGATGGAGGCATAAGAGGCAGTCAGTCAGGAAGCAGTCCGGAAGCAATTCATCACACAATAATACCAAATGGGCAACTGAAGAAAAGAGTACTAGTAACTGGGTTCTAGACCTTTTTACAAATTCAAAATTCCAGCTCCCTTGCATGTTCTGACTGGTGGGCAGCTGATAGCCCTTGTCAAGCTATTTGATGAAAAATTTCTCAGGCAATTTAGGTTAGACACATCAAAAAGTTTACACAATATTTGTACACCCCTCTTTTGTAAACACGAATCATCCATGTTTTAAAAGCTCTCTTTCAGCAATCACCAAAATAGCATAAATTACACTATAAGAGTATGTCTTTTGTATTTTTGGTTTTTTTGTTTAAATACAAAAGTCCCACCCCTATTTATGAGCTGCATGTTACCTGCAGAGATTTCTAGTCAGTCAACTACCATCCAATCATATTAATGCATTCTGTTCTTATCCCTGAACAGCAGTAAGATGAAAGACACAATTGAGACTATGGGAAACTCTTGCATGGAAAGGAGCTCCAGGTTGCAACCCAGAACAGTATTATATAATTTGCAGATAGAGAAGGTACGAATTGAAATCAAGCTTGGGAAGCTGTTGCAGTAGAACTTTACTCTTGAGCAGGTATGCATGCAACTGAGTTGTGATTTGCATGCCTGAAAGCTATAACATGAGGATACAGTCCCGAGCAGACATGCATAAGACTTAACTTTGCATTGTGTGCTTTTCTGAAGGAAAAAAAAAAGTCCATACTGGTAAGAATTGTATCTGGCTCAGCTTTTCCTTGCCCTCCCCTATGGGTGCTTTCCCATGACCCCTAAAATCCGAGGCATAGGGCTCCGAGATGCGGAGCTTAAAATTGTTTTCCCATCAGCTGCACGCTTAAAAAAAATTAAGTACGACCACGCCCACCTAAGCGTGCCCCAGCGCATTTTAAAAGTACTTGGTCTCCGAAGGTAAAAAGTTTTCTGCCGCGGATTTTAAAGCAGTGAGTGCCGGGCTCTCCTCCCTTCTGTTTTTTTTTTTTTTGCCCCCCCCGCCCCTTTAAGAGACAGGAATGCTTCTGGGGCTGCTCCCTATGGCAGAGCGGAGGTGAGCCTGCATTCTTTTCTCCCTTTTTCTCTCCCTCCCCTCACACAGACAGGAGCAATGGCATGCGGAGGGGTGGGAACACAGCAAGAGGAGCAACCCCTCCCCCAAGATCTCTGGTCCAAATTTAAGTTGCCAGTGGATCTTAGGGGTCGTGTAAAAGTGCCCAAAGTCCTCAGCCTCCACACTGTGGTACAAATTCTTTTAAGAACCTTCCTAAATTGAATCATCCGAGAACCACCTCCACCCCAAAGGTCCCGGTCAGCAGTACACATCAATAACTACAATGGAATCCACTTTACTGATGACAGTTCATTCATTCAGAAATGATTTAGTTAATTTCTAGCAGGAAATAAACTGTGCAATCATTTTAATGCAGGTCTACCTGAGAATTTAGAGCCTAGATGCCCTAAGCACATCCGATCTCGCCTGATTTCGGAAGCTAAGCAGGGTCGGCCCTGGCTAATACTTGGATGGGAGACCACCAGGGAATACCAGGTGCTGTAGGGGCTTAGAGTAGGAACTGGAAAACCACACCAGTATTCATGCCAAGAAAACTCCATGGACATGGAGTCACAGAGAGTTGGTCATGACTGTAGCGACACAATACACACACACACACACACACACACACACACACACACCTGAGAATGTATCACCACTGTTACAGTAAAATGCCTTGTTTTTCTAAACATATTACCTTGTGTTAGGCTTCAGGTTTTCTACTGTCGAATGGGTTTGATTTGTAGTTATAATGGACATGTCCTTTCCTGTTGTGCCTCCATTTTCAGTTGATACAACTTTATATTCTGAAATGAAAGGGAAACCTATTCAACTATTCTCCCAAATTCATTCCTCTCTTCACTTGTTATCTGTATAGCAGATTTTTTTTTTTGCATAATCAATACTTGGAGACATCTGCTTTTCAGAGAGATTTCCTGTTCTGAATTATTTGGGCAGCTTTCCAATCAATGCACTGAAGACTGAAAGTGAAGGAAAATTTGATTCCCGCAATGGCAATTTTGGTTATGCAGTCATATATTAAACTGAAATGAAAGTGATACTTATAATGTATATTGTAAACAGAGTCTGAGCAGGGAATGCATCAGTGGCAGATCTTTAGCACTCCAGATGTTTTGGACCACAACTCCCACAGTGCTTTGTCTTTGGCAATACAGGGTTGGAATTCTGGGAGTTGTGGTCCAAAACATCTGGAGGGCCAACGGTTCGCCACCACTGGACTAAGGGGACACTTCACTTATAACCAGAGAGGTCTGACCCATGCTGCAAGCTGTTAATTATCATGAAATTAAAAATAGGGTTTAATTATAGCTCGTCCTTGAGGAGACTTATGTGAAGTTATTTTCCTGTCATTGTATGGGATCCAAACCATGTAGGAACTGGTGAAACTTCCTACCACCAATAATATTAAAATTCAAAAGTAACATTCTGAATACCAAACAGTGCAAGGAATTCCACAGCTTATAGTAGCTTGGGAGGCAACCCACTCTGTGCCTCACTATGTGTGACCCTAGTTTCTGCAAAGCTACAAGTCTTAGAGTCCTTCCTATGGCATCCAAATAGTGCAAAGAAGTGGGACAAGTAAAATAATAACTAAACAGATACAGCAACTAAATGTAGCAAGGGCCACCACTCCTGGCAAAATTACAGGCTCCAGAACACATGAGAGAAAACGAGTCAGCCCTCTGTTCTCCACAGTTCATAGAAGTAACGTCAGATTACAGGAACCCATGGCTTACCAGTGTTTATGTTTGTGTATGATATACATAAACACTATTTAATTAATTTTGATTAGAAATAAGATTGCCAAAAAAGTAAGGAACTTAAATAAAGGAATCTAAACGACTCAATCTTGCAGTTTTTCAAAATACAAGAAAAGTTGCAGGAAAAGAAGGAAGAAGTTCAGTTTTACAAGTTCATACCAAAATCTAGCTAACCTGTAACAGTTTCATTTTGTGGTTTTTCCCAATCCAGAATGACGAAAGATGGACAGCCTTCAACAGTCACCACAGTGAGATTTGTAGGAGGCTTTCGTGGGGGAGTAGTGGCTGTGTCGGAATTCTCCCCCTCATCTGTTGGAAAGTGCTGGAGAGTATTTGTGATGGAACATGGTACATCATCTTCTTTTTTCATGTACTTAACGTGGTCTCCTAAAAGAACAGTATCAGCATTTAGGTCTCATTTTATAAACATCAAATGATATATTCAAATGTATTACTTCAAGTGCAGTTTTCATCATAAAATCCACCAAAATATAGTCTATTTGTTGTTGTTGTTCAGTCGTTCAGTCGTGTCTGACTCTTCGTGACCCCATGGACCAGAGCTCGCCAGGCCTTCCTATCTTCCACTGCCTCCCGGAGTTTGGTCAAATCCATATAGGTTGCATCGATGACACCATCCAACCACCTCATTCTCTGCTGTCCTCTTTTCCTTTTGCCTTCAATCTTTCCCAACATCAGGGACTTTTCCAAGGACTCCTCTCTCCTCATGAGGTGGCCAAAATACTGGAGCCTCAGCTTCAATATCTGTCTAGTCTATTTATTCTATTTATTTACAGACTTTTTTAGCCGCCCCACTACCAAATGGTCTCTGGGCGGCAGCAAAGTAGCATGTCAAAGAGGAGGTGCTAGATTTATTCTCTTTCCATTGATACCTAAGATGAATTCAGGCATTCTAAGTGTGTTGACTCAACATATTCTACTATACTCACCCTTGCCCCATCATTTTATTTATTTTTAAGCAATGGTTCTTAAGAGAAATGACTTTTCTACCCAGGAGGGCATTTGCTGCTAACAAAGGAAAACGAAAGAGTGTACGTATGTACTACCTTATAGGCAGATGTGCCGATGCAGAGCTACCAGAACTCAGATTTCACAGAGCCAATTAATTTATTAACAAAATCACACCATGAAAATAAATTCTTCAGTTAATTTGTAACAATATTTTGCCCATCCAACAGCTCCTCTTCATTTAACATATAGCAACTAGATATAGGGATGAATCGGAAGAATGGTGATTTGTTTTGTTTTGTGATGTATCAAGGCTGACAAATCATGAATCATAAATTTATGATTTTTCCCTAGAAAATGGCACCCAAGGCAACTAGAGACACCGAAACTGCAAGAAAATTTACTCCTGACTAAATATGCACAGATTGGACCATAACAATTGTCAGAGGGTAGCCAAATCAATGGGTACAATTGTATTGAAAGTCCAACCGTGCTTATGCATGCTCATGTTTTACTTCTGATTGAATATGCAAAACCTTAGCCTGTATTTCTTAGCTATGGCACCAACGTATCAGGCCACTCTCTGAATACTGTAAATAAGCTATACAGTAAATATCAAGAGCTGTTAGTGATTAGAACAGGGGAAATGACAATAAATTCAGAGTAGGAAATAAAGATTATGAAAAGATTATTTGTTTTGGGAATTTAGATAACAAACACAAGAGGGTCCCGGAACCAAGTGCTGAATGATTATGGAAGCTGGATATTTTAGTCTAGAGAACAGAAGACTGATAGACATCTTCAAATATGTGAAGGGTTGTCATGTGGAATGAAGATAGAACAAATTTACTTTCTGCAGCTCTAGCAGGTAGGAGCCACACCAGTGAATTCAAATGATAAGGAGATTTCAGCTAAACATTAGGAGGAGCTTCTAACTGTAACAGCTGTTTAGCAATGGAAAAGACTATCTTGGAAGGTTCTGGAATCTCTTTTATCTGAGATTTTTAAAAAGAGATAGGATAACCATCTGTTGGGGATGTTTTGGCTGGAACTTGGTGCATTGGGAAGGAATTTGACTAGATGACTCTAGGGATCCTTTCCAACTCTACAATGCCATGAATGTACAAAGCATTAAAATTCCTCAGTACTGTATTAATAATTGTGGATTTTTCAGACATACCTGTATACCTTGGCGTGCCTGCAACATCCGTTTCTGTGGTAGGAAATGAGCTGAACATTGGGCTACCTAAGAAAAAGTACAACATACTTTTAATTAAATTTTGCTTTTATCATTTTAACCTCAAATCCTCTCCTTGGTACATGCTTAGAATTTGACTGTGATGGAAAATAAATGCCTCCTTGCACTGCCAAAATAATAATTAAAAAAAAGACAATCATAACCCAAATGACTGACCTCATTATTTCTGTTGGAAACACTTCATGCATAATATAAAGAATCTTTCTAAAAGTATTTATAAATGCTTCTTTGATACTACAGTCATTTAGCATTGTTGGGGCTTGAGCTTAGCAACAAGGCAAATCTAAGCCAATTCTTCATTTCATGCCATGTCACGTACCTTAATATTCTGGGAATGATATGAAGACACATTTTTCTATCCAACTGAAACATGCCAAGAAAAATTAATTCCAGTGAATTTATGCTGGTAAATTAATTACCAGTATAAATTACCACATTCTGAAATTTTTATGACTTAATTCTGAAATGCCTAGAGGAAATGCACTCTGTTATTAAAAATAAATTATATGGGGTTTCCTTACCCTTGCTTTTAATTATAAACCAGCAAACCACCCAACAGAGCTATTTCAAGCCTATTGTATGTTAGTCAACTTTTTCCTCTTTTGAATGCACTCCATAACATGGAAAGGCGGTTTGAATGCAAAAAGAAAGTTGAGAGCGATGCTGACAGGAGTCTAGACTCTAAGTGGGGTTACTCAAAGTGGAATGGTCCAAGACAAGACACTACACTAAGATGAACCTATCCTGTTCAAGAATTAGTAATTGCATAACCAGAGCAAAACTAATAGTTCCAGGGATGACTGTGAAGATTCTCAGTCATCCAGGTGAGTTTATCTGGAAGTTGAGTCATGGCTACTGGACTTCTTTTTTCTTGAGGGGGAAAAACGTTTTGCTGCTCATCCAAACAGCTTCATCAGTCTCAATCCAGGGATGATGGTGGTGGAGAAATTCTTGAAAGGCAGCAGCAGTAGTAGGTGCCACTGATGGAGGATCTTTTATAAATAAAAAGGCATGATGTACAAGCTAGCCCTTGTCAGTATAGTGCAAAAGGCCACTTTTGAATGCTTTACCCTCGAAGTCCCTTGATGAGACAATCCAAAACAAAGTAAGAGACACAGATTAATTGAAATGTCTTTTTAAATTGAAATTGTCCATGCATTTTGCTGGTAATTGTTTTTGTATTTTGTGTTTAACCCAGCAGTTTGTGAAGGTAAGTATTTGCATTTGTATTTTTTTAATCTACTAGCACCATTTGTTGAGATGACTCAGTACTTGTGTATATAATACAATTTGTAATTCTGTTTTAATCTGGTGTAATGTGGAGTGACAAAAGTGATCCAAACAACAACAACGAAGTATTCATTCATTCAAATGAAGTAAGAGGCATTGCTGAATGATAGTGTTTCTGGGTAAAAAGGCACTGAAATCAACTAATATAATAATTATGTGCTGTCAAGTAAGTTATGACTTATGATGGCAGCCCTTTTTTCAGAGTTTTCCAGAAAACAAATGCTACAAAGAAGGCAAAAAAGAAAGAAAAAAACTTAATTAGAGATAAATCAATTCAACAGAGGGAAAAATGGCCTTTAGTATGTAAGACCTGGGCTGGGCTATCAATAATAGGTCCTTTAGTGTTCAAACTAGACTGATATTTACCAACTTAGAACTTCAGCCAGAAGACACAGCCATACCAGTTACAGGAGGAGTGATACAGTAAGTATCTGCCAATTAATATTCATTCATTCATTCATTCATTCATTCATTCATTCATTCATTCATTCATTCATTCATCAATCAGATATTTCTACTACCCATCTAGCAACGAGGCCACTCTGGATGGTTAACAAAGAAAAGAAGGAAAAAAGCACAAGGGAGGAGGGAAAAGACAAGACAAGGATAATTATGGTCATGCACAGTTACATACGCTTAACTTAAGCTTTCCCATACAAAGGCTAAGATGGCAAGTCACAGATGTAAGGAAAAGGCATACAGTGGGAGGACTGCAATCTGATCCATGAATGACAGAGGATGAAAAGCAGTGGTCATGTCAGAAGATCTGGGTGGAATAATACTATGTAATGTCAGCAATAATATAATATAAATATATAATTAATATTATGTTCTTCTTGTTGTTGTTGTTCAATCATTCAGTTGTGTCCGACTCTTCATGACCCCATGGACTAGAGTTTGCCAGGCCTTCCTATCTTCCACTGCCTCCTGGAGTCTGGTCAAATCCATGTTAGTTGCATTGATGACACCGTCCAATCATCTCATTCTCTGCCATCCTCTTTTCCTTTTGCCTTCAATCTTTCCCAACATCAGGGACTTTTCCAAGGACTCCTCTCTCCTCATGAGGTGGCCAAAGTACTGGAGCCTCAGCTTCAAAATCTGTCCTTCCAGTGAACATTTGGGGTTGATTTCTTTCAGGATGGATAGGTTTGATCTCCTTGCAGTCCAGGGGCTATTATGTAGGTACTGACTTTATTGTTTCACAAGTATGCTATCAAAAGTGAATCATGTTACTAAAAATGTTAATGATGATGATTATATCACAGCCTGATTATCATAACATAATATTCCAAAGTTATATTTGGGCACTACTTTCTATGGATTTTATTTTTGCTCAAGTTCTTGCAGCCACTCTAGTATATCACTTTATTCATCAAATGTAGTCTCCTGCACCTATTATATCTTTGTGTAATTCCTTACCTACATTCTGGTAGGGGAAAGCAGAGGATTTTAAAACTTTTTTTTTTGCCACCCAAAGCCCCACGCGTCAGCTGATTGGCACGCGGGGTGGCAAAAAAAGTCTTAAAAGTCTGTGATTTCCCCTACCCTACCGGGCACGGGGAAACTGTGGGCTTTTAAAACTTTTTTTTGCCACCCCAAGCACTGATCAGCTGCCACACAGGGCTTTGGACAGCAAAATAAATAAATAAATAAATTAAAAATCCCACTATTTCACCCAACTGCTGACTGGAACGTTTTCAGAGGGCTCCTGCCGAGCTGTCATTGGCTGGACCCCTTTAAAAATGGCCCATTCGGCATTAGGGGCTCCCCTGGTGCTGACTGGGCCATTTTTAAAGGGGACGGGCTGATGACAGCTCAGCAGGAGCCCTCTGAAAATGGTCAGGTGGGCAGTGCCAGAGCTCCGAACTGCCCACCTGACCATGTTCAGAGGGTGGCTGCGCAGCTGCCATCGGCTGGACTCCTTTAAAAATGGCCAGTCGTACCCATCTCTACCCATTGTGCATCCCAGAAGAGCCAGCCTGTGTAGCCTTGGGCAAGCTCCACAGAATGAGGGTGCCCCTGGAAGAAGGGATGGGTAAACCACTTCAGAGTACTCTCTCCCTAGAGAACCCAAAGTCAGAATTGATTCAACAGCACACAGACATCAGCATTTTTAGAAACATTCATTTATTTCTGTTCTCTGCTTTCTGGTTTTTAAAAAATCAATTATTGATCTGTTGAGGCACTTTTGTTTATCCCACAATTGCCACATCACCTTGGAGGGATTTTTGTCAAATGTACTTGGAAGGTCCAGGCATAAAAGGACTTCTCCTGTGGCTTTCTTGTTCACATTGCCTTTCCTTGTGCTTCAAATAGCTTGTGTCTCTTTATAGTGTAAAAGCACTGTGTTGTGGTTATATGGGAAGGGGCGTAGCTTAGTGGTAGAGCACATGTTTTACACACAAAAGGTCCCAGGCTTCCAGGCATTTGGGGGTAAGAAGAGGAAGAACTCCAGCCCAGAATTCCATAGAAATGTTTCTGGTCAACACAAACAATACTGAGGAAGACAGACCAATGTTATGATGACTCAGTATGAGGCAGTCTCCTATGCACATGCATTGATTGCTCCCTAGGAACACCTACGTTTTACAGATTAAAAATGTAAAGGTAAAGGTCCCCCCCCCCCGCACATGTGTGCTAGTCATGTCCATCTCTAGGGACGGTGCTCATCTCCATTTCTAAGGCAAAGAGCCAGTCTTGTGCAAGTCCTGAACACATTTCTGCACGCGGAACACTGTTTACCTTCCCGCTTTTTTACGGCAGTACAGTACCTATTTATCTACTTGCATTTACATGCTTTCAACCTGCAAGGTTGGCAGGAGGTGGGTTTTGTAGCGAAAGCTCACTCTGCTGCGTGGCATCTGGGATTTGAACCTCTGAGCTGCTGATTTCACAGCCAACATTTTCAGTGCTCTAGCCCACTATGCTACCATGCTCCCCCCCTTTTTTTTACAGATTAGCCAGTGACAATAACAAGCTTCCAATTGCTTCCTGGTAGTGGCTATGTTTCTTTTCTTCTATTCAGTGCCCTGGAAGTTAATGGGTAGTGTAGGGCATGGATTCCATTAGGAAGTACCAATAATTTTCTTTTCTGTCAGCAGGTGTCCATTCCAGGCTGTGCTGGGAGTGATTATCACATTTTACTATAGGGAGTTTGTCATCAATTAGCACTTGGACACCCAGAACCCTGACTGCATTTGGTGACCACTCCATCAGCTTAAGGCTGGACTGAGCAACAGCCTGAAATATAGTTCAGGGATCTAATAATTCCTAAGCCTTAGCTAGCACATCTTATGCTATTTCTTTGGGATTTTTTATCTGATGGAGGTCCATCCAATTAATCATCCAATTACCTCTGGAATATTTCGTGTTATAATCAGGGATCTAAAATATTGTGTGAGTGGTGTGCAAAACAGCTTCATTCATATTTGACATCCTGAGACAATAACAATACTGTTATTACCACTATTAGTCTTCAGGACTCCTTACAGATTATAGATTAGGCTGCTGCTTTGACAGCTTTTGTTTTTAAAGGAAAAAAGAGAAGGAGGTGCAACTAAACATCTTACTGTAATCGGGAGAAGATGCTGCAGTAGGTGGCTTTTTTGGTGAGCTTGTTTTCCCAAGGCTAGTTGCTCCAGTAGGTTTTGCTATAGAGGACGCTGTGGAAAAAGAAGATGCTCGTGGCATCACAACATTTCCTATGAAATAAGAACAAATTGTGGAATCAGAAGATAAGAAAATAAGAAAGAATCTTAGAATTAATATAGACAAGATATGCAGTAGTCATAGACAAGAGATACAGTAGTTCTTTATTCAGCCTAGAGAATACAGGCAGATATGGATTTCTTATTTGAGCTAAAGTGCTCAAGTAATTTATATATTTATTTATTTGATTTATATACTACACCATCTGACTGAAGTTTTCTACTTAAACTTAGCACAATTTAGTTAGCAAGACATTTCTATCACATACCTGTCTGGAAGTTGAGTGATGGCAACTGGACTTCTTTTCTCAGACTGATGAAGCTGCATGGATGAGTAGCGAAACGTTTCAATCTCTCAAGAAAAGAAGTCCAGGCCATGAGAGCTTCCAGATAAACTCACCTGGATGACTGAGAATCTTCACAGACACATCACATACATATGCAATTTTCACACTTTTTCTTGATTTTTCTTGTCATGTCATATAAAAGATAAAGACTGTCTGGTTCAGCTAAACAGATATATCAGGAAACATAGATGTAACTGGATGTGCATGAAAAAACACAAATTGGATTATCTATCTATCTATCTATCTATCTATCTATCTATCTATCTATCTATCTATCTATCTATCTATCTATCTATCTATCTATCTATCTATCTATCTATCTATCTATATCTATCTATCTATCTATCTATCTCTTATATTTGTATTCCCCCCCCCAATCTGACCTAAAAGGAATGTACATATCTATTGGATAGTGTGTGTGTGTGTGATAGAATCTATCCTTATTCAGTTCTTTCCACTGGAATAGCCGCTCTTTTCATGCATTTGAATTTGTATGCCCTTCCATTTTCTGGATGAAAAATTCATGATAAATTACTTTTTGAAATCTAGAGACTGGCTTCCTCTCTGCTCCAGAAAAACTTTTTGCAGCTTCTAATTGCATGTAAATGGACTTCCATGTTAAAAAAATATGTTATATCTCCATTGGTATACCCCAATACCTTCCTGCCCATGATCTTCCTCAATGTAGCTTCATCAGTCTTAACTGGCTAAATCAGTGGCTCTCAACCTGTGGGTCCCCAGAGGTTCCTGAACTGCATCTCCCAGAAATCTTCAGCACTAGCTGAGCTGGCTAGGATTTCTGGGAGTTGCAGTCCATGAACATCTGGGAACCCACAGGTTGAGAACAACTGGGCTAAATCAATGGGACCCTTTTAGCTGCAACAATAATTCCCTTATACCTAGAACTGACTCCCAGAACATCAGTACAATGCCACTTGTGTCTTCTGTTCAAGTCACTCCTCAAGAACTGCCTTTCCATGAAACCTTTGGCAGGACACTCTGGTCCTAATATTATATTGTAACTCAGCCCAAGTACCCAAAGTGTGCCTCCTTTTCCTGTTTCCATCTGCTTCCATCTCCTTCTTATTGTCATATGTTGACTACAAAAAGTGGTGCATTATCTGAAATATAATAGCATCCACAAAAAACAGCACTAATGGTAAATATTACCAGATCAGGGTGAGAATGAAAAGCTGGCTTTTTCCACTCATTAACAACGGGAGACCAATTATAAACAGTTTCCCTGGTCTTGTAACTGTAAGAAGTGTTGAGAGAATTTAATTTAAACTTGTCTTTTGGCAAACAAGAATGTGACTACATGCTGTTTGATAGAATGGTACTTTTCTCTATATCCAGAACAAAATGACTGGTTGGCATCTTTCATTATTAAGGATGGATAGAGGGAGTATACTGAAAAATATATTGTTATTAAAAAAATCAGACACATATAAGTTTATTAAATGTCTAGTTGCTCTTTTCTTTTTCACTTGTATGGGCAACATTCCATGAAGCAAATGTGAAATAATTTTACATGAAAAAAATGTACAAGAAAATTTTACAAGAAAAAGGTTAATGTGTTTGAAAGAAGAATCCAGTTTTATGTCAGCCTAGGGGGAAAATCTCTTTATACTTCTTAAACTGACACCTAAAAAAATCTACTCTTAAGGAAAGTAACACATTCCCATATTATATGTTCTTTCTTTCTTTTCTCTAGTGCAGCTTCCCATTCATTGGCATTGGCATCCTTCAGTCTCGAAAGACTATAGTATCATCCCTGGAGTAGAGATCCTAAAAACAACACCTAGTATGACTAAATAGACCAATTCGGGAATGGCAGTCTCTGCCGCATTGGGGACAGATGTATTCTGTTTCTTGCCCGGTCCTCGAGTTTCGTTCCTTCCGTGCCTGCCTCTTTTCCTCTGCCTGTTGGACAAATGCCTCTTCAAATTTATGTAGACCATGCTGTATCTCTTGCCACCAGACAGTGCGATCGGAGGTCAGGGTTTCCCATCTGTTGAGGTCCATTCCCAAGGCCTTCAGGTCCCTCTTACAGATATCCTTATACCGCAGCTCTGGTCTCCCTCTGGGGTGCTTTCCCTGCACTAGTTCTCCGTATAGGAGATTTTTTGGGATCCGGCCGTCATCCATTCTCACAACGTGTCCAAGCCAGTGTAGGCGTCACTGTTTCAATAAAGTGTACATGCTAGGGATTCCAGCTCGATTCAGGACTATGCTATTTGGAACCTTGTCGTGCCAGGTAATATTGAATATTCGCGTAAGATAGCGCATATGGAAGGTATTAAGCTTTCTTTCCTGTCGGGCATGGATGGTCCAAGACTCGCTGCAATACAAAAGTGTGCTCAGTACACAAGCTTTATAGACCTGTATCTTTGTATGTTCTGTCAGCTTCTTATTGAGCCATACTCTCTTTGTTAGTCTGGAAAACATAGTAGCTGCTTTACCTATACGTTTATTCAGCTCAGACTCTAGTGAGAGTGTATCTGAGATAGTTGAGCCAAGATACACAAAGTCATGGACAACTTCCAGTTCTTTTGCAGAAATTGTAATGCGAGGAGGAGAGTCCACATTCTGGCCCATTATTTGTGTTTTTTTCAGGCTGATTTCTAGCCCAAAATCTTTGCAAGCTTTACTAAAATGATCCATGAGTTGTTGGAGATCTTTGGCAGAGTGAACAGTAATGGCGGCTTCATCAGCGAAGAGGAGATCCCGCAAACATTTCACCTGTACCTTAGACTTTGCTCTCAATCTAGAGAGATTGAAGAGTTTTCCATCTGATCTGGTCCGGAGATAGATACCCTCTGTTGAAGTTCCAAAAGCATACTTCAGCATGATAGCAAAAAAGATCCCAAGCAAGGTTGGCGCAAGGACACAGCCCTGCTTCACTCTGCTTCGGATGTTGAAGGGATCTGACACTACGCCATCAAAAACTACATTGACCTTCATATCTTCATGAAAAGACCTAATGATGTTAAGGACCTTGGGTGGGCATCCAACCCGGAGGAGTATTTTAAAGAGTCTGTCCCTACTAACCATGTCAAATGCCTTCGTGAGATCTATGAAGGCTACAAAAAGTGGCTGTCCTTGTTCCCTGCATTTCTCCTGCAACTGCCTGAGGGAAAATACCATATCAGTAGTGGACCTGTTGGTTCGAAAGCCACACTGTGATTCTAGGTAGACTCTCTCTGCAAGTATCTGGAGCCTCTTCAGTATAACACATGCAAACAGCTTCCCGACAACACTAAGAGAGATACCGCGATAGTTCTTACAGTTGCTCCTGTCACCTTTGTTCTTATAAAGCGTAACAATATTAGCGTCCTTTATATCCTGTGGTACTCCCCCTTCCCTCCAGCAAAGGCAGAGGATTTTGTACAGTTCAGTGGCAATGATCTCTTTGCAGCACTTCAGAACTTCAGCAGGGATGTTATCTTTCCCAGGTGCCTTGCCAGAGGCAAGTGAATCCAGACAAGCACTCAATATTACTTAAGACTTCTTCAGTTATTGTGTTTTCTCTGGAATATAGTTCAGAGTAGTGCTGCACCCAGCATGCCATCTGCTGCTCACGATCCTGGATGATCTCACCTGAAACAGTCTTTAAGTGTGCAGTTTTCTTATGTATTGGCCCTAAAGCCTGTTTAATTCCATCATACATCCCCTTGATGTTACCTGTATCAGCTGCCATCTGAATCCGAGAACACAGTTGCAGCCAGTAATAGTTAGTACATTTCCTGGCAGTCTGCTGGACTTTATTACGAACAGCTCGCAGGGCCTGTAGGTTGCGCTCACTGGAACAAGCTTTATATGCAGTCAAGGCTCTCCTCTTTTCCTCAATAGCTGGCATCAGCTCTTCTGAGTGGGCTTCAAACCAATATGTTGTCTTTCGAGTCTCCCTGCCGAATACTGATAAAGCAGTGTTATAAACAACATTCTTAAAATGTTCCCAACGTTTAGATGCATTATCTTCAGCAGGACCAGGAAGAGCTTCCTTTAGTACACGGGAGAATTCCTTCACTTTTCCTTGGTTATAGGTCTTACTGGTATCAATTTTTGATCTTCTTTCCTTCTTCAGGTGGTGCAATCTCTTTGTTTTCAGTTTTACTTTGCTATACACCAGGGAGTGGTCTGTGTCACAGTCAGCACTCTGATAACTGCGTGTGATTGTAACGCTAGAGATGCTGGAGCGCCTGGCGAGAATCAGGTCGAGCTGATGCCAGTGCTTAGATCTTGGATGTCTCCAAGAGACTTTGTGCTGGGGCTTTGTGTTAAAGAATGTGTTGCTGACACAGAGACCATAATAGCAGCAAAGCTCCAGCAGGCATTGGCCATTTTCGTTCATCTTTCCAATGCTGAACTGACCTAGGCAGGTGGGCCAGGAGTTATAATCAGCTCCAACCCTGGCATTAAAGTCACCGATGATAGCTATTGGTCTTTTCTTGATAGTGGCAGCTAGATAATCATAGAATGTGTCTTTGAATTCTGCTCAAAGGAGCCTTGTGGCGCAGTGATTAAATGCCTGTACTGCAGGTAAAACTGTGCTCATGACCTGGGTTTCAATCCCAGGTAGCAGGCTCAAGGTTCACTCAGCCTTCCATCCTTCCGAGGTCGGCAAAATGAGTACCCAGCTTACTGGGGGGGGGCAATGTGTAGCCTGCACACTGTAATTAAATTTGTAAACCGCCCAGAGACTACTTAAAGTGGTATGGGGCGGCATATAAGCAGAACACTTTGCTTTTGCTTTGCTTTTGCTGGAGATGGAAATGTTGGTGCATATGCACTGATAAGTGTAACCAACCCTGCTGTAGCGTGTAGTTGCATGGACAGGATTCTCTCACTTCCTACAGCAGGTGGGGTAATGAGACCTAGTAAAGTATTTCTAACAGCAAAGCCAACCCCACATTCCCTGATCTCGTTTGATGGTTTTCCCTGCCAGAAGAACGTAAAGTTCCTCTCCTTAACAAATGCAGAGTCAGGTAGCCTTGTCTCTTGGAGAGCAACAATGTCCATCCACAGTCTGCACAGTTCCCTGTCGATGACAGCTGTCTTTCGTATAGTGTCCATTTCTTGGAGATAGTCTGAACAGCCAGGATTCATTGTCCTAACATTCCATGTGCCCAACTTTAGGCTTGAGATTTTTTTATGTTTATTGCATGGTGCGGAGTCAACATTTCATTTGCTGGTTTCCATCCTGATCCGCCTACACCCAGGTAGCTGCCGCTTCCTGTGTTGTTCCCCCACTATTTGCTGTGAATGGTCCTCTCCAGGGCACAAGGCCTGGGTAATTCAATATGGAGATTAGGCTGTTACCCAGGCAGCGAAACCCCCCTCTCCACGTAGCTGGAGTGGTCCAATGGAATGGCAAAACCGATACGATTAGTTCCATCTGCATTGCAGGAGTTGCCAGAACATGATTGTATACAGTCATGAACTGTCTCCGGGACTCCGGCTCTGGTTTTTTCCTCGACATTGACTCCTGAAGCCTTTTCCAATGAGGGATATAGCCACAAGGCAGTGGAGGTTTGAAAGAGTTTCCTTCTCCTAAGGGTGGTTCTTCTGCTTTTTCTGCCGTTGGGGCAATGAGAGCCCTCTTCTGCCTTCAAAACCGTTGACCGTCCTCTCCTGTAACCCCAGATGGGGGCCCTTACGAGGTACTACCAGCCGGACCAGCTGGACCAAGGTTTTTAAAGGAGGTATTACTCCTCCAGTTATAGGAGGAGTAATGAGATCAGGTGCGCGGCCTCGGCCCACGTGCACTTCTTCTTCCTCCTCTGCTTCATCTCCTTCATCTTCCTCGAGAGTGGGGGGCGGGCAGGCACAACATGGGGCTGTGAGGTGGTTTTTTTTGGGGGGGGGAGGCTGAAGAGACGTAGAGAGAAGGAAGAAAGGAAGCGACGGGGGCACCTAGGGGGAGGGGCGAAGGCGACCGGGCCTGTGAGGAGATGGAGGCGAAGCATATCCCACTCCTGAGGGGGGGGAGAAGGAGGGAGGGGGGAAACTCAGAAGGACCCCCAAAGCGGGTGGTTGTTTTATCCCTGGGCGGGAGAGAGAGAGGGAGGGAGATGGAGGGCGGCCACGCGGGGGCTACGGTGCAGCTTCTAATTGCATATAAAATGACTTCCGCATTAAGAAAAAGAAAAATGAATGTTAAAATAAGGTCCTAGATTGAGGATTTAGTATGTTAAATTAATTTGAAATGCATTTGGAACACAAATAGTTGGGAAAATCTGGGGGCATGTTTTATTCTAATGGCAGTTTTGAGGACCAGTTACTCTTTTCCTTTATATTATGGACTGATGTGGATGGGAGCTGAGTTTTTTGTGTGTGTGTGTAACATTCCTTGATGGTTACCATTTGCATCCCTGTGGATGAGTTTGATTACGCTGTTCTTTGGTAGCTAATTTAAATTCTATTCTACCTGCATCACTGTAATCAAGTGTGAAGATTCAGGTGATCAGCCTCACCCATACAGTTGTGACATTCCCTATATCTCTCCTTTTTCTTCCCCCTAGCTATCCAAGATAATAGCAGGGTTAAGCAACTTCTACGTATATCAACATTGACAAGAAAACAGCCCAAGAGTGATGAATTGTTGGGAAGGGTAAGAGACTCTCTCCAATGGTTCCAAAAATATATTGATTGTGTGGGTCTAAAGTCATTTCCAAGTGTGAAATACTACATTGACTAACACAATTTGCAACTTATATGTACAGTACCATACAAGCCAACCATTGTCAGTTTGTCCTAAATATCACCACCAGGTCATGGGGAGATGTGTAAAGGATTACCAATACCATATATATTTTCAAAGGCTTTCACAGCCAGGATCTGATAGTTGTGAGTTTTTCAGGCTGTTTGGCCGTGTTCTGGAAGTTTTTTTCCTGATGTTTCACCAGACTCTGTAGCTGGCATCTTCAGAGGGCAAGGTGGTCAGGGAACTAGGATCGCTGCTACTCCTGATTGCATTGAAATTTCTTAATCCCTTCATCAAAATACAATAACTAGCACCTATTCTCCTGCATAGGGAAAAGCTTCCCTTTTCCCACAACTTTAAAAACCCCACAGTCTCACTCACTTTATAACCCAGAGCACAGAGAGAACTCCTAGTTCCCTGACCTCCTTGCCCTCTGAAGATGCCAGCCACAGAGTTTGGCGAAATGTCAGGAAGAAAAACTTCCAGAACACAGCCAAACAGCCCCCAAAACTCACAACTATCAATTACCATATATTCTCATTCTTATGTTGAACAGAGTGGTGTGATTCACAAAAGCTCACATTAAAATGTAGCAGTTAGTCTTTACAGTTCCACAGCATTTAATCTCCTTTTTATTGTTTTGTTCTTGTTTTTGTTTTTTATTGATAGGCTTGCACAGTTCAACATGGCTACCTGTTGGAAAACTGGATGCATGTGACATTCTGAAATTGTATTTGAATCAAAGCTAAGAAAGAGCCTAAGGTTATTTTCCTGTAGAAACACCCCCCCCCCCAATCAGATTGGAAGGGGGTGGCATGCCTGGCCACAGCTAAAGCTATCTATCTAGATTATGCCCGTAGATTAGAATGCAAAAAGAAAAATCCAAAACAAAGCTTCTGGAGAGGTTAATGTACCTGAACGTCCAGGTTTACCAGTCACGGTGTTTGGTGGCAAAGGTTTTCTTCGCACTTGTGTAGGTCTTGCAGGAGCTAAGGGAGGTCGTGGAGAATCAGGTGGTGTAGCTACTGTATAACGTTACAAGACACCACTGTTAACGGAGGAACTGCACACCACGTAATCAGAAAGAGAAAAATGGCTAATAGCTACACTTCTCAAGCAAAAATTTAAGGCATGAGCTTCAGCGGTAAGAACTGCAAAAGAACACAAAACATAGACAGGGAGGAGCTGAAAGGGGTTATTTTGCGTTTTTATATTTCTCGCCTGAAAATGTGCATGTTTCCAGCATGCAAGCCACAGCGCAGCAAGGCAGCTAAGCTAATTCACAGAACTTGGTTCTTCTTGTTGAGGCTCAGGATGATTATTATCTCTGTACATGATAGTACGGTGACAGAATTTAGAATCAGCATTTTAATTAAACAGTGTTAGCAAGGAAATTAGATCAAGATAGGAACAACAGCCGTGGTCTTCTAGGGATACAACCATTTCAGCTGATGCAAGACTCTGTGGACTGGAGTAGGAAGCAAACACTCTTATAATGGGTAGAATGCAATGGCTGAAATCCTGTTCCATGGTTATGCAAATAGCATAATGTTTAGGTGTGAATTGGCATAAGTTAAGAAAACTGCATACATATTATCACCAATTCCTGCTGAATTAATTGTGCAATTCACTGGGCAACAAATGATGTCTATGGAGACTTCTTAACTTACAGCGATTTACTTCCAAAAGTTAGGCCATTTGTATAATTGTGCCATAGGATTTAAATATGCATTTTCACTTTTCAAAGACATATGGCTTGATGCTGCAATTTCTTAACTAATAAGTGATATAATCGTTCTTCTGCTAAAGGAGCATCATAATTTCAGAAATTCAGCTGATTTCAGAAAATCAGCTCTTTTATGTTTATGTCAATTAATGCTACCATTTCTAACGATAATTAAATGTATTCCACAGTGTTTCCATGCATTCTTTCCAAGCTTTAATACTAGCCAGAATTCAATGAGAGAAACTTTGAAATACATCAACATTACAAGCTCATGCACAGCTTCAGAGAAATTCTAGTATATGAATGAAAGATCAGAAAACTTGAAACGCTACAGCAGCAGTAAGTAGCATTAATGTGTATGCAAGTCAATATTGAACATACTTTTTTTCAAGAGAAGACCTCTTAATTTATTAATTAGACAATAATTAATTATCCAATTAAATAAAATGTAATTAAGACTTCAGTCTGTACAAACACACTAGTTTACATTGAGCTGTTAATTTATTAGTAAAAATCGTCCACTAGATTAGAGTCACTTGGGAGCTTATAAGCAACAAACTGCATCACACTTGTGGAATGGAGAGATTCTATCTTCTTGTTCCCTCTGTATCACACTGTGCCCCTTTAAACACAGTGATTCCTAGGTGTCAGGAGATATTTGGAACAAATGCAAATGTTGTATGGGAAGCTCCAGCAGAAGGAATGTTATTCAGTCCTAATTTGATCCTCTCTTTGTTGCATAAGCAAATGCCCCCTTCTCACCCATGTAGGTGGATCTAAGCCAAAGTATCTTATGTGTTGGATACAGGCTTTTGTTCAAAAGAGCCTTGTTGGCAGGGAAGAGAGAGCAGAGCCCAAATATCTCAGCAAACGTGACCCTGGGAGTTACGGAGGACACAGGAGCGTCCCTTTCTCTACTGGGAAACATCTTTTTTTCACTCTGCAAAATATATTTTTTTACACAAGAGAATGGACAATGTGTATTTTCCTGTACTGGATCTCTAGATAATCTCTTAAGAGGGATATTCTATCCATTCTGTCTTCTGTGAAGTGGCTGGAAATCAAATGCTCCAAATACTTCTCTCTTCTTCTACTCATGTGTGTGTGAGAGAGAGAGGGGGGGGAGAGATTGTCTTTGAGGACAGGAATGTTCTTACCAAAGCATAACGTAAGAGAGTTTTTTTAATAGCTTAATATTTACAGCTAGAGATGTGCATGAAGCCCAGTTTATCTAAATTCATACATATGGTGCTCTGCATCCCCCCCCCACTCCACCCCCCAGCTACCTGTTCCACTCACAAGCTAGTCATGCTGTCCAGGTCCTCCTCCTCCTGGGGCAGCTGACCAGTCCAAGCAGGAGCAAGGACTTCCCTTCCTTGCCTCCTCAGGCAGCTGCCCACTCAAAGCTGAGGGGAAAGGATCCCTACCCTGCTTCCTTAGTGGGCAACCACCGGAAGAGGTGGGAAAGGGAAGTCCCTCCTCCACCCCAGGAAGACCTGGCCAAAGCATGCTGGCTTGTGAGTGGGGATGGGCGAGAGGGATTGCCTAGCACCTGTGATGCAGTTCATACAAATTTAGAAAAACTGGGATGAAGTGCTTTTTTGCCCATCTCTACTTAAGGCCTTAAAACGAAATGGCCAGCATCTGATGGCAATTGAGTCATGCTAACTAAAAACTGGTTGCCTGTTGGAAATGCCAGGTTGGTCCCCCTTGGTGTGAAATAGCCAGCCGGAAAATGGTAAAAATTGCTTGCACTGAGAGTCCCTGATGACATGTAGTCTTTCAAAATAATATTCTGGCCAATGGCTTAGATTAAATTCTGAAATTATTTACTGTGATTTATGTTGTTAGGATAAATGATATCATTCAATCTACTAATTCAGAAACTGCTCTTACCAGGATCTGGTTTTTTTCTTGTAACTGAGGAATGTGCAGAGGCATTGGGACTTGTACTAGAACTTGTACTAAGAAGCTTTGTGGCATCCTGGTCTGTTACTTTTTCACCTGTGAAAGGTAAATAAATAAATAAATAAATAAATAAATAAATAAATAAATGCAGATGGAACTACAGACATAGCTGAAAACATTTCTCTAAAGGAGACCTGCAGGGAGAAAGGCAGCATAGAAATGTAATAAATACTAATCTCATTAACAGACAGGACTCAAGTGAAATATTGGAAATTTATGACATGCTATTTTAATGCATTTTAAAGCATTAGAAACTTCATTAACAAATTTTGCAATCTTTAAAGTTCTTTTGTGTTTGAGTATCTGTGCCCGCTAACTTTGATTATAAATTTGTCTCATTTGTTGTAGCTCAAGGCGCTTGTTGAGGTGGAGGGTTTGGTTCTTTCCATCCTAACCTGGTGACAGAAGAAAAGCTTATAGGCAGTGGCTTGAAGTTGCTCCAATGATACCTACTGAGTTCAGTCGAGATCTGAATCTTGCTGCCTGTGGTCCTAGAAAAATGTTCCAACTACTATAGCAAGGTGCTTACACCCTTTATTTTATTTTATTTTGGCAATCCTCCTTTCTTTCCACAGCTCCTGTGACTCTGCCAACTTTGGAATGAGCTTTTTAGGGGCCTGGAGGAAAGGAAGTGTGGGAAAGTAATTTTCTGCCCATTATCTTCTGCTAGTACTTCTCTGGATCTAGTCCAGAGATATAGAGATATCCCTTCTTTTGCTGCTGTGTTTTCACTTTATTTGAAGTAAACACAGTGTGGTGTTTTTTTTTTTTTGAAGCTAGCAGAATATCACTAACACCAGCAAGACAGCCAAACAAACATACAGCACTTTAAGACAAAGTCTTATTCCAGTATTACACACTGAATCAGTTACTGCCCACCTTTTGTTGGTTTTGTTTCTGTGCTGATCCCCCAACCAACCCCTTCTGAATCCACACATTAGACTGTCAGTCCAAATGACAGGTTATCAAAGGATGGTGTGCAATGACGCAGTTTCTTTCTTTCTTTCTTTCTTTCTTTCTTTCTTTCTTTCTTTCTTTCTTTCTTTCACTCTTTCTTTTTGCAAGAAGGGGGATTTCTACTCCTCCAGTTCTCTTGTAATATATATCTGGCATCAAGAGAAGCTGTTGTCTTCTGTTATTCATAAACCTCTCACAACTCATGCAGAAACAGTCACACGATTATTATTTTAGAAAACCAATCTGAGGTTTGAAATGCAATTTTAGTTGTGGTTTGATTAATCATCTTTATTTTGGTTTGGAAAATACTGTAATGATTGTTTCTGTGATTTTTAAAACATATAGAGCAAATAAGTGACTATCAGCCAGTAATTTGAAAACAAAAAAATTTAAAACCAGAACATTTCCTGGACATGCAGTTAGCACATTCTTGGGAAGTCAATTTCTGTCTGCCTTTAGCCCTGGTGTCTTTATGTCTTGCGGGACTGATATAATTCAGTGGTTAAAGATCCCACCTGTGGAGCCAGGGGCTTGAATTTGAATCTTCACTGTGCCTTCCAGAAGATAGCCAAGATATATTGCTGACGGAGTTATGTGCCCTGTCATCTATGCATCCTTGAGCAAGCTGTATAAGTCTCACAGTATTACCCAAAAGATGGACTAGTAAAACACTTTGCAGTACTTCATTCCTAGGAGATCCTAAATATATTGGGACTTATATAAGTCAGAGAATGCCACCCCCTCTGGGCACCAATCCAGTCATCAAGACCTACTACGGAATGTGGTTCTCTGTGTCCTGCCATGGAGAATGATCCACTATGTGGAGATACAAGGAAGGGTTTTATTGGCTGTAGCAGGCCAGCTATAGAATGCTCTGTCCTTAGAGGCTCAAGTGGTGCCAGCGTGAACCTCATGTTGGCACCATGTTCAAACATGATTGTTCATCAAGGTCTTCAGGGATTAACATAGTAGGCTATGTAGGCTTTCGTATTGTTCATTAGTTTTTAATGGTAGCTCAGTGGACTAAGGCTTTCGAAAACTGTTGGCTGTAAAGTCGGCAGCTCGGCAGTTCAAATCCCAGGTGCCACGTAGTGGAGCGAGCTCCCGCTGATAACCCCAGCTCCTGCCAACCTAGCAGTTCGAAAGCATGTAAATGCAAGTAGATAAATAGGTACCGCCATAAAAAGTGGGAAGGTAAAACAGTGTTTCCTTGTAGTCATGCCCGCCATGTGGTCATGGATTTGCATAACACTGGCTCTTTGGCTTAAATACGGAGATGAGCACTATCCCTGGAACTGGACATGACTAGAATGCATATGCGGGGGGAGCCTTTATCTTTTTTTATATAGTTTTCAAAGTTTAAATATTTTTATATTAAAATTGAATTTCATTTGTATTGATTTATTGCTGTATTCTTGAGGTCATAAAATACAGGGAAGAATATAAATGCTCTTAATAAATAACCAATGAGAACTAACTTTACAGCATTTTCCCCTGGTCCAGGCTTCTGGCTTGGCATTCGGAGAAGCCCCAGGTGGCATTGGTTTGAAAGATCGTGGAAATTAAAAAGTCCAGGCATCCAATGATGCTCATGCAGTTGGCACTACAAACAGAGAAGCTGCTATGGCTGACTCACGGAGGGAGGCCACTGGAGGAAATGTGCCAAGTGCCACCCAAGAGCTGGCACAAGCATTGATTGAGGGAAGGATGCCTGTGCCAGGATAAGTTTCTCCCACAAGAACAAATTGCAAACCAAAAAAGAACATTTCTCAAGCAACTGCCAGACCACTTTGGACTGAAAATGTCAGTGGCCCTTGTTAAGATCTCCAAGGGAAGTGATAAACTCGAATAGCCTGGCTAAGGCTTCTCTCCTTCAGCTCTGAGGTCTCCACTCTGCAGAGTTGGTTTCCAGAACAAAACACACACCCTGCGAAGTAGCCCCTGGTGCTAACACTCCTCTGCTGGATCTGAGTCAAGGGACTCCCAGATCTTATAGGGCATCCTTGAGAGTCAAAGATTAAGGGGAGGTGATTGGGTGGATGGGGGAATCACTTCCAATGTTTCCTGAGCCTCATGCAAAAATAAATTTTATTTATTTATTTATTTATTTATTTATTTATTTATTTATTTATTTTTGCATTTATATACCGCTCCCATTTCCCAGAGGGAACTCTGGGCGGTTCACACAAAGATTAAAAACAAGCATAAAGAACAATATAAAAAGGTACTTGGCAAGAAAGAAACAACAACAACTAGGTACCACCCTAGCCATTGCCAAAGGCATCCCTGAACAGCCAGGTTTTAACGGCTTTCTTGAAGGATGCCTGTGAGGGAGCCTGGTGAATCTCGCTGGGTAGCTTATTCCAAAGCGATGGACCGGCCACTGAGAAGGCCCGTTTATGGGTTACTACCATATGGGCCTCCCTGGGGGGTGGCCACCCGAAGCGAGAGCGCCATAGAGGAACGGGTAGGTCGGGCCAGCTCTGATTGTTGGGAGATACGCTCTGCCAGATAATCAGGACCCGGGCCATGGAGGGTTTTTGCAAACTAAAACCAACACCTTGAACCTTATTCGGGAGGCAACGGGCAGCCAATGCAGACGGGCCAGGATGGGGGTGATGCAGTCAAATCTGCCCGCACCAACCACCAACCTAGCCGCCGCATTCTGCACCCGCTGCAGTCACCGAACAAGGTTCAAGGGAAGCCCCATGTAGAGAGCGTTACAATAGTCTATCCTTGACTATCCTCCAACCACCACTGTCCTCAGGGAGTCCCCATCAAGGTACGGGCGAATCTGGGTGATAAAATGATCTCTGTACTTCAGAGAAGGTAGGATTACCACAGAGCAAAAGGAGAGACAGAGAGAAACCCTTCTTCATTCTGTGGGTAAAAGAATCATAATACATTTCAACAGGTAAGAAGAATGCATAAGCTTTACCTCTTGGCAGTTTACCCCATGTCAATCCTCCTTGTGTTCTTGATCTAGGAGGGACTGGTGTTGTTCTATTGACAACTGAAAAGAATGCCAAATTGCAAAGATCATTAGAGGTAGGAAACAGTCAAACAATAACTTTTATTTTGTTTTGTTACTGGCAGTTATAAAACCATGTCCTGATTACTCTAAGGCAGAAAAGGAATGGCACAGTTATGCGGTCGCGATTCCCTCATTCTGTAATACAATAACTGCCTCCCCTAATTTGCAAGAGTTCCTCCTTCCGTCTTGGCAACCCCACCCTTAACCATACCCAACTCAGAATTGTCACTGCACAGCATTTTTGAGAGGCCACCATTGGAGAAGGTGACAGGAATGGATGCTTCTCTTTGCTCCTTTTCATGAATCTAAATCTGGATCCAGTCCAGCATCTCTGAAGTATCTTAGCAACTTGGAGAGGAGAAATGCATTGCAGTCTTTGCATGGTGGTACATGAACAACAGCCACTCTAGATGTTCTCCAAGACAGCAACCAAGTACAGAATTTGATGCAGGGCTGTCAGAGGTGCCATAAAGAGGTGCCATCTAAGTAGTTTTTGTCAGGGAAGTTGGTGTAAGGTTTCCAATTTATAGTTCACCTTGGTTTTGCACCACACTGATCTGAATAGGTTTGTTAGGTGGACAGGGGCCTGAATAGGCTTTTTAAGTGGACAATGACCTAATACAGTAGCTTCATTATATGTACAATGGTCTGAGGTATGTGAAAGTCCCAACTATTCAACCCTTCCTAACACCCATTAAGTATGAGTCGTTAGCCATGGCTAGAGATGGGCACGACTAGGGAAAATGATGTTTTCGAGTTGTCGTGTGTCGGAGGCAGTCCGTTTCGGCTCGTTTCCGTTTTTCGCGAAAAACCGCAAAAATTAGTCGGTTTGTTCGTTTTTTCGTTGTCGTTAGTACTGGTTTTGGGGGGGGTAGCAGGCTCCTGGAGGCACCTCTGTGGGGTGGGTGCCTCCTCTGGCCCGCTATAAAGGGAAAGTGGGCTCCTGGAGGCACCCATGGGTGCCTCCTATCCTCACCCACTAGGAAGGGACAGCAGCAGGCTCCAAGAGGCAGGTTTTAGGGGGCTTTTTGGCACATCCCAGAAGTCTCCATGGCCAAGTGGCCATGCGATTGGTGGGATGGCTCCAAAAATTTGCATGGTCGTCCACTCCCACATGGCTGGCCAGGCCACTCGGCCAGCCCATCATTGCGCAGGTGTAAAAAAAATAAAAATAAAATCAATGGAGGACAGAGGAGGAGAGGAGAGACATTTTGTTGCAAGAAAAAACCCACTGCTACTGTGAAAAATCTGGCAGTTTATAAATTTCCGCGTGTTTCTGTTGTGCTTGTGTGTTTTTGGACCACGATTTCAAAAACAATATTGTGTTCGCCGCCCCATTTTGGATCCCCCGCCCGCACCGCATGGCATGGCGACTCGAGTCCGGCTGCCCAGGATGGGGGGGGAGGCGGGACCCCCCCTCCAGAAACCATCCCTCCGGTAGGTGCCCTGAGGCACGGCAGGCATTTTTCCGCCTGCTTTTTGGCCCGGGAATGGGGGGGGAGACCCGGGAGAGTTTTAAAGTTTTTTTCCTGTGCCACCCGTGCCACTTGCTTGCGTTTGCGGCGGCCGGCGGCGAGACTGGGCTTTTTGCGAGCCTGTGGCGAGTCCCACCAGACCAGAGCAGCCCAGGACGGAGGGGGGGAGGCCGGGACCCCCCTCCAGAAACAAACCA
>JAHTLZ010000007.1:18216821-18273449 GCA_023846285.1 Phrynocephalus versicolor | reverse complement strand
CTGTTGTGCTTGTGTGTTTTTGGACCACGATTTCAAAAACAATATTGTGTTCGCCGCCCCATTTTGGATCCCCCGCCCGCACCGCATGGCATGGCGACTCGAGTCCGGCTGCCCAGGATGGGGGGGGAGGCGGGACCCCCCCTCCAGAAACCATCCCTCCGGTAGGTGCCCTGAGGCACGGCAGGCATTTTTCCGCCTGCTTTTTGGCCCGGGAATGGGTGGGGGGAGAGTTTAAAAGTTTTTTCCTATGCGCCGTCCGTGCCGCTTGCGTTTGCGGTGGCCGGTGGCGAGACTGGGCTTTTTGCGAGCCTGCGGCGAGTCCCACCAGACCAGAGCAGCTCAGGACGGAGGGGGGGGAGGCCAGGACCCCCCCCTCCAGAAACAAACCATCCCTCCGGTAGGTGCCCTGAGGCACGGCAGGCATTTTTCCGCCTGCTTTTTGGCCGGGAACCGGTTTTTTTTAACTTTTAAAACCTTTTTTTCTGTGCCGCGTGGTATCGCGCGATGCAAGTAACGAGCACGACAAATCAGACCAAAATTGTTCGTTCGTCAGTTTGAGCTCGAAGTCTGGGGCAGTAATTCCCGTTACCGTTTCCGTAGAGTAACGGAACCGAGTAACGGAAACGGAAACGGGAATACCGCTAAGTCGTGCCCATCTCTAGCCATGGCCTTCCTGGAGGAGGTGTGAAGTGCTTGTGATTTGTCTAGGGATCAATGAAAGGGCTGCATGAAAAGTGGCTGGCGTATTGTGCTTATATTCCTCACCCCTGTTGAGAGAGGGATTTTCAATACACACTTTTAGGAAGTAGCAGGGCCGCACTATCTCTAAATGTGCCTCACTTTAGACTAATTAGAATTATGATATGCTTGCAAACGTACAACTGTTCATAAATCAAACAAGAAACTCTAATGATGGATAATATATCAAACTATACATATCAGCAAACTTAAAAGGACATTTTAAAAAATATCAGATATTTACCAAGCCTGGGTGAGGATCTATCAATTGTCTTAGGTTTTAAAGTAGTACCATACACTTTAGGTAGTGCTGTTGAAAAGAAACCAACATGTAATTTTCAAGGATATAAATTATAGCAAATGTGATATGCAGCATGAAACATGATCCAATTACCCCAATCTGTGTCTAAGCTGCAGGAAAAATTGATGCCCATCGGCTTTGTAATTGTTAGTATTATACAAGGTCTACATGGAATGGTTATACAAACTTACAAAGCATTTATAAAACCCATACTACCATATTTTGTATGTCAAATTTGACATGTTATTAAACACCATTGCATTTGTGTATGGTGTAACATAGCTAAAGGACTGTGAAGCCCTATGTACAATTTTCCTTTTTTTCACTATGAACTATATAAGTTAACTTAGGCAACTGCAATAGGACCCCAGATATTAATTACTTTTTGTTTTTAGATTTTGCATAAGGACCACATCCTTTGTGTATTCTCTTTCCACCCATGCACACCCCACACCAATAAAATAGGCTCCACCAGTCAGATTTCCTGGTGGCAAAAGCAATTTCACAACATTTATCAATCACAAATTTCCTGGATAGCAGGTATTTGAGGTTCCTCCTTAGATGTACATGCTACCATGGTGAGGGAATTTGAACATGTCAGGAAAACTAAGGGGAAAACATGAAGCTAGTCCTGGTTACAAGTCTAGACTCCTAGCAGGGTCATTATTAGTGAAGATAAACACTGTGGTTGTTTTTAATTGATGGTTACCAATCTATCTACTGCAAGTTGCAGAGAAAAACTTTTAAGAAAAATACACCGACTAATATGGAAAGCATAACAATCACCTTCAGATTCATGTTCAATATACAACCTCAAAGAAAGGAGACATCAAGGATGCAACAGCTATTAGGGACATTACATTAGTTTTTCTAGAAGACAGAGTGTGAAAAGTAAGGAAAGCTATAATTATAATTTATTACAATGATAAGATTAAAATGTGGTTTGAAGTTTATCATGTAGGCATTATTTGGCTATAAATACGAATACAGTTAAAATCGAGAAGATGCTTAACAAACACACAAAATAATTTTTTAATTCATTTACCATTTTTCAAACGTGGACCTTCAGTTGTGGTTACTCCATTGTGGGGCTTGGATGAAGCTACAAACAAAAACATTTCAATTTAATTGCATGTAGTCTCTTCTTACAATGGAATGCTGTGGAGGTCTATCAAAAAAGTACAGCTTTGTCAAAACAATCCAGAAGTTAAAATGTTCAGTGCCAAGATCTGGCAGGGTATCATGCTTTCAAAGAAGATGAAATCTTTGAAATCAGGAGCAGTTTCAGACGTTACAAGCTCAGATAGAGAATAATGTCTGAAGGCAAGCAGAGTTTAGGGATGAGATGAGAGTTCCTAGATGAAACAAGAAATAACCTGGACACCATCACAAGAACCAAGCACTAGAACATAGTCAGGTCATAAAGAAAGAAAATTCACAGGTTAATAACTATCCATCCATCTACCCATCCATCCATCCAGTCATAACTGTTTACATTCATAAATTCTGTAAGAAAGATAAACAGCTAAAAGATGATTTTAACCAATGTCAAGGAAATAGATAAAGAAATAAATTACCCAAGCTGTCTTTAGGACCATTGAAAACATGAATGTGAAAGTTAATTGATCCTGGGTATGTTGCAGATGGTGCTACAGGGAATAAAACAGGCATAACAGTTGATAATATGCAGTTTGTTTGGGCTACTGGATCAGATCAAGTAATAATAAAGTATTTCATGAAATTAAATGTACTGCTCACTAGACTGACATTTGTTTAATAACTACTTCATATATTTGTATCATTTGTTCACAAGGAAATCAGATGAGTTCATTTCACTGAAAAACAATCCCCCTCCCAAAATGACAAGAACAAAATGTTTAAATAATGCAACCTAATATAAAAATCAGCTACAAGAAGCACCCGAGCAATCACCAATTGTTTAATTTCTTATTCAAAGTTAGTACAGCAACGGAACGATCAATCTTTACAGAACTGATACTCCTGAGCAAATGCAGCACCACCTAGAACTTTCTTTCTGTTAGGTTTGTAGCCCAGTGGCCTGAGAGCAGGAACTAGAAGGTCCATTTGTAAGAAGGAAGTTCTGAAAGTAACCCTAACTAGTAGAGATGGGCACAAAATGAAAAATGAAATGCTGTTTTGTCATTTCATTATGCAACAAATTACTTCATTACATAATGAAATGGTAGGACGCATTTCATTACAAAACAAAATGAAACAACATTTTTTCCTCTAGGAACAAAACAAATTCATCCTAGAGGAACCAAAATGGTAGGGGAGCTTCTTTGGACTCATCCCTATAAGCCCCCCAAATTTGGAGAGGTTTGGGGTTTAGGGGTTTGAGTTGTTAAACTCAAAAAGGGGTCCCCCTAGGAAAAATATTTGTAATTGAGTAGGAAGCCGATAATAGCCCTGTGCGGGCGAATGATTAGTGGCTTCTGACTCAATTAGAAATTACTGTTTTCCCCTTTGGAGCTTAATAACTCATCCCCCTGAAACCCAAACCTCTACAAATGGGGAGGGGGAGGTTTACAGGGAAGATGACAAAGAAGCTACCCTGTCATTTTGGTGTTGATATATGGCTGTGATACCTATTTTTGAGTACATAAGCATATTAAAATATTATGTACTTGAAAATAGGTATCACAGCCATGTATCAGCACCAAAATGGCAGGATAGCTTCATTGGGTTCTTCCCTGTAAGCTGCCAAAATTTGGAAAGGTTTGGGGTTCAGGGGGCTCAGGTATTAAATGCCAAAGGTGGTCCCCCTAAGGGAAAATCATTTCTAATTGAGTCAGGAAGCAGCAGTTCAAAGAAGTTCCCCTGCGATTTTGGTGCCTCTAGGGATGCAGGGGAGCCATTAATGAATCATTTCATTTTGTTTCATTATGAAACTATTTTAAAAATTCATTAGTAATGAAACAATATGAAACTACTAAAGAAACAAAATGTAACAAAATGTTGTATTTTCGTTTTGTGCCCATCTCTACTTTCTATAACTGTTTATTATTCAAAAGCGAAAGGTAGCACAATGTGTAATGTAGTCTGCAGCCAAAGGGTTACCAATACAGCTGATGAAAACAAGCAAACAAATGAAAGCTTATCAAGCTACAATTATTCTGGTGTTATACTGCACATTCGTCATTTAAGACTGAAAAGAATTGTCCCCCTCATCCATGTTTATCCAAGTGAGCCAATGGTGGCTCTCTTTTTCTCCTTCTGCTGGATTGTGGGGGGTCTGGAATGTTCCATCTTAGGCAAGCCTCCAAAGCAGAGGAAGGAGAGCGGAAGAAAGGTTTCCCTTGCACCAGACACAAAGGTTTTATTTTTATAAATAAAAATTAAAAGGTTAAGGTTTTATTTTTCTTTGTATTTATACTATTATTTAATTTGTTTTAAACATCCTTTCTTATTTTTTGAACCATTTCTAGTCATGGGGCAGCTAGACAAGTGTGTATAGGGCTACAAATTGCACTTTATTATTGTCCCATTAAAAATGCAGAGTAAAATCTAGTTGTTAGTCCCAAGCAGAGCAGAATCCACAGCCAGGTACCTAAACCATGGTGTAGACATGGACTTCTAGCCAACTTCTTTTGTGAGTTTGGGCATTTTTGTCTGCATCATGTGGTTTATGGGGCTCCCAAATGAATCATCTGAGTTTCCATTATTTCTTATGGAGAATTTTGCTTTGATATATGATTGCTTTAGTTTATGAGCATTTTTCCAGAACTGATTATACTCATAAACCAAGGTATTACTGTATAGGCAGGTTAGAAGGTGCCATAGCATCCAAAAAACTACACTGGAGATCCAAGCGGTGTAGTGTCTTTTTAATGATTCTGTGCCAGGTGACCTGCTGTTCATGTCACTTGGGCTGAGCAAATGAAGCTTCAGCAGATTTACAAGACAATAAATATCTGACAGAGTGAATCTCCCAAAGGTCAGAGCTGGCCAGACCCACCAGAGCCTCATTGGCCTTCTCACTTTGGGTGGCCACCCCCAGGACCTTCTCAGTGGTTAGCCCCTCCCTATGGAACAAACTGCCCAGCAAATTGCACTTGGATCCTTCCCTTACAGTATTCAAGAAAGGACTGAAAACTTGGCTGTTTCAGGAAGCTTATGGCAATCGCTAATGTTTGTTAAGTGTTCCTTGTCACTTATTGGTTTTGTTAATTCTGATAAGCCTCTTTCTGGATTCTCCCCTTTTCTTTTCTTTTTCCTCCCCTTTCTTTGTTGTGTATTACTTGTGGTTTGTATCGCTCTGTTTCTAAACCGCCCAGAGTTCCCTATGGGAAATTAGGTGTGGTATATAAACTTATAAATAAATAAACAAAAAGGAGTTTGTCTTTCTTTTCTTTTCTTTTCTTTTCTTTTCTTTCTTTCTTTCTTTCTTTCTTTCTTTCTTTCTTTCTTTTCCTTCCTTCCTTCCTTCCTTCCTTCCTTCCTTCCTTCCTACCTTTCCCAGCTTTCATCAGGGCTGTACCACATTACATGGTACATTTGAAGGTAAAGGAAGACACAACTTTGAAGCCGACAATGAGAAAAAGTACTCTTCTGTTTTCATGAGCAATAATTAATAAATTATAGAGTCACATCCTGCTTTAAATTATACAGTTCCAATAGTTGTTATGTGTTGTCACACTGGAACTGACTTATAGTGACCATAACTGGGTTTTCAAGGTAAGTGGCATGTGTATTTATGTGTGCGTGGGTGGGTTCATGTGTGTGTGTGTGCGTGGGTGGGTGCATGTGTGTGTGTGTGTGTGTGTGTGTAATCCACTGTGTCCTTTGTTTTAAAAATAGCAAGTAAAATATTTCAAGACACCACATGATCTAAAGGCAAGTCTAAAACTATGGTACTATTACACCCCCTTAAAGCCCTGCTAAAATCATATCCATACAATATCACAAAGAATCCAATTACCAGGTTTAGTCTGAGGGACATCTAGTTTGCCAGATGTTTTGGGTTTAGATGGTTTAGATGGAATAAGCCGTGTTTCTTTTGGCACTAGAAAAAAGGAGTGAAATGGTTATTGTACTCTTTAAGAAGCACAAACCCATGCTATATTTAGTTCGTATGAACATGCCTTAAAATATTAAGTAAAATAATGATTCCATGTTATCTGATAGAGGACTGGAAAAGATGTGGACGTTAAGAACAGTGCAATAATACAGGATTTCTGATCATGAAGAGCTTTGAAGAAAGCAACATTTGAGGTCAGAAAGGAAAAAAAATTAAGATGTTGACAGTGATGTTTTCAGCTGTTTGTGAAAGGCAGATGAGAGAAGTGACCAAAAGAAAGATATATGTGCAGAAGCTGTAAATAAAGCCAGAGGATGTCACAACACATGATAATGATACAGGTTATTTTTTGACACTGAAGAAAGAATAAACAGTTAATACACGTATCACTAAGGACATGTTTACCCATAGTTGTCTTTATTAGTTCAGAAGAGTGAGTTGGTTTGATTATAAATGGTTGTGATGTTGTTCCATGAACTGCTGTTGGAAGGAAAAAGTGAACATCTTTACAAAGCTGAAAGAAAGAAAATGTAAGATGAAATAGAAAAAAGTAGCATAACATTTACATAGGTAATATTAGAAGTAGCTTCCTATCTATGGGAAATAATAGCCTTTGGGAAGATGTTTACTTAATGCAGGAAAAGGGTTCATAAATGCAGACATGTATTCGTCTCGGCTGATACCATGTTCATCTCTGACAACTAAAAGTAAGCATTAATACACATTTGAATGCAAAGATACATTCAATCTCTTACACAGTTAGGATAAGCTCCCTATTTTTTGAATATTTTATATGCAATGGGACTATTTGTTAGAAAAAGTCAAATTGTGAGATTTCTCCTGTAACTGTTACTAACCCTATCATTATATAGAATTTACAGAGGTTGCTAATGAAGATTTCTGAGGCTACTGCAGCATTCACAGGAATGATAAACACAGTTATAACTGTAGGAATAAAATTATTTTTAACATGTAAAACTTTGTACTCATTAGTAGCTTATATGCGTATGCAAAAGTTTCACTGTGTGAGATTTTACAAAATAACTTGTGTTGAATTTGGAGGTGATGACAAAAAATGAAGATTCAGTGATATCTACATACGATTGAAGGAACTCTTCCAATTATGGCATTCACAATATTTATATATATGTATGTATCTGAACATAGACAGTTTGTGTTTACATTTGTGTAGGTATGCACCTACAGTATATGCTTATAAGTGTGTTTGTGATTGCATGTGTGTAAGTCCTATATACATATACAGTGGACCCTTGTATAACAAACAGTTTGTATAACATAAAATCTGTACAACATAAAACATTCTGGAGATAGAGGAAATTTGCTTAACATAATTGCCTATGGGGCAAATCCGTACAACATAAAATGGGATTACTCTATTTTCAATGCATTCCTATTGGAAATTTGTATAAAAGAAAATTTGCTTAACACAATTTCATTTGGAACAAATTAATTCCTTTATACAAGGTACCACTGTATAAGCTTGTGGTTATTCAAAGGATGGAAGTACAATTATTTGCCGAAAAAGCCATTAGTCAGTACTGTATGCTGTTCTAAACAACAGTTTTATCCGATTAGCTATAGCGCAGAGGAATGTACAACAATTGCTTTCAGCCCCTTCAAAAGGACAGTTTTGCCATGAGACGCGGTGGGGGGCAATGTATGGTAATTGATGTTTTAATAGTCTATGAAGAAAAATCTCCAATTATCACAGTAGTTCCCCTGACATTCTTAGGTTAGGCTTTCTTGTGAAATTTTGCAAAAAAAAAAAAAATGTAATAGTTTCCACAGAGGATGAGGTATGGGGATATCATATTTTTCTTTCATGACTGTAGCTGCTCAAGCATAACCAAGAGGAATTTGGCTATTTTTGGTTCTAGCAACATAGAAAGTGAGGTTTGGCAAGGATAATTGTATGAATATATAGAATTACAGAAGGGACTCAATTACCAGGTTTTGTCTGTACCATTCTTGGCCTAGTGGACGGCTTTAATTTATTAGGAATGAGTTGTTCCACTCTTGAAGCTGAAATAAAAGTTTAAACCTGGATTATAACCCACAAGAACATATTTGTCCTGCAGCCTGAAAGAAGCAAGTATGTGAAAGCAACTGTGGATGCTTACAATGGAAAAGGTCCAGAAGGGAACACAGAGATTATTAGTATCATAATCCACACATGCTTTGAATAACAAGCATAGCAGCAAGTACAGTGGTTCCCCGATTTAAGAGCAGCTTGACTTAAGAGCGGAAAACTGTTGGCATTTTAACTGCCGCCTTACAAATTTTAGATATGGTCTGCTCAACTTACAAATACAGTATATATTTTTTAATTTTTTAATTTTTGTATTTTTTAAAATTTTTTAGATAGGTACCCCAATTCAAGACTAGTTTGACTTAACAGCATGCATTCGGAACGGATTAAATTCGTAAGTTGCGGTACCACTGTATTCTCTCACTTAGTGTTCCCAATTATGGGAGAGGAGAGTCAAAAGACAAAGAAATAATGAAATGGATGAGGTTAAAAATTGATGGACCACTAATAAGGAAAGATTTTCACTTTTTAATTGAAGCCTTAAGTACCATAACTCACAATTTTGTAAATAAATAAATAAACTATTTTGTAAATAAATTCAAAGGCAGCATGGTATATTCACATGACAAACTCTTCTTAGAAAGATTAATTTAACAGTTAGTTAAATTATCAACTACTCATAATTTTTCCACTCAGAAAAAACTCAAAGAAATCAAAAATCTGGGTGGAGTCTTACACATACAAACCCAGCTTCTCCATAGGCTGTTACATTGAGAAATGTCCATAGGCCGCTATATGTACCGTATATACTCGAGTATAAGTCAACCCGAGTATAAGTCAAGGTCCCTAATTTAACCCCCCAAAACTGGGGAAATGTATTGACTTGAGTATAAGTCTAGGGTGGGAAATGCAGCAGGGCCAGGCAGCTCCTCCTTTGTGAGCTGGGGGAGTGGTGTGTGATGTTTAAAATGACTTTTAGCCACTGATGCAAGTGCTTGGGTCAGTGGCTAAAAGTATTGACCCGAATATAAGTTGAGGGCTCCTTTTTTCAGCCCAACATTAGGGCTGAAAAACCAGGCTTATATTCTAGTATATACAGTATTTGTGCTGAGATGGGTTCAGCCAAACTTCCCAGATGCTCACTCTGCCTGATTGAAATTTAAGAGTCTCCTGTTTATTTTAACAAATTCAAAAAGAAAGCTTCCACAGTTACTTTCATGCAGATGCTTGCCCCTGCAGAAAAAGTTATATATTATAGAATTAAAGCTATGACATCTTTTATTCCTAAGCAAAGGAAGATCACAGTTTGATAATTGTATTCATACACCATCCCTAATTATCATCATTTTAAGTTCTAGTGTTCCCTTTCTGTGCTCCACCACTACTGGTAGGTATATAGTTCTGATGGCAGCTAATCAACTAGGACCATGCCTATGCTGCTCCCAGACTTTGGAATTCCCTTCTGCTGGAGGCCAGGACTGCCCCATCCCTGCTGTCTTTCTGGAAGCAGGCAAAGACCTTCCTCTTCAGGCAAGCTTTCCCAGAATGAGGGACTTCCTACTATATAACTTTATATGGATTGCCATACATGATTGCATTGATTGATTTCATAAGAACACCAGTGTTTTCCATGTTACTTTCCTTTTTTCTTTTATTTTGTGTGCTCTTTGGAACTCTACTGTTTCCTTTTAATGTTCTAAGATGCCTCTTCTAATTCCCTGTTTTTAATTGAATATGTCTTATCTGTTCTGGGCTGTTTATTGTCCCTCATTACTGTAAGCCACCTTGGGTCCTTTTCCAAGGAGAAAGGTGGGGTAAAAATATTAACAATAAATAAATAAATAAATAAATAAATAACTAGTCAGGTTGTATGTGTGAAATAACTGAAGAAAATGTGTTTCTGCTCCGCATCAAAAGCCGAGTTTTTCAATAGCAGTGAATAGAGATGGGCACGACTCAGCGAAATTTTCGTTTTCGTTTTCGTTTTTTCATTCCGTTTCGTAATGAAAATGAAAATGAAAAATTTTTCAGAAGCAAAATGACAACAGAAACGAAACGAAAAATTTTGCCGTGTTTTTCGTTTTTGTTACGGCAGACACATTGCATTGAAAAGAATGCTAACAAAACGAAAAAATTTTGTTTTTGTTTTTGTTTTTTCGTTTCATTTTGTAACGAAAATGAAAACGAAAAATGTGCAACCCCCCGAAAAACGAAAATGAACCAAAATGGACCCCTAAATGACAAACGAAAAACGAAAAATTATTTTTTTGAGTCGTGCCCATCTCTAGCAGTGAAAATTGTCATTGGGCAATTTTCAAGTAAAGCTCTGCAGGCACTCATGTTAATTTTCTATATTAATTTGGTGCTTTGCTTCAAATGTTTCATACAAAACTGATCTATCTACATGTATAGGTCCCCTACTCTTTACCTTGTGAGCATGTTGCTCTAAAATGTAGTTTATTCTTTTTAAAACAACGATAGCAACAATCCAGCCTATTTTAAGTGCTCTTAAAAATACTTCCTGTCAAAGTAGATCCATCTTCTATGTACCACATACTAAACATCGGTGACCTTTATTTCTTTTAAAGAATTAAATAACCCAGTTTTTTAAATACAAAATGTTCTTGAAATGAAATTAATCTTAAACTCAATGACTGAGAGTGATGTGGGAATGCTGCTGCTTGAATAATTTTTCATGTGGAAGAAAATCAACAATCAGTGCATTTGGTGCCAAGGGGCAGCTAAGTTTATGGGAAGGAAAATTGGGTGTTAGTTGTTATGGTGTGACATGAGCTTCTCCGGGGAATGTCTTCTCCTGCAAGAATTAAGAGAAAAAGCATGACTGTGAGTAAATACAATTACCCAATGTTGCCTTTGCCTTTTCAGGACTATGAGGCATCATGGCAGAGAAAGATTCTGGGGAGTATGGAAGAACGGCTGCTGAAACAAATGGAGACACATCATGAGAAAACTAGAGAAAATTAATGAAACTCTTTTGCATAGGTGCGCCAAGATCTTTCCAAAGAGCTGCATGTGTCATTTTCCTGCACTTAAAAGTTGTATCCACTGGCAAGGATGGGGGGGTTGAGCTGCAAATCAGCTTTTCAGCAGGGAAATGGATCGCTCTGAATCATCAAACTAACGATTCATGTCAGTCCTTAGCTAACAGCCAATAGCACTACTCTGCAACGGAGTCAAAGTAGTTTGTAACTGATGTCATTGTATGCCTTCAAGTCACTACTGACTTACACCAATCCTAATAGGGCTTTCAGGGTAAGTGAGATTTAAGGAGTGATTTTACCAGTTCTACTTCCCCAGTGAATATCCCTAGCTTAGTGGAGATTTAAACACTGGTATAACTAGGGAAGGGCAGAAGAGTGCATTTGTCCTGGGTGGGTGGAGGGGGGGCAGGAGGAGGAAGCCATGTGCCATCCCGCCAGCAGTCTGCCTTTCACCCCGCTAAGGCTCAGTGATCCTTAGTCGGGGGAAAGGAGGAGAGGGAAGCAGGTGATTTTTTTTCCTAAGCAGCACCTCCATTGATTGCTCCCCCTCCTCCTTCCCCCCATCCCTGCTAAGGTTGGCAATCAGCCTGGGCCTTGGAAAAAAAATCTCATTGCCTGCTTCTCTCTCCTTTTTCTGGGCTAACAATCACGAAGCCTTAGCTGGGTGAAAGGAGGAGGGGGAGGCATGCTACGGAGGTGATGTTTGAAAAAAAAAATTGCCTGCTTGGTGCTATCCACGTGCTGTGCAGTTTGCACAGGACAGCCTTGTCTGGGAGACCCCCGAAGAGGGTATGAGAAAGAGGGACCCTTTTCCCTTCCCCTGCTGTTCCCCCTGGATTGGACACCCCTTGCCTGATGGGTGAGACGCAGTTGGGGGCAGGAAGGGGGCACAAAAACTGACCTTGTCCCTGGGTGCTCCAAACCCTAGCTACGCCTCTGGATTTAAACCTGAAACAGCTAATCATGTATGAAAATGACAACACAAGAGCCTTTAAGCATAAAGAAAAATACATTTACAGTACTTTGAAAATCAGAGAGTTGAAGGACTCCAAAATATAAATCCAGCCCACTCTCTTAGGCCATGATGTGCTACTTAATACGCCTAAGCAATAATCCAGTGGCATAGATTTGTTCAAAAATATTCCCTAATGTTAAAAAAACAGTAGAGGTGTGTTTACCTGGTTTTGTTGGAAATACTTTTGGACTGGGTGATGTTTTAGGTTTGGATACAATGCGGCGGCTGCCTTTTGGACCTAAAAGAAAAGAACAAAATTATAGAAAATGAGTCGTCCATGGGACAAAGATATACTTCATTTCCTTCTAGATTCCAACATATTTCTCTGCTATGTCTTGCATATATGTATCAATGGATGTCTATCCCTATTTTATGTGATAGAATCCAGCCTTCCCTCAATGTTCTGTGGAAATAGGAGAGAATGCAAGCTTTCCCCCTAAGTTCAGAAATTTGCCATATAAATTCTCAATTGCAGTAACCTCATCCACATAAGGCTGATGACATCAACGGCAGCAGCAGCGACACTCTCTCCCACCCCTTGAAATTAAAACATTTCTGACTTCCCTTCCAAAGTTCCTGAAACTCCCAAGTAACCCCTGTCATTATTGGGGATCTGTGAAGGCATGGATGGGGGCCAGGAATCTTTATTTACAAAAAAAAAATGCTGCCAGCTGTAAAGTCATCCTAGGGGCAATTTTCAGTAAATAAGGAATTTCCATTCCTGCATTAAGTAAATAAAGGCAACAGGATTTCAGCCAATGGAACAACATGGTGTGATGAAGCCCTTCCCTACAACTGCAGTTGGACACCACAGCTACAGCTTCTTCTGTGTCATCTTTTCATATCCTTACACAGAAATGGACTGTTATCTCCATTTGAAATGGCAATACTGTATAAGAACCATTCTCATCAACACATATTTTTATTAGTAGGTGGACTCCACCCAACTGATTGATTTGGAAAATGCAGTCCTCTTACTGGCTCCAGATCAGGTGTTTGTTTTTTTCTTGGGATGTTTATTCAGATACCCCAGGAAACATCCCATTAATTATGAATATTGTTTCAGTGAAAGAAATCACAGGCTTTGTCAATATTTTTTAGCAAAATTCTAAAGACAAAGGTTCTGTGGCAAGTCAATATAAACCTTTCTTAAAAGCCATAACTATAAAACAAAGGCAGGTGAGACAGACAAAAAACAGATGTGATACCAACATCCAGAATAGTGGTTAAAATTCTGTTTGTGTAAATCCTACAGTTCAGTATGCTTTCAGCCATGGAAATCTTTTTTTTTTTTTTTGGAAGTTCAACATTCCTTCCTCCCATCTTGGTTTTTCCACATGCCCAGAATAATCCTTTTTAATGCCAGGAACCCATGGACACCTCAGGATAGAGAGGAAAGGATAAATTCCAACAAATTAGCCTGGCAGGTGACATCATCGCCCTTATGCCACATAACTTCCACAAACAGAATTTCAGTCAATATGTTAGCTCTAAACCAGCTGTGCAATAGTGTGTTTTAGAGATATTTTGGCCAAATTGTTGTTTCAAGTTACCTAAGTTAAATTGCAAATGGCAATATAGACTACTTCTTGAAAGACAGCCACCATGGTGTAGTAGACATAGTGACAGAGTAAGGCTAAGGAAGCCTGGGTCCCAATCTCTGCTCAGTCGTGGTGGTAGGTGGTACCTTAAATGTCTCACATACCTTGAAAACCCTATTTAGATCACCATAAGTAGAAAATGATTTGACATTACAGAACGACACCTCTTTAAAGTGAAAAAAATGCCTAATACAGGGATGGCGAACTTATGGCACGCATGCCAAAGGTGGCACGTGACAAGCTCCTTGCCCCCCCCCATTTCCTCCTCTGCTGGACCAGCCATGAGGAATTTGTGGAGGGAGAAGTGGGGGGGCAGGGAGCATGTTGGGTGCCAGGCCAACCCTGCCGTCGCCATTGCCATTGCTGTCCTTGCCGCTGCCCCCTGCCACCCCGGACCCCACCTCCGGGGGGGACCCCACTGCCAAGACCAACCCCATCCCTGCCCCTCGCGCCACCACTGCTGCAGCCGCTAACCCTGACCCCATTGCACTTGCTGCCCTCGACCTCGCCCCACCCGTGAACCCCGCTGCCGCCGATCCCAACCCCCCACTGCCGCCATCGCCATCGCCATCGCCCTTGCGGCACCTGCCGCCGCCGACCTGACCCCACCTCCACCGCCATTATCGCCGCCATCCCTGCCCCTCCCACCACTGATGATGATGACCCTGACGCCGCCCCCTCAGTCACCCTTGAAGCCTTCGCACCCTCCTCCCCACTGCAAAAAGGTTCACCATCCCTGGCCTAATATATTACCTATTGAAGAATCCTTTACACAAAGTATTAGAAGAAAATGATGTGTTTTGTTAGCCAGATATGATTAGAAAGGGAAAACAGTGTTCTGGTTCCTGAGGTGTGACTTGTTTATTTTAAATTCAGCTGACATATTTATTCTACATTCACAACAGACACAAAAAAAATCAACAAAGTTACATGTAACTCTTTTCAATAGCCATGTGCAACACACTTTGCAGATATTTTAATCAAATTATGTTTACCGAAGAACATAAGAAGAGCCATGCTGGATCAGGCCAAAGGCCCATCTAGTCCAGCTTCCTGTATCTCACAGTGGCCCCGCTAGATGCGTTTGGGAGCGCACGAGACTAGATATCTGTCTCCTGATACCACTCCCCTGCATCTGGCCCTTGAAGTACCCTGGTTTTAAGCCTGGAGATTACACACCTCCATCGTGGTTTGTAACCTGTTAGGGACTTTTCCTCCAGGAATCTGTGAAACCCCCTTTTTACATATATGCTATGTCTGTGTATGTATGCTGATTGGTGTAGTCTGATAGCATTTGTAAATAATTCTTTTTCATTATGCTAGCAAATTTCTACAATAAATAGATGATGAAGATAATGATGATGATTATACAATGGCTTTCTTATACACACATACATTGGTTATATATTCGATGCAATTCCTACTGAAGGAAATATATGCTGTCATTAGGGGTGGGCTTTTCCTGTTTAAATAAAAGATGTAGGTAAAAGAGGCTCCTTTTTCTGTTTTTTTGTTGAGTGCCTCTAAAAATGAATTACCTGTATTTGTATTAATGAAAGAGGGAAATATAGATGAGACTTGTGGTGCAGTAGTTAAACTGTGGTACTGCAACCAGTACTGGTTCGGTCCCAGGTAAGGTAAAGGTAAAGGTTCCCCCCACACATGCGTGCTAGTCATGTTTGACTCTAGGGGCGGTGCTCATCTCCATATTCAAGCTGAAGAGCCAGTGTTGTGCAAGTCCACGGCCACATGGCTGGCATGGCTGCAAGGAAACACTGTTTTACCTTCCTGCTTTTTACGGCAGTGCCTATTTATCTACTTGCATTTTCATGCTTTCAAACTGCTAGGTTGGCAGGAGCTGGGGTTATCAGCGGGAGCTCGGAGACTTAGTCTGCTAAGCCACCACGTCCCAGGTAGCCTACTACACATTTATTCAGCTTTCCATCCTTCTGAGAATGATAAACTGAGTACAAGTAAATTGAGCTTGCCAGGGGAACAATACGAAAGAGAGAATCAATGTGATTCCCTCTTTCATTTAATCTCTCTTTTAACCTTTGTCTATCAAACCACCTTTTTCATCTAATAGCATCACTGATGCTGTTATCAGAAGACCACTGCAATGTCTGGGGTGGGTGGGAGTTTTGAATCTGTAAAATGACCTGAATTGGTTGGAACCCAGTGGGAAGTACTATTTCTATGGGTGTGATTAGAGATGGCCAAGAACTGAACCATGAACCAGAAAAACTGACCAATAGGACTGGTCCATGGTTTGGTTCAGGACCTAGTCTGGGGATCCAGTTTTGCTAAAGCCAAACTTCCTGCCCCCTCAATGTTTCACCCCCTCCTCACTGCCCCATTCCCTCTTCCGCTACCACCACTACCACCATCATCAGAGACGGCAGGCTGGTTTTCCTTCCAGGAGTTGAGCCTGCTTGGCCCTGCACGTGCACCCTTCACCCGGCTGAAAGACTGGTACATGCATAGAGGCAGTGGCAAGCTCCAGAAAGGGAAGCTGAGGGTGAGGCATACTATATGCACAGAGGCAGTGTGCCTGGCTCCAGGAAGGGAAGTGCAGCAGCGGCAGCATCAGTGGTGATTCAGAGACAGGAGCAGATAGGCACCCCATCACTAGGTATGAACTGAAAGCCAAACCATGAACTACAAACTATAATGAGCCATTATTTTTCAGGTTAATGGCCATATCTAGGTGTGATCTAGGTGTGCACCTCCAAACTCCTGGTGCCCTCCATCTTGGGTTGTGCCGCCTGCCTGCGACTTTGCTTCCATCTTGGGTTTTTTTCCTTTCCTCCTTCCCCCTTTTGGTTTCCTTGATTTTAGGAGATCCCTTATTTGCTTGCTGCTTTGGGAAGAAGGGACTGTGTGTGTTTCTTCTAAACTTTCTATCTTTGCCCATCCCATATGTCCTTGAGGAGATGATTTCGCTGTTAAATAATTGTTAGATAATTGTTATTGGTTATTATATTTAATGTGCATTTATTTTATCAGAAGTATATATTTTGGTTGGGTTCCTAGGGGCTGTTTCGTTTGCTCCTGTGAGGGTATGTGGATCAGTGGGGTGGATTTTGTGACTGTGCTGTTGGACTTGGCAAGGTGTTAATGGTTGGTGATGGTACTGTTGCCTGCTTTTGGAGCAAACTCTATGTTGCTTCTCTCTCTACATTATTGAAATAGTGTTAAAAGGCTTCTATAAAGATTCTGGAGTGCCAGAAAACACAAACAGAAACCCCCCAAAAAATTACAGTGTACCCTGAAGAGCCTTTCCCCTTTATGAGAAACAATGAACCAATACATGTAATATACAAAAACAAAAAAGACATCTCCCCCTAAGAGAAATGAAACAATTTTGAAAAACAAATCACTGTGTACATACCCACAGAGTATAGTTTTACAGGAATTCCAGATAATAGGTAACTTACTTTGTTTGGTTGGTTTTACACCAGAACTGGGAGATGTTTTAGGTCTAGTAGTAACTCGACGTGTTTCTTTAGGAGCTGAAACAAATTAATCAAAAGTCTTTGTAATGCGATACAACTGCCCTGATACTGGCACAAAAACAGATTACAATACATCCATTCTGTAGTGAATATTAGAAAAAAAATAATAACCTACCAATAAAATCAACAGTGTGCTTGACTAATGATGATCAATAGTATAAATATAAGGGGCTGATGAAATAAGAAGTCAAGAAATTTGGTGGAAAATTAATTTATGTAAAAGCAACACATTCGGACAGTCTAAGGTAATCCCTCATGCAAATAGCTTTCAATAGTCCAATTAACTTTTGTCGTTTTTCTTAGAATAAGCATCCCATGCATCAGAAAGACCTCTTGCGATTCCTCTTCATTTCACTGTTATTTTTCTGTGTGATTTTGGGAGGGGAGTAGTGGCTTTTTTAACAGCAATATAAAGCACTTGGCATCATTCGTTTGTTTTCCACAGATTTTTAGATTACAAGTAGCATAGGAAAACATCATAATGTAATGAGATATTTTTCCACCAGGAGAAAAGAAGTGTAAATGAGGGAGAATTAGGCTGAAAGTGAGGCTCAAAGCACAATTAGTAGCCATTTTGTGGTTTAAACAATAAGAACATGCATTGAGGTGTGAGATCTTTGGTTTCACTGGTATTATCATAGGGGTGGAAGGCCTACCTTTTCCTTGCCTACTATGGTCTTGACAGGTAGCAGTTGCAGTGTGGGTGGTTGTTGTCAGGACCATAGCAAGCGGGTATGTGTGTGTGTGTGAAATCTCCTTTCCCTGCATGTTGTTGTCCTGATGAAAGTTGGGACACCAGTACCCACCACATTACATAAGTAGGTCTAGTATCACAATGTAATCTGGACTCTGGCTGTAGCGCACAGATTCTAATGAGGCACTAAAAAAATCTTGAAAACAGCTTGTGTAAGCCTTGATGCAGAAGCTTGTGCAACAGGAAGAAATTCAATGGATTTAGTGTTCATAGCCTCATGCAGCACTTCCTGATTGGCTCAGTGCCAACTGTTTTCCAAATAAAAGGGGCCTTTAAAATATATATGCATCAAACTGCAAGTTTAATATATTATAAAAATAACACAGTGGCTTAAAAACAATGTTAAATAAGCCAACAATGCAAAAAACAGAACAGATCAAGTGTTTTTAACAACCTTGTATATGGGGCAAACTTTGCATTTCCCAAAGCCCTTGCATACCTCTTTTGTACCTGTCCCACACACTTCCCCATGTTTTCAAATGAAGCCTTTTATTACCAAAAGACTGCACTTCCCCCCAAGCTACTGATTCCAACATTATAATTTCTAGTTAATGTACACTCTACATGGAACTCTACTCTTTTGACCAAATGAGTCTTGAAGCTTGTGTTCTTCCAGCAAGCATTTTCCAAAATTAGCACAGGAAGGTGACTTTAGAAATGTCATGGAAGAGAACTCAACAGCCAAGCTAAAATTCGTGCTTCTATGATGTAATAATTACAATTACAAGTGATAATGTTTGTACTAATTACAAATATGAATTCTGGATTTCTGGCTATTTGTAATTAAAAAGGAAAAGTAATGTAGGTCAATCATTAATAAGCTTTTACCTGTTGTTGATTTGGCTTGTTCAGTTCTGAAGGTAACTGGTTCCATCTCTGCATGAATAATAGTAACAAATAAAAATTCCAATATCATGCAATAATCTTGTCAATTATTATAATGCACAAAGTAGACAACCAGTTACTTTTTTGTGGCTAGGAGTCAACAAGTTTGCAGTGCAACTATCAGTAGACTTTATTTGATCAATATCAAGTTGAAATCCATGTTACAAGTATCCTTTTGTATTTTATAAACCAACTGCTATATAAAGCTTTGCTTATATCAGTGGCCCCCAGATATTCTTGGACTAAAATTTCCAGAAGCCTTCATCACTAGCTTGCTGGCCAGGAATTCTTGGTGTTGTAGTTCAAGAACATCTGGAGACTCAAGTTTGGGAATCACTATCTTATACAATATTGTTTAACTCATCCATTGTTGTTGTTACATACTATCAATTTGGAGCCATCTTATGAATCTTCAACTGGTTCTAGAATCCTCAATCATCAGTGCTTATTAGCCACCACCTCTTCATCTGATGTAGATCATTAGCATTCCCATAACACAATAGCAAGACAAAACCGCTATCAATACTGTGCCCTCAGCTGTGTTGTGACTATGACTTTGGGTATTTGTACACAACCTCTAAACTCCGCAGCAAATGGCTGCCAGCTCCGGAGCTTACAATTGTTTCCCCACCAGCTCCGGAGTTTGCAGGAAATTAAATGCGACCATGCCCACCTAAGCGCGTCCCAGCGCACTTTTCTTGTACCTGCTCTAGGAGGGTGAAAATCCCCAGGTCCGGATTTAATCTGGTGAGTGCGGGGCTCTCCTCGCTTCTGTTTGGTTTTTTTGCCTCCCGCCCCTTTAAAAGGGGTGGGAGGCAAAAAACAAACAAACAGAAGAGAAGGAATCAGGATGACAACGGGGATCCGGGCAGCTTCGGAGGTGAGCCTGCATTTTTTCCTCTCTTTCTTCCTCCCTCCCCTCACGCAGACAGGAGCAAGGAAGTGCGGAGGGGTGGGGACGCAGGAAGAGCAACAACCCCCCAAGATCCCTGGCCCGAATTTAAGTGGCCAGCGGATCTTAGGGGTCGTGTGAAAAGGCCCTTTGATATCTATCATAGGATCAAGCTGAAAGATATCAGGACAGGGAGGTCTAGTCTGAATTATGAGTTTAAAGCCACAAGCAAATCATAGAAATTGTACATTTTCTGCTTTTTTAATTTCCAGATTACAGTATTAGTTAAAATGTACAGTATTGATATACTCCTTTAAGTACGCTGTCATGCTACTCTTCACTTAAGGAATCTTGGAGTGGTTTATAAGAGAATACAGTATGCAATAAGACCATTATCTCAAATGGTAAAATAGTATAAAATACTATTAATTCAAGCAAAGTAGGGAAGTGTTTACCAGGCTTTGTCTGTGGTACATCAGGGGTAAACCATGTTTTAGGTTTGGATGATACAGGGCGTCTCTCTTCTGGAACTAAAATGTAGAACACATTTTGTTGTACAAAATGTTGAGCTTGACAAATGAAGCATGAAAGGTAGGGACAGCATACATCTCAGTCACATTGTAACATAGGCAAAGATTAAAAAGTGTAATAAAAAGCATACAAAATGAAAGCTTAAGGAAATATCATTACCCGTTTCTGATGTTGGTGGCTCAGTTATCAGTGATGTAGGTTTCAGGACTGTATAGAAACAGAACATAAAACTAACTTTACTTTAAAGATGCCCATCCTTCAGTTCTTACAAAATAATGGAAACGTCTATTTTTATTATTTCTGTCAAGTGGCTGGCTGGCTGGCTTAGTGGTTTGGGCTTCTAGCTGCAGAGCGAGGGGGGTGGTCCAGTTCTCCACTGTGCCTCCTGGGAAGTGAGTCAGCCTGCAAGCTGCACAGTTCCAGGGCAGCTCCAGAAGAAGGGAATGAACCACCTTTGAGCGCTCTCTATCTAGAAAACCCTGGAAAGGATTATCCATAGGTCAGGTTTGTCTTAACAGCCCATGATAATAATAATTATTTCGATTGAACTCCAGGGAAGTGTGTGTCTGACTAATGCAAAGCCAAGGTCCCCAATGGACAGAAAGTGGTAAAAGACTAGCAGTGACCATGTGGGTGGGATGCATCAAATGGCAGTCAATGTGTGTGTGTGTGTGTGTGTGTGTGTGTGTGTGTGTGTGTGTGTGTGATACAGGGAGAAAGAAACAGAGATAATTTTTTTGCTACATGGAAGCATAATACTACTAATGCATCATTACAAAAATAAAATATCATGTCTTACAAACACACAGTCTTGGACCCAAGGAACTACAAGGACAATTTTGTTGGCAGGATGGGCATTTTTTCCAGGGTGCCTTGTTTCCATGTGCAGCCATTGTGCCTCAATAAAAAGTCATTATGGACTACCAGGGAATCACCCAGATTTGGTGTTTGATGCAGCATGTGTGCGAGAGACTATGAGTGGATGCCGCAGTTGCAGGGAAGGGAAAACTGGAACAAACGAGAAACTCCACTTTTGCATGAATGGATAGTCCTTCAGTTTCAGCTACATCCTCAATGGATACAACAAAACATTAGTCATTCATCGACCTCATAATTACACATGTTTAACTGTCACTGAAAGGAATTAGGCTGCATTACTAAGGACAAAAATGTGTTGATATTTTATTGACTTGCTTTCCCCCCTTTTTAGTAAAGCCTGACAAATAACATTTAGATATGATAATTTAGAAAATTTACCAGGTTTTGTATGTAGCACCTGAGGAGTAACCATAGTTTTAGGGCTGACAACGCGATGATTGGATATTGGAGCTGAAAGAAAAGAAGAAGAAATGGTCCCAGATGGTTAACATCTGTCTTATAAGGCCCCTTTTGGTCTCCAGAGTGGGAGGAGAAGATGAAGAAAGAAAATCATGCTATAGATAATACACACACAAAGGCAGACACAACAGGACTGTCGAACAAAGAAGTGTCCAAATACATAAGACAAGATTAGTGTGTAAAAATTGTGTGACTCATGGCAATATCTGGAGTGAAGCTTAAAAAAGTAACGTGAATCAGAAACCCGGAGGACTTGATTGCAGGGTAGTGTGACTATTTCCAGCCATTTTCAAAGGAAACAGAATCACTGTGCGAGGAAAGAGAAAACGACAACCCCACCACTGTGGAATAATAAAGCAATAAAATTATTCCATGCTACATGATCAACATACCTAGAGAAAAGTTGGATTTTAATGGGGAAAATGGATGATGTTAGATGATCTTGCAGAGGGAGAAAATGGAAATGGGTTTCTGAGCCAAGAAAGTAAAATGGCAAGATTAGTCAGTGCACTGAGAAAACATCAATTACCTACTATTGGAAGTTCATTGCTAAGTGTAACTGATTCCAGGACTGTACCAGAAAAAAAAGGTACTATTAAAATGATAAAAGCGTTCCAGAATGAACATAACTGCTACATAAATTGACCAACATAAGGAAATTAAGCACAGCAGAACTTAATACTGATGCAAGATGTGAGGGAAAGCAAATTAGTTACTAGTGATAAAAAATAATAAACTATGACCTCTTTCACTACATTTCCTCTAGGGGTTTTTTTTTAATGTAAGAAGGCCTATGGACACTTATACGGAAGTCTAGGTTTTTATACTACTGCTGTTTGTTCTAACTAAAATTTTACTATTTCTACCCGTTACAATCATTTTCAATAAAAACATGAAACATTGATTGCCTTCTCTATCCTCATTGTGACAATTCATTTGCTTGGCAGACCACTACTGCCGACTAGTCTCCATTTGAAAGTGATCAGCTTTGTAATTCATTTAAACTTGCCATTCTCATTTTGAAATACATGTACAAATGATCAAATGGTCAGATAGTCAGACCAGATTCTCCACTAGCTACCCTCTTTATACATGCTGAGAACTGAGACAGAGAAGTGATAGAACTAGTGTGCTCAGACCAACTCTCCTTCCCCTTCATGACACTGGTGCCTTAAGCTTTATTCATTGAAGCTATATTCTTGATCCCTCAGCTTTTATGCAACAATATAATCCAAATAAACCCACATTGAATCATATTTACATTCATGCTACAGCTTTGCCCTGCCAGACCGGAATAAAGAGACAAGACATGATTTATCAGATTAAAATGGGCCACAATTTTATTGATATTAAATTCACTGAAATTTAACTGTTAAAGTCCTTTAAACAGGGGGACCTGAAAGTATTGCAAGTGGCTCAATCAACAATACCTAATTAAATTTAGGAGGGCACTGCCCACCAGTTCATCACCCTCCCAAACGTTGTGGTCAGGACAGCCCTTATCTCTCAGTTTGCCTTGTTTATAGCTGAGCCTACCATTCCTAAATTCTTAATCCATTTAAATTTATAATGAGGGCTGGCGTCCAAAATAAGGGTCTATTACACGTTAAATCTAACCTGATTTCAATTTACCACTTGCACTGCCCCCCAATTGTGGCCAGAATCTATATAATAGCTTTTAGAAGCTTGCGTAATCTGTGACTCATTAAATGGAATGTAGGCAACATGATGAATTGAGGCCTATCATATGCTTTTTGCAGTTTTTGAAGAAAAGTAAACAGATAGGATTTACTTAACCACTGATGGGTTACACATATGGCTTTTATGTGCTTTTCAGCTTGGATATATAGGAATATGATATGTAGCTGAATATGGAATGATGAGTTCAAATTTTCAAATAAATTTCAATAATTAGTTGGCATCTTTTGACAAGCCACTAGCTTCAGTCTAATGTGCAAAGGTTATTAGGAAAATAAAACTGGATATACTTCTTAGAGAGAGGAAGGATGTAGATGAATAGAGAATGGACAATAGCAATTAAGCACAACATTTATATTATTGGCCCATATAATATAGTTGATAGCTATATATCAACAGTGAATAAGTTTGGTGCTGTATACATTCATCCCTTTCCCTTGGATCTTTAACACGTACCCATCGGTAAGCCCCCTCCCTTCTTAGGTATGCCTCCAGCTATTTGCATTCATCCATCACACCTCTCCATCTCCTACAAATATATTATGATTAATGACCACAGTGCTTAAGGTTTTATTGGAGCCTTTTACAAAAGAACATAATTACCAGATTTAGTAAATGGGTGTTCTGGTGCCACGGAGAGTTTAAAAGAGAAATTATCTGCTTCAATTGAATCTGGAGAGGGGAAAATGAGCAAATCAGTCAACTATCTGTAACCTGAAGGACATGCCTACACATTCCTGTAGAATAAAGCTCAAATTTGGTTCCCTTTAAATAGCCTGTGGGCTTAACCCATGCTTAATCTGGAAAACGTCTACCATTTTTAGTGGGCCTTAGTCTCCGGATTACACTTAAGGCCTAACACTAAAGAACTAGGAGATCAAGTTAGTTTCACAAGCGCAAATATACTGTGATTTTGTTGTTCTTTAAATGTCACATAGCTCCCCACACTACATGCCAAAATGCTTTAAAATGCAATACCTATAGATGGGTAGAGGAATGTTAGTCTCAATTAATATATCAAGGCTAGGCGAGGTGATGCCTTTATAGGTCACTAATAAAATAACCGCACCCATCAACTACAGAGTAGGATTGCTGCCACCCCTGATTGCAGTGAAACTTCTTAATCACTCCATCACAATACAATGACTAACACCTATTCTCCTGCATAGGACAAGTTTCCTCTTTCCCACAACTTTAAAACCACACAGTCTCACTCACTCTATATCCCAGAGCACAAAGAGAACTCCTAGTTCCCTGAGCTTCTTCCCTTCTGAAGATGCCGGCCACAAAGTCCGCTGAAAGATCAGGAAGAAAAACTTCCAGAACATGGCCAAACAGCCTGAAAAACTCACAACAGCTATCACATCCTGGCCACGAAAGCCTTCAAGAATACAGGTTGCTTTCTGTTTTCTGCATTTTATCCCAATCCACAATATTTGATCTTATTGTATGGCCTTCTCTTGGATCCCAGTTGTCACTATACAAGCCACAGAAATGCCACATAAGCAGGCTTCAAATCGTAACACACTTCAGTGAAATATATCACTCTGTGCATGTAATTTATATATTGATGTAGCTGAACATTTTTAAATGAACTAAGACCCAAATTAGATAGAACATGGTTGTCTCACTTTCTGTGGCATCTTTTTTTGTAATAATTTATTTATTTATTTGATTTATATACCGCACCATCTGACCAAAGGTCACTCTGGGTAGGTAGGAATGAATAGCACCTTCCAGAAAGAATTATGCTGCTAAGAATTATGGCAACAATGGCTGATACAAAGTGGTTATTTTAATTAAGATTATTGTGGGAAGGAAAAAAATAATTTTCCCCATATACCATGGTCACAGCAATTTCATGCCTATTGCTAACTGCTTAAAAGAAAAGAGATGCAGCAGCTAATAGTTCATGAATTCTCATTCCTAGGTATTAGTTGGGTTGGATCTATTTATCTATCTCTCTATCTATTGATTGATAGATAGAATGGCCACTCTATTGCATTCCCAGGAGTTTTATACACACAGCAGAATCTCAGTTGAGGACCACTTGATTAGGATAGTTTAGATTTCTAATTAGACTAAAGGATCCCAATACTTACTTTAAAATTACTTGCCTCTACACTGGCTATTTATAAAGAGAGAAAAACACTATAGCACATAAGCAGTTTTTATATCATAAAGTGATTCAGTTCAGCATTTAATTTTTATAAAAGTTTGTAATGTAACATCAAGGAATCATTTCACATTGAAGTAAAAGCAACTAGAATAATTTTTATAAGTTACTCTACCAGGTTTGCTATCTGGCACTTCTTGAAAGGTATGGTCAGATTCTTTAGATTTAGAAGAAACAGAACTCGGTTCATAAGACACTGGAGGGGAAAAAGACCCAACAAAGGATTAATTCATACTCTGTTGACAGCAACACACACACAAACACGCACACACGCACACACACACACACACACACACACACACACACACACACACACACACACCCCAAATATTTCATGTTAAATAGGATTAATGCCTTTAATGCCTTAATAAATAATTGGAAAAAGCAGAAAATATAATGTGGATTCTGATGGAATATACTGAGGTAAAATATGAAGTGCAGGATATCTAACTAAAGGGCACTATCAGGATTTTTTTTAAGTGAGAAGAACATTCCAAATAAGTGAGAAAGGAGAGGATGTGTTAATCACTTTAGGGACAATTCTGTGCTGGCATAGTAAAACAAAAAAGGTATTCCCTAACCACCCATTTTCCTCATTCCATCCTTTGATTCCCTGCTCAAAGAAAGATTAGCAGATACGGTGCTACTGAAATCAGTTGAGACCATGTTGTTCAAACTGAAAGGTGTTCAATTTAAATGTGCTATAGAACATGAGTGAAAATAACATACCATATATACTCGAGTATAAGTCGACCCGCGTATAAGTCGAGGCTCCTAATTTCACCCCCCAAAAAACTGGGGAAATGTATTGAGTCGAGTATAAGTCTAGGGTGGGAAATGCAGCAGGGCCTGGCAGCTCTTCCTTTGTGAGCTGGGTGTGTGATATTTAAAATAACTTTTAGCCAATGATGCAGGTGTGCCACTCCCCTGTGATGCAGAAGGGGGTCATGAGAAGTGGCATGCAATGTTTAAAATGACTTTTAGCCACAGATGACTTGCCTCAGTGGCTAAAAGTATTGACCCGACTATAAGCCGAGGGCCCCTTTTTTCCACCCAAAATTAGGGCTGAAAAACTAGGCTTATATTCGAGTATATACAGTATATGGAAACATTTAATTTGCTTCCATTGCCAACTGCAGCTTAGACGTTAACCTCAGAAATAATTCATATTAACAGAGGTGTGTTAAGGATGGAAAATTGGGGCAAAAATGGGATGGAAGGAATGAGGGAAGTGGGTGCTTTAAAGGAAGGGTGTCTCTGCCATGCAGCGCTATGAGGTGACCTGCCCCAATTTATCACAGAGAGAGGAGAGTATATGAAAGCAGAAACTGAAGTGCAAAACCTTTCACTCGTGTCCCAGATGAGGGTGACACTTGCACTCTAAGGAAGCCAAATATCTTGGGTTGATGGTGCAATAAAAGAAGTGAGCAAGAATGCATATGCAATGGAGATGCAGCCCTTTGAGTTTCCTCATCACACCTACCATTCAAACATTCCTCCACATTGCCTACCTTCTGTCTAACTACAACTTCTGGAAGACTTCCCTTCCCTGATCTGCATTTGGAATTGTGCCAAATTCCTTAATGTAAAGGACAGACTCTTACAAAATTTGGCATGGCTGATTTTCATGGAACAGGGTCTCAAGATATTACAGCACTCACTTATAGTTTCTCAGCCACATCATCTGTTTAATTTTCAATATCCTGCAATATTTTTCCCAAGTCAATCTGGTTTGAATAACCAGTTGATTCAAACCATCATCATTCTAACTTAATTAGGGAGGAGTTCTGGATTCTGGAGTATTCTTCCAAATTGGTTTTGAATCTGTTAAATATTTAAAAGCAAAATCTGAAGATTCCTTATGAGTGTGATGGTAAAATGCAAACACAACCAGACAGTATCCTCATGTTGTTTAGTTTGAAAATAAAATCAAGATACATTTAATGTATCTTGCTTACAAATTTCCATGGTTAATATACCAAATATTTCACTGGCAGTGATTGAAAGTATTATAAAAACTGACAGGCAGGAGGGCTTGGCAACTGGAACAATGTATGAAGAAGACTGGGATCGTGGGATTCAAATGCTAACTAGATGTGTCTGTTGCAATTACTAGTGATGGAATCAAGTCAAACATCATCTAATAAGATGTGGCAGTCATTTCCATATTTAGGTTTGAATTATGCTGTTCTCGGTAGGAGTTCTAGAACTGGTTTTCATGCAAAACGGGCCAAATATTAGAACAACTATTCCAATAAATTGAACTTTATTGTACACTAGGATATATAATACAGTTCTACTGTATCTTGGTATGGTTTTACATACTGTCTTCTGAGCTGTGGAGTAGGTCATAAGAAAGACAGGAGAGACAGTCTGATTTATAGTCCTAGCTGTGTCAAATAGAGGCTCATGCTCGTATTTCAGCATAGCAGAATGTCTGGAGCATATGCCACCTGTAGCATCCCCAATACAAGCTGGCTATTCATATCTGAGAGTCTCAGAATTGAAATATTAGATTAGACAAATAAAAGATTATTGATATTTGTAGACAACATTCCTTTTAACTTTCACCTCACAGGTGACATTCTGCCTTTCCATGTGGGTTTCTGCCACAACCAGAACCAAAGGCTGGAAATACTTGTTGTGGGTGTGCAGAGGAACACTTCAAGAAAGGGGTGTGCTCTTCAGAGGTAACCTTGTTAGTTGAGCATAAAGGATAAGTAAGATAAGCCAATTTGTTGTACGACTGCAAAATTGACAGGCACCATATTTGAATGATATTCTAACAATAGCATGCAAGGCAGAAACAAAACTCATTCCATATTAAAAATTCCAGTGAACTTCTAATGCAGAATATGGTGACATAAAATGCACAAGAACAAGGTGAAAGCTTCCTTTCAAAAGAGAAGAGAAAAGAGTATGGTGCAAAAAGTGGGGGTGGAGGGGAAAGCAGCTATTACCCATTGTTGCCTCTGGATAGCTGGGAATGTAAGAAATCTTAGTTGTGGGAGGAACTGGAATCGATCTGTGGGTAACTGCTGGAACAAACGATATTATTTTGAGGTGGATAAAAGGAAAGTATGAGAGCTCAAGATTAGAGAACTAATATTCTAAGTGTGTATTTTATATTCTGTTAGAATGACATATCAATTTGGACTCTCTGCTTAATCATAAAGAGCCTGGTTGAAATGGTTGCTCAGTTACGATGCTAGCTCAGTGGGTTGTGTCATATCAGTGTATGACAGCATCACATGTCTTTTTGTTACTCTGAGGATAAAACAAGGTAGTCAGATACATGCTATCCAGTACTGAATGGTTAATGAGCTGCAATACAAAAACTATTCTAGAATAAAAATAGCAGGACTTGATGCAAACTGCATTTTGAGAGCTAAGTCAACATATCTCTAATTACATACCTCTGAAGTAGGGACTTTCACTTCAGAAATTTTAAAGCATCTCTTGACTACCCTGTTTTCATTGATGAATGTGTTCTCTTGAATGAAATTATACAGACTGACTACGAAAGCTTATCAAGCTTTACTAGCATAAGCACCAAAAAAGAAAAGAAATACCTTAGAAATATTCTTTATTAAGGATAATCCATTGTACAAAACATGCCTTCTTGCTTTTTTTAATAGAGAAAAAGACAATGACCAGTTTCTACAGGATACTGCTTCAATGGAGAAAATGAACTCTGAGGTTAGTTAAGTGGAAATATGGAGTAATATATTTAGCATATATTAACTATCTAAGGAAAGTACATCGGTAGTCAGCATTTCTTCCAAAACATTCATTCTGCCAATCTGGCACATTTAAAGCCCTTTCATTGTAAAGTCAAACAGAAAACTGCACACAAGGGAATGATGTCACTAGAGACGGGCACAAAACGAACAATTTTTCGTTTCTGTTTTTGTTTTTTTGTTTCGTTACATAACAAAATGACAAACGAATTTTGTCTCTAAAATGAAACGAAACGAACAGAAACACCGGAAATTTTGTCGTGCGTTTCGTTTCCGTTACTGCAATATGAGTGAATTGCTTAAAATCCTAAAAAAATCTCAAAAAATGAAATAAATGGTAACAAAATGGTAACAAAATGAACGAAAACGAAAATGATTTTTTTGCAAAAATTCATGAAAAATGGAAACAAACCGAAACGGACCCTCCATATAACAAACGACAAACGAAATGCCATTTTTTTGATTCGTGCCCATCTCTAGATGTCACCATCATCAATGTCTGGAGGCTTTTGAATGCTTAAGCTAATGTTTCCTTTCTACATGTACAGCTGGGTATACTGGAAGGTACCTGTTATTTTATATAGGATACTGAGTTGTGGATCAAATATCACAAGCTTTGCTCATAATAAAAAAATGATTCACGGCACTGTCTTGCTTCTTAACAATATAGAAATGTTATTTGCAGTTGCATAAAAGTCTGAACACCATAAACATGGTGAAAATGTTGGCATTCATTTACAGAGGTCACAGGTGTAGTTTCTCATTTAAATCTTCTGATGAATTTTTAAAGAAAACGACCCATGAAGCCCTAGAGAACAGTCACAATCCACCAGCAGAATGCATTGTACATAAGGGTATGGGTGCACACACATGTGCGCGCACACAGAGTCCACTACCCTTCTCAAAGGTAGGCCATGTGAAACATCCATTAATCTTGTCAGCAATCAAGAACAAACTATAAAGTCATGTCCCTCAACTATTGTATTGAGAACTACATTCATGACTCGTGGCATCTCCAGTCCACCAGTGGATACCTGCTTTACACATATTATCCTTACTGAGAAACGGCACAATGCTCTTTTCACATATATGTGTGGTAGACATTACAAAGCAGAAAAAATGTGCCAGAGCCTGCTCTGGAGCATGTTCTCTGTATTTAATTTAACACATAGATGGGTAATTGGGCACCTTTTGACTGCACCTGGCTCTTAACAAAGGTCTATCAGACCCCTACATCACACTGGATTTTTTGCTGCTTCAAACTCAACAAAAGCATGTGAGGTTTACACTGCTTACAGACTAAGAAGAGGTGATCATTGATTGCGCTAAGGTGACAATAAAACTGAACTATTTGTGCGGAGGTTGTTATGGGAGAGACTACACTCTCATCTACATGTCTATTGTATGTCTGGCCTTGTAGGCTAATGAAACCAGCCATTGTTGATTTAAAACGTTAAGCTTCCAAATTACTAAAACATAATAATTCATTTGTAGCTTAAGATATGTGGGATATAAATATTATTAAAAACAGGACACACATAATTCTGTTTAGTTCTGTAGGAATGTTGTTGAATGAGGAAAGAAGAAATACACACACACACACACACACACACACACACACACACACACACACACACACACACACAAATAGCCACCAACATTTTGAGAGGTCAGAATTTTTAAAATCTGAATTAGGGTGTGATCACACCAGGACACAGATTGCAGTTCAGACTGCTTGTGGAGCTGTCTGGTGTTACCTATTTCCTGGTAATTGCGTGATATATGGGAAAATGTGCTTCAGCTTGAACTAATCTGGGCCTTTAGGGGTGGGTGGGAACAGTAGGGATTCTACTGTCATCAGGCTAGAATGAATAACAGATAGATGGGATAGTCACTTTACAGGAGATCATTTCTTTTAAAGCAACCATTTGCAGCCCTCTGTACCTCTAGCTAACATATTATTTTATACTGAACATTTGTTCTTTCACTAATTTTTTGAAAATTTTATTGCCATTATTAATTGTTGCTAGATATGCCTACCCTTTGTAACCAAAATCTACAAGCAAGAAGCAAAGTGCGGGAATGTATTTAAAGACAAATAACTAGTTCACGCCAGCACTGTCATTTAATGTATAAAGGGATAAAAACAGGAATTTTTATATCATAGTGAAATCTTATTGGATGCTTCGAATCTGCTTTTAATGACAAACATAAGACGTCAAAAGGTCACTTGTGATTTGTATTATATTATATTGTCTATAATTATATAAGAAAAATAATACATGTGAATAACAGATGTTTTCATGAGATATTTGTCCAAATGAGCCAAATGAAAATCTGAGCCATACTGTGGAACAAAACAGTTATAGGAAAGTACATAGCAATTACCCAGTACACTTGTTGGCTGTTCCAGATGGGGAAGAATTTGGGGCTTAGATACAGTGCTTTTTGTTTTACTGGGAGCTGAAAGGAATACAAATAAAAATGTCATTCAGATATGCTTAAGACAGCATTAGTTGGTACAAAAAGGCAAACAGCATCATTTACTGAGAAATCCTCCCATTTAAGCCTCTAAAAATGAATTGTGATCTTTGAAAACTAGTGTTTTTCTGCACAGTTAAATGCAAACCCCCCCCCCACAAACAAACCTGAATAAAAGGATTCCAGATTGTGATTGCAAATAGCAAGGGTACACATCAGATGTGTACAAGTCGTGTGGAACATACCTCTCTTTATATTTCACTCCCTGAAAAAGGCACATTCAAAATACATTTGCAGTTCTTGTGACATTCAGATGTAATTTGATCAAGGATATGGAGGGACTGATGACTGACATAGTGCAGTGAAATATCATGCAAGCAAAACACACAATTTGAAGGACAATTGCTTTCAGACATGTGCCAAGTCTGCAGCTAGGGGAACTATGCATGAAAAAAAAAGTGCCAGAATCCTAGAGATTTACCTGTGTTTGAAAAAATATAGATCTATTCTATATACCGTGTTTTTCCATTTATAATACTTTTTTCCCTAGGCTCATTAGCCTCAAAATTGGTGGTAATCTAATAAACAGAAGTAAGCCCTTCCTCAAAATATAGGCTCCAATTACTGCAAAAACAAAGTTGAGAAGTGTTTTGGGAAGATAGAGGGCAGTCAAGGGCCGCCGGAGAGGAAGGGAAACAGTGGGGAGAACCCAAACTGACAGCAGTGAATAAACTCCACTGAGGTTTCCCTTCCTTTCCAGCAGCTCTTTCACTGCCTTTCCAAAATGCCTTTCTGCCTTTTTTCTTTGCAGAAATTGGAGCAGTCTTTTCAGTGGGGAAAGTCAATTTTAAATGGGCTGCTCAACCCCCAAGCCTTTCCCTGCTGAAAAGACAGCTCTTATCACTGCAAAAACAATGTGGAGATATTTTTCAATGTTTACTTACTTTTAATTATTCAATTGTATTTTAATTATCGTATTACTTAACTTTTTATTGTTTAATTTACGTTTTTAATGCTATACTTTTTAATATTGTGAGCCACCTTGGGTACCCTTATTGGGACAAAGGCAGCCTATAAATAAAATAAATCAATCAAGTCAAATCAATTCAAAAGATAAATATTTTGCAAATTATGACTTTGTGGTAGCTTCAGCAATCTACTGCGCTGTAGTCTGCTGGGGTTCCGGTAGTACTGAGCAGGACAGGAACAGACTGAATAAGCTTGTCAGGTGGGCTAAGTTCTGTCTTGGGCTGCCCTCTGGATTCTGTGGAGGAGATTGGTAAGAGGAGGATGTTGGCCAAGCTGACATCCATTATGAACAATCCCTCACACCTACTGCACCAGACAGTGGAGGCTTTGAATAGCTCCTTCAGTGGCAGACTCAGACATTCCTGGTGTGGAAAGGAGCGCTACCCCAAGTCTTTTGTTCCCACTGCTGGGAACAAACCTACTATTCATATGGCAGTATACTGTAGTTTCTTTCTTCTTATTTTTTCACATTTAATTTTTATATCCAAACTTTATTTCATATATTTGTACATTGGATGTTTTTATTTTATTTCATTTTATCTTATCTCTATCATCTATTTTTCCTTCTCAATTTATACTTTTTGCTTGGGAACTATGTAACAAGTAAATTTCCCTAATGTGGGATTAATAAAGACTTATCTTATCTTATCTTATCTTATCTTATCTTATCATCTTATCTTATCTTATCTTAAAAAAGAAACAGAGAAAATCAGAGAAAAGAACCACTCTATATTGGTTAAATTTGAGACATTATCCATTACTGCTGTCTTGCTTTCAAAAATGAATTATTCTAATTTTTTTCTGTTCCATTGTTGTTTTTACAGAAAATGTCCTTTGTTCAAGATACTGGTAAATTAGAGTGAAATATGTCTTTGAACAAAATAAATGGCAAAAGTTTTATCAATATCTTTTGCAGGCAAATCCATTTTGACTCTGATGTGCTTCTCTGAGGAAAATGTATTCGAAAATATGCATAGATAAATAGAGTTTTTTTCAAAGAAGATTTTACATCTACCAGAATTTTGTCTTTAAGCAAATGAAACTACAAGCCATGCAAAAAGTATGAGACACTCTGGTCTGTACCCTAGTACACTGAATATCTAGGATTTCCTTCTACTATTTTGAACCAGATACCAGGCAGTAGAGTACTAGCCAGGCAGAAAGGCCTTATCCTTGCCTGTTCAACTCCATCACCTCTCTACAGGTACCACAATGCTCCACATCACATGCCATATGACACATTTGCCAGCAACTGGCTTCTGATGAAGTAGATAAATGCAGGAGTGCAGACGATAACCTATGACAATTCCCACTCCCCACTCCCAAAATAGGCTTATGTAGCTAATAAATCATTACCCAATGTTGTTCTTGGGAATTCAGGGATTTTATAAATTTTAAATGTAGTGGTTTCCCACTGAGGTTCTTTCTCTGCCAATGAAAAAGAAAAAGAAATCCACAGCAATAAATCAAGTGGAAATTAGACATTTCAGCATTGATGACAATTAAACTGCTTCCAGAATCAGTATGTGATTACTTACAAGGAGAAAGACTATAAAATTGGTTTTCTTCTCGTCCCCAGCAGTTTTATCATTAGAAACATTTTCAATGTAAGATTTTATGATTATATTTTCTATAATACTCAAAAAGATTCATTCTACAAATAACTGAAAAAATCAGTCATCTTATTCCATACTGGCAGTCTAAACAAAAATCCTGATTTAAATATTAATGATGCCTACAATTCATGGCATGAAAGGTAATTACCATATTTAGTTTCTGTCATTTTGAGGTGGGCAGAATATTTAGGGGTGTGTGTGTGTTGTATCTTTACAATTGTGACTGACTCTTTGTGAACCCATGTCCATGGAGTTTTCTTGGCAGGAATACTGGAGTGGCTTGCCAGTTCCTACTCCAGGCACTTACAGCACCTGGTATTCCCTCGTGGTCACCCATCCAAGTGCTAACCAGGCCCAACTCTGCTTAGCTTCCGAAATCAGGCGAGATCGGATGTGCTTAGGGCATCTAGGCTGCCCAGGTTTAGGTGTAGAAGGAGCAAAGAGTGTTTCTTTTGGAGCTGAAAGACACAGGATATATCAGTGATGGCGAACCTATGGCACAGGTGCCAAAGGTGGCACTCAGAGCCCTTTCTGTGGGCACCTGACATCACCCCTTCATAGCCAGCTGTATACAGGTTAAATTACTGCATTGGCATTTTGCAAAAAATTACTGGGTTTTGAATTGCAGTTTGGGCACTCGGTCTCTAAAAGGTTTGCCATCACTGGGATATATCATAGATTTTTGGTTTTACTGTCTTTTCTTCTGCCTTGGAAATTAGGATTGTGTGAGCTCAAATGAGTGGTGAAGAACTTTTTAAAATCAACTGTAAATATAAACAATTTAAAGTCTCAAAAAAAGCAAAAATACATTTAACATTTCTCTTCCATTAACTCAAGAGATACTTTAAGGAAGCCACTCTATGTCTTATTTGAAAACTATCAGTCTTCTTGGTGTGAGGATTAGTATATACTGTAAGTGATTCATATACAGTACTTGGAATTTCTATTTCAATATTATTTATATCAAACTAAATCCACTAAAAATGTGTGTGCTGAAAAATAAGTTGAACAATTTCCCCCTATTTATATTCAATGTTAAAGGAAATTATATTTGTTTCAAATGATGCATGCACAAGGATGGAATGGGGAAAGTACAGAAGTCTTAATCTGAATGTGTTAAATAATGTTGATAGGAAGGGATACATAAGCATGAAGAGTATAATGAATTTTTAGAGATCACTTTACAAATGAGTAACAAAAACGCTTCTGGATCATGAGATAGAAAGCTTCTCTTTCGTTTCCACTAGAAATGGGGACGAATCAGAAAAATGGTGACTCATTTTGATTCATGCTTTGTCAAGGTCAATGAATCACATTTTTACACTTTTTTGATGAATCAATGAACTGATTTATAAATGTCATTTACTTTTAACCCCTCCCAAATGGCTTCCAAGACACCTAGAAACACCAGTGTTTCAGAGGAGCTTCCCCCAACTCTCTTCTACAGGCCTGGCCTGTTTGGTGACATTCTGGTTCTGTATGCCTGAGCTAAGCACTTCCAAATAGGGCCTTCAAGGAAAGCACCACCCCCACCCCTTGCACTTGGAGAGACCAAATTTGCAGGGAAAGTTTTCCCAGCTCTTCTTTATCAATCTCTAAGTTTGTTGAAGATTGAGTTTCTCCAAATTAGTTACTAAAGGGACTTTTCTGGGGGATGCTGCTTTGTGAGTGCAAAAAACGATGTCTGAAACACAGTCTTTACCAAACTTGGAGGAATTGTAGAGGAAAGTGTCTCTAGGACATCTTGGGAGGCATTTTTATAGTCCAAAAACCATCAAATCAAATATCACTAAAAAGTTGTTACTTCGTATTCATTGTGGATAGTAATATGTATATGAATTGACAAATTAGCGATTTTCGAACAAATTTTGCAATTCATTATTAATTTGTTCCCATCTCTAGTTTCCTCCATGGTTTCTAAACCAGAACAGGAAATGGCTATGTAGAGATAATGTGGCTAATGAAGAGTGTTTCAAATGTACTACCTGGAGTTACGTTCAATTGTTCATCAATCCTAGATGTTACAGAAGTAGTCAGCTTCAAAGTTGATAGATTAGGGGCTAGAAAAATAAAAGAATTCAAACACTAAACAGGAAAACACAAATTAGCATTCCAACAAAGAAAATACTTCCTTTTTACTGACAATGTTTCATTCCTATGGAGAACACAATGCAAGAGCAAAGTATCAGGAGACATTTTCACCATTCCTCATATAGAAAGCTGATGTAAGAATCCCTTTCTTTGTGACAATACTCAAAGGAAAAGGGGGTGAACACATACTCTTAACACATCTTGTCATTGTTACATAAGGTGCAACTGAGGAGGACGGACTGCAGATCCTTTTCAAAATAAGTCTACTTGTAATGGAAAATAACTTTTTAGTTCCTGAGATTCTGAAAACAGACACCACTAGGAGTGAAATGAATCTGTTAATTAAGAAAACATTATAGAGTCATACATCCTGTTTATAATCAAAAGTGTAAATATGGTTGTGCCATGTGTATACAAACATTTCAGTATTTAATTACCAGGTTTCACCTGCCAGACCTCTGGAGTGGCAGAAGGCTTCCATTTAAAAGGAATGAGAGGTAATTCAACTGGAGCTGAAAAAAGGACCACGATCAGATTTAAAATCCCAAACTTCATCTAAAATATCTTTAAACATACAGTGCATGCAGCAAGCTTGCATGGAGTTTAAAATGGAAAATGGACCAGTCAGCTGGCGAAACTGATGGAGTTGTAAACACTGTTAACACTGATCTTAAATAGATGTGAATGTTCCATACATGTAGCAATTTCTCATTAGAAATATGGGTGAAGAAGAGTGAGGGATCCATGCAAGAAAGACTGAATGAAATTAAAAATACAAGTTTAATAAAGGTAAGTACTGAAAAGGATGGTGTATTGAAAAGATGATTACACTCCATTAGAAACAAATTCACGTGGAATGAAAATGGCTGTGATGAAACATAAACTGCATAACCATTCACAGTGGAAAACAACATTACCTAGTGTTGTCCTCGGCCAGCCAAGAGGCTGGAGTGATTTAGGTGTAAGAGACTCCACAGTGGGTTCATTTGTTACTGCTAGAAGACATGTTAAAATGAAAAGTATAAGAATTTTTTTAAAAAGTTCTGCCCTCAAATAAAGTGTTTGCATGAGGAAATCTATTTTTCTAAAGCAAACACTGAAATGTTTCCTTGGCTATAGGCTGTTGTTTTCAATTTACCCATTCAGAGGGTGTGACAGATGAAGTAATCTGTTTCTGCCTCACACTATTAAAGATTTCCTTCATCACATATGGTTTGAACAAATGCTGGGTGGGCACATCGTTAGTTCCTTCCTGCCTGTAACAGCTTTGGATTGTTTCCTTCTCTGAAGTCACTGCCATTCATTTTTGGGTGTTCTAACAACTCTGCTAAAGTTGTCTCATTCAAGTCAAGAGGTAGAGAAAAACAAAATATGGAATTAACAAGAAAGTTCATAATAGATAATCCTTTAATTCCACTTATTATAGAGAACAAATATGACATTTTGGAGCCCCATTGGTTTCAATGACGGAGAAGTGAAACATTGCTAACTTGGCTGTGGGGAGTACTACTGTATAAGTCAATGTCATCATGATTAATTGCTGGATAACTCGGTGGGAGCCAGACGTTGGGAATTTGATTCCCTACTATACCCCCTTGACACGAACTGCTCCATGAACTGAGTTGGAAAGGATCCATAGGGACCTTTCCAACTCAGCAGTTCTAAGATTATTATCACAATCATATTCACTACATTCATCACCACCCCCACTCCCTACCACCACCATCATCACCAACAACGCCACCATACGTCTACACAGTATTGTACAGAACTACGTAGAGAAACATGGTCTCTGCTCCAAAAACATACCTTATACAGTGAACCATCGTATGACAAGTGATTTATTTAACAGAAAATCTGCTTAAAGGAAAAATTTCCAGAGATAGGAGGAAATCGCTTAACGAAATCACCTATGGGGCGATCCGTACAACAGAAAACTGGTTGCAATTAGGTATTAATCCGTTTTCAGTGCATTCCTATGGGAAATTTGTACAAAGGTAAATTTGCTTAACAGAATTCCATTTGGAACGAATTAATTTCTTTATACAAGGTACCACTGTACCTTGAAATAGATGTCAGGAAACAAATAGAGATAACAGAGTATATATGTACTTTGGCAATACAATTATATACAAAGTGTGCTTCTGTGTATAAACTGCCCCAAATCACTTAAAGCATTCTCTGGGCAGTTTACAATTTTACTATGGAGGCTACATGGCCCCACCCCCACCCGTGAGATGGGTACTCAATTTACCAGCCTCAAAAGGAAGGAAGACTGAGAAAACCTTGAGACGGCCAGCTGGAACTGAACAAAGGTTGTGAGTAGAGTTTGGGCTGCAGTACTGCAGTTAGAGCCCTGCACCAAAAGGCTCTTGTATACTTAAGATGTGGGCTCATAATAAGGAGCAAACTGAGGACAAAAAGGTGCTTGGTGAGAAGTAGAATGGAGGGGATGAAAGAGAAGCATATGCATGTTCATGACATCAGTGGATTTAAAGTGCTGAATATTAGCTGGATCATGCCCATAATCTTTAGCCAAAAAGCTGGTGGAAAATTCAAGTTATTATTTGTTTGGAAAATTAAACCAAGCCTTTGCTTTCTTGCCTGCTTTTTTAAAAAATACATATCTTGCACTGTTTTAAACATTAGATTACATAACCTCTGCACCACCGAATTAACAACAAAATCTTTTTCAACATGGCTTTTCATTTTATTTCACCGCTATACTTTCTTCATATGACATGGAGGATAAGACCCAGAAAGGCTGCTAGTGATAATGGCTGTACACTGTATAAAGTGCCTGAGAGAGCATGCCCTTAATCAAATGCAAATTGCTAAGTGCTTCTATATTCATGTTCTGCTGACTGGCTTCACATAAGCAATAGGAAACCATTACGGAAACAATGCTGAACATGATAGGCTTCAGCAGAGTGGATTGGATCCAACAGAGTACTGTTACTCATTATAAGAACATAAGAAGAGCAATGCTGGATCAGGCCAAAGGCCCATCTAGTGCAGCTTCCTGTATCTCACGGTGGCCCCACCAAATCCATCTGGGAGTGCACGAGACTAGATATCTGTCTTCTGCATCTGGCCCTTGAGGCACCATGGTTTTAAGCCTGGAGACAAAGATTGCTTTGTCCAAGCAGGTAGCCATGTCAGTCTGCTACATAAAAACAACAAAACGCTTGTGGCAGCTTATTTATTTATTTATTTGTTATATTTCTAGACCGCCCATCTTCCGAATGGAACTCTGGGCAGTTTACAATTACATCGCCAACTTAGTGCAAACTGCACTACCTGGGGCAGTAGATAATCACCACAGATTACACAGAAATATTTATGAGATTCATCAGCTGAGATTCTTGCTATTTCGTGTTAGATAATCCTGTCAAACCTAGACTGTTATAATGGCTTTATATACTATGTAATCAGATTATGAGAAACTCATATCTGCGATATAGGGGGTAGTTGTCATTGTATCATTTAATATAATCAAAAGTTGTTACTTGTAACTATTTTCTCTGATTTCACGCACACAACACCCTTTTAAGAATCTATTTCCTGTTCTAAATATTATTTATTTGTTACAGTAATATTTCTCCACACTGTCCTTGGGTGAACCTGTTCTGAGCTTTAAGATATGAATGTGTTCCTGACTTAGGAAGAGTTGGTTTTGCAGCCCACAGTTCGCATATCTAACTTGTTTGTGTTCTGCCTTTGGTACTAACTGTATTAGGTTCTGCCAAGGAAATGGAAAAACATCTGTGTACAATGAAAAGGAAGACTATCTTTTTACTTTGAAGCCTGTGTGGCTGTATAGAAAGCATGATGTAGTTCTAAATAAACACTGAATTTCATCTTTAGCTATAATCGTGTCAGGAAGTCAATGAAAAATTGTGAAAAAGAATAGCACACTTCTAATCCTTTTAGACATTATGTGTATCAATAAGCTCACCCTGTGAGTAGAAAATTATAGAAATGTGTACACTATATTGGTCATTGCTGATGGAAGGGTGACAAGAATTGCTTTCCAAAAAGCCACTTTTCAATGCATGCTCTGCAACATACAACAGTTGCTGGGTAAGATGCTAGGTAGTCTGTCACATTCAGACTAATGTGGCTTGAGTTCAACAAAGGTAAAATGTTTGAAAATTACTGCTCTGTGTCAAAGAACGAATGTTATGCACCCACCAAACAACCATCTCAGAATCGGTGGAGCGTTTTGTTCAGGGTAAACCATTAGTAAAGTGAAACAGCAAATTTCTGCATGGAAAATTGAATTAAAAGAAAACGAGCCATGGGAAATAGTAGGCTATAATTATCGAATTGAGTCTCCAGTCATTCTTCAGGCCTCAGTCTATATTTTGTAGAGAGCCAAAAGGAAATTTAGACCATGCCTTCTGAGAGCCTGTGTTGCATTTCTGGCATGTTGTTATGGAATTCCTTGAGTACTGCAATGTGGATGTCTGTTTGTTTAGTTGCCCTGATGTACACCACCTGAAGCTCCTGCTGTTGTTCCTACAGAACACTATGTTTTCATGCGAAATCCTCTGCTCATTCTTTCATGCTTTCCCTATAACCGTAACTGAAATTACATCAGTTTTCTTTGTCATTCCTCCTTTTAGTTGTTGATGTCACACTGTCCTGTGCGTTTCATTCTGCTGCTTGGAATAGAACCACTTTCTGCTCTAATGCCAGCATTTGCATCATGTCTTTCCAACGTTTCACACCCTGGCATGTGTCACTTTTTAAATTAATTGTTTTGTTTTGAAATTTTCATCTGCCTTTGTTATATAACAAGACATACATGTGGTTCATTTGAAATCAGCATATCAAGGACACTGTGCTATAATATACAGTGTTCCTAATTTCAATTGAGATAATATGCTGTAGTTTACCCCAATTCTAAAATTGCTACATCAAAAGGATAGATATGCATATGTATAGTATGCTATAATTAACCCAAAACATCTTTGCCTGCGTCACAAACAGTCAGATATAAGGACTTTTGGCATATGATTTATTATACCTCCAAAAACTATTTTTTCCTTCTGAAACAATGTTAGAATTGGTTTTAATGTTATTTTTTAATTTAGATGGAAAATGAGAAAAGCTTATGAATCTTAAAATAATAGTACAAGAAACCTTAAAACAATACGGAAGAATTGGTTTCCTTTTGTACAGAATTGTATAGAAAACACATTCCTTTTGTAACATGTTGATTTATGCTTAATAAATCAACATAAATCAATTTGTAATCAACATAAGATAAATTGTAAATATCAGAAGCCTGGAAAATGGATCCTTGCCAACAAATAGATAACAAGTAACCCTTTGAGGATTTTATAAGGAAAAAGTTGTGTGATTCATAATTCTTGGCTGAAAAAATAGCATTCATCCTATTTACATAGAATCAAAGTGCTCAGAGTTAAAAATATAATGACTATTTTAACAAAGGCATCTTTTCAAGAAATGAAGGGCTCCACATAAAGAGGCCACCCAAGATGTTTTTAAATGAAAAGAAATATCTCCCTTTGGTGTAGTTGCAATAATACTAATATTTTTTAAAAAGATTACCATAAAGTCTCTCAAGAAAATTTACTTGAAATTGCAACTAATTAGCCAGTTAAATAGTAAAATCTGTTGATTCTTCCTCTTGATATTCCCTAAAGCATTTGTGTATCATAAACCAAGTTTGAAACAAACAAAGATACTATTAAGAAGAGCTTTTAAATTTGCTGTTGCTTCACCTGCAGCCCAAGTTTGCATTATTCTAATGGGAACGACTCACCATTATGCAGTGCACACATATTTAAAGAAGCAATATCCTAAAACGTCCAGTAGAGAGGTTCTCTCCCATTTCAATAAAAATGTTTTCCTTATACTTTATGCTGAGGAGCCACACCAGTTTTATCATACAGGGGAGAGAATATATCAGCAGTTTTCCATCTCTTATTTTGTTGTGATTGTCCTCCAAAGAGAATGTTCTTTGTCCAGAGTGACAACATGGTTTAGTGTTAAACTGCCTTATTCAAATGCATCTCCAGGGGAAAAGAGAAATAATTACCTGGCTTTGTCCATGTGGATTTTGGAGCAGGTGTTTGGGGTTGTGTAGAAACAGTCTGTGCTTCACTTGATGCTACAGTAAAAGAAATGGCCAAATCTTTATAGAGATCATTGTTACAGAATTAATTTCGCATGAAGTCTATTGGAAAGGCCCACTGGACATAACTGTATAAATAACAAATAAATAACTTGAACCTTACACAAAATAAGAACTAAAGAAAATATTATAATGATCTAATAATGAATATCCTTTTCTAGATATTTTAAAGTAAAAGCAAAATTAAGAAAAGCACCATTGCCCAATGTTTCCATGGATATTTGGAGAGTTGGGGGCATTTTTGTTTTAGAAAATTTGGAAAAAAGTTTGGAAAAAGTAAGATAAGATGAAAAGCCAAGGACATAAATCTCTTAAATGCTGAAAGAAAAAAATTGTAGATGCCTCTATAGTGACGGTGGGCATAAGCATGTTTTATATAAGGGGCTATACTCTCTACTAAAGATCACTAAAGATACTAAGCAGGTAGATAAATGTCTGTGAAGAGATGTTTGCATGGGAATAAAGACTCCAGGACTCCCCACGTCTAAACTGCAAAGCGGTGCTTACAGCAAAATTCATGGAAAAGCATTATCCATTTTAAAATGGTCAAATATTTTCCTTTTTCGCTTTATATGTAATTTTATGGAAAATGAAAAATAAGCAAAAGTTAAATAAATTATGCTCCTACACACTGCAATGCAAGTTAATTTGCATTATCCCAGGGACAAGGGAAGCTTGAGGCTGTGATAGTCAAAGAGCCACATTCATTAAGAAATTTTCCCTTCCACTCACAGTATCTTGTGTCAGTTTCTGGGCACATATGCAGTTTGAAAGGCATATTGGCAACAATCTAACAGATTTATTCCTTATTAAGAAGATTTATTTCAGTGCGATTAAGCATGCTACAATTTGTCTCTTGGATTATGGCCATTATTCCTTGATCCTATAAAGAAACATTGCCATTCCCCCACCCCGTCTTGAAATCACAGATATGACAATGATGCTGAATGAAATGACCATAAATGGAAAATCAGAGTGAATTCTGCTTAATGCTTGCTTTGTGGTGTCATCAAGGGCATGGCTTTATGTATTTCCAGGATAATAGCAAAGAGGGGCCTAGGGAAGTCAAGAGGTTTGCTCCAGGTGCTAAAGGAGCACTCTTCAGTGTCCATGCCTGTGGAAGATCAATGCTCATATTAGACAAAATTCAGCAGAGGGCCTTTCTAGAAAACAGAAAGGCTTCCATAAGACATTAGTTTATTTGTACTAAAATGACAATGTGTAAACAAAAGGAAATCTATCAAATTTACACAAATAATTGTGAAAAAAAATCAAATATAAAATGTTGTAAAGAAAACTTTACAGAATCCTTTCTATAGTACCCAACATCAGACTCATACATATGCAAGACTAGGCCATAGGTGATAGCTTTATAGACGACTAATCATCCTCCCAAGAATTTTACATCTAAAATTAATAATATCTTGCCATCTTTGGACTTTTGGTACTTGCCTTGAAGAACTGAATTTATCCATGAAAGCTTGCAATAACTTTTTTTAGTGGCCTATACAGTTATCGCTTATAGCCTAGTCTTGCATTTGTATTTTGTTGGATCCACATGGTTCCTGACTTTTATTTCAATAGACTCAAAACATTGCAAAGTTGAGGAGTCTGATTATACTGTTAGTACTATATAGAGAGCACTTATTGAAACAAAGGGGATATTTATTTGTGTCTAACAAGCCCCATTCAACTGGAACTGAACTGGATTGAATTAGACCATGATCATTCTGAAGTTATTTGACCTGATGGAGTGTGAACAGTAAACATAAATTATGTCCTAGAAGCAATATACTGTAAAATGTATAGAAAAAACTATAGAATTGGCAGAGGAAGAAAGGGGGAACTGAAGACTGAAAATTGAAAACACTATATCCTATTACGGGACAAAAGCCTCAGTGAGAAAGTTAGAGGGTACAGCTACTCAAACACAGGAGACCTTTAAAGAGTGCAAAATTTGTTAATAAAATATCAAATGCTTTAAAAAAGCAATAAAATAGCATGGCATAAATTTCCAATATTTCATTTGACTCCTGTCTGATAATGAGATTTATTACATTTCTATGCTGTCTTTGTCCCTGCGAGTTTTCTTTAGAGAAATATTTTCAGCTATGTCTGTAGTTACATCTGCATTTATTTATTTATTTCTCTGGAAAGGACCCAGGGCAGCTCACTTATGGAGTGGGAGGGCGGGGATAGCCTTCCTAATATTAATCAACATCTCCTTTCTTGTAATTTGAATGCATTAGTTTCCCTTCTACCTTTTGAACCAGTAGAATACAGTATAAGCTTGCATTACTTTCCATACAACAAGTTTTTGGATACCTGAAGACAGACATCCCAACTCCCTCAACCACTCTTCATATAGCTACGTTTCCACATCTTTATTTGAGCTATATCCATATTTAGCATATATTTGCCATCTTTCATGCCTAAATGTAGAACGTTACATTTATACCTGTGGAAATCAAAGGAGTTTGTTTCGACCCTTTTCTCGGGCCTTTTAAGGTCATTTAAAATTCCGATTATGTCTTCTAAAGTATTTGTTGCCTCTCCAAGTACGGTCTCATCTGCAAAATTGATGGCATGAGCATTCCCCCTACTTTAATCTTTAGGCGTGTTAATGTGGGGGCTGTTTTACATACATCATGTAATTTGCACAAGCACCAAATATGAATGTTCTTGCATTTGCTTGCATGGCAGCGAATACTTGCTTATCTACGATATTGCACTTATGGCATCAAGGTAACAAATCAATGCATTTAACTACACATGGGCATCCATACATCATCAGCCTTGGTTTTCAGTATCTGTAAGTCTGGAGTGGAAGTAACATAATACATATTTATATATTTACCCAATGTATCATGTGGCAGTTCAGCCAAAGGTGTTATGCTAGGTTGTGATGATTCCAGTTCAGTTTCAGTGTGAGCTTTTGAAGAAGGGGGAAGGGTGGGGAGACAGACAGATGTAGAAACAGAGAAACAGAGAGTTATTAAGATCTTCATTATACCTTGACCAAATAAAGAAGGAGTTCAGGGCAAAATGATGAGGCCAAATTTTTTAAAAAGGCTTTTTTCTGTTCAAGTCTCAATATTCCTAAATGCCATGATATACAGGATTTCACTGAAGCATATGTAAAAAATAAATTGATAATGCAGAATGAAACATTAAATGTTTTTGCTAATAAGCAAGCATGTCTTCATAATTATAATTTATCATCACTGTAAGAAAGTCTACAAAGTAAATGACATAATCCTATGAACACATAACCTAGGACTGCAGTATTTGAATTATATTTCAAAAGTACTTAATGTTTGAGTGATAAACCTACAGAAGAATTTTTGCTAAGTTTTGAACTTTTTCCCCAGTGTTGACTATGCAGTGGCAACAGATCTAAGGTAATGCTCTGAAAACAGTTAACCAATATTGGTCATACAATAATGTTATTAAGGAGGGACCAAAAATCAACCTATACTTCATTTTAAAGATGAATATAAAGAATTCTTAAATAAATATGTTACATCATTTTCAGTTGAAGTTAAATGAAAGCACTGGAGGGGTATGCATTACCTGCAAAGCTGTCAGATTCTTTTGAGGCACTGGGAGATGTAGGCTTACTGATTTCCCATTCGAGCTCGGTAGTAGCTGCAAGGTTGGGGCAGGTGGGGAAAAAGTTAATTAATATAAAATATTTTAGTGTGCCTAAGTTAGATAATGTAGATAAATTACTTCTACATCACATAATAAAACTAGTATCAGTATATGTGATGTAAAGGTGCAACTGAACATGAATGGCCCTTTGAAAATACATGTAGGGAGAAATGTATCAAAATCTTTATAAAAATGGAATGCTCTGTGCTGTTTTTAAAAGTATATTCTCCTTGAATTTGACAAACATTTTAGTTAACAATGGCCAATCCTGATGTCTCTGAAACAAAAGGGGAATCATTCTGCTAGTTGTGAGTTTTTCAGGCTGTTTGGCTGTGTTCTGGAAGTTTTTCTTCCTGACATTTCACCAGACTCTGGCTGGCACCTTCAGAGGGCAGGGAGCTCAGGGAACTAGGAGTTCTCTCTGCACTCTGGGGTATAGAGACTGGGGTTTTTAAACTTGTGGGAAAGAGGAAATTTGTCCTATGCAGGAGAATAGATGTTAGTCATTGTATTGTAATGAAGGGATTAAGTTTCAATGAAATCAGGAGTAGCAAAAATCCTTCTGTGTAGTGCATGGGTGTTGTTAGCTGTTCTATTGGGTGAACAGATCACTGTTGCTTGTGGTGTTGTGGGAATAATTGAGTTTTGACCTTTTAGAAATTCTTCTTCTAAACTACCTCAACAATATCCATCCAAATATACAATTCACCATGGAAAAAGAAACAGAGGGGAAACTCCCATTCTTAGATGGCATGATCATATGCAAATCAAACCTCCAATTAGGACACAGGGTCTACAGAAAACCCACCCACACATATCGGTACCTACAGAAACATTCCAACCACCATCCATGACAAAAAAAGAGGCATAATCAAAACTATTGTAGACCGTGCAAATCGAAACTGTGAAGCTGAATTCCTCAACTATGAACTCAGCCACCTGAATTGAGCCCTACAGGCAAATGGCTATTCCAAGAACAAAATCAAAAGAGCCATCAACCCCCCCCCCAAAAAAACAACACCAAACTGAAGAAGAAAAACAGCCTCCAACAAACAAAGTATGTCTACCATACATAAAAGGAGTCACGGACCACATCAACAAACTGTTGAAAAAATACAACCTACAAACATTATTTAGACCCAACACAAAAATACAACAGATGGACAAAAGAAACCCACTCGCCAGATACCAGATACCAGATACCTTGTAGTTGTGGCCAGGTATATATTGGGACCACAAAGCACAACATCCAGACCAGAATTAAAGAACATGAAAGACACTGCAGACTAAAACAACCTAAAAATCAGCAGTAGTTGAACACACCCTGAAACAAACTGGACATGAAATCCTCTTCCAGGACAAACACTACCAATCACTATGTCAGACTACACAGGGAAGCCATTGAAATCCACAAACATAAGCACAGTTTCAACAAAAAGAAGGAATTATAAAAGAAGGAATTATAAAAATCAACAAAGTCTGGGTTTCAGTACTAAAAACAGCAGAGTGCAAAAGGTCAAAACTCAATGATTCCCACCTTGTCACAAGCAACAGGGATAACTTCATCAATTCATACAATAGAACAGCTAACGACACTCATCAGCTACACAGAAGGATCATCGCTACCTCTGATTGCATTGAAACTTCTTAATCCCTCCATCACAATACAAAGACTAACACCTATTCTGCTGCATAGGACAAGTTTCCTCTTTCCCACAACTTAAAAACCCCCAGTCTCACTCACTCTATACCCCAGAGCACAGAGAGAAACTCCTTGTTCCTTCAGCTCCTTGCCCTATGAAGGTGCCAGCCACAGAGTCTGGCAAAACGTCAGGAAGAAAAACTTCCAGAACATGGCGAAACAGTCCAAAAAACTCACAACAACTATCAGATCCCGGCCATGAAAGTCATCGAGAATACAAACCATTCTGCTGTTCAAATGGGATTCACACAAGAGTACAAGTCATTTATAGTTTAAAAAAATTGCACAAAGAACTGTTGCTTCATAGAATGAAATTACTAACAGTGCAATCCTATCCATGCCTACTTGGCCCTATTTCAAGTATGTGTGACTGGATTGCAACCAAAATAGCTGTTAAGTCCAACTAATGCACTTTCTTATATCAAGCAAACCCCAGCTTGAAAATGCTAGTCCATGGGGATCCATCTTTAGCTTCATGAGAGCAAAAATGTGGTTAGAACTGGAGCCCAAAAATTGTAACAGCGTAGATCATGGGACTATGCCAGCAATCCATGAAGAACTAGGACACAGCTGGCAAACCAGGGTGGAAATCTTTTGTAACTAGACACTGTGACAGAGATAAACGTGATTATTCTGTATGACTTATAATGAAACCCATTTCATAAGAAATATTCTATCCACATAATATGAAAGTTTGATGGCCATGTATGAAAGGAGTGCAATTGACACTGAAAGGCTGACATAAAGAACATAAATAATTAATATGCTTAATTAATTCAAGTATGGATTATATATTCATATTAAGATATGTTTGCATAAAGATCCGTTTTAAGTAGACCAGAATACAATTGTGAACAAATACAAAGATGTGTGCACTTAAAAGTTAATGGATGAAACCGCTTGAATGGAAGAAATAACCTTCTTTTTTGTCTCATTGCTATATGGAAAGAAACAGAAAAATAATCACCTGGCTGGGACTGGGGAGAGATTTCTTGGATTTGTGGTGTTTTGGATTCCGCCGGCCAGTCTTGTGTTTCATTCTTAACTATATAAAGCAACAAACAGGTTTTCAGCCTTTTTGCGCTCGCTCGCATGTGCACACACACAAACCAAAAAAGGCTTGTAAAGACTACGGCAAGGAGCAACGGATATAAATAAGAAACTAACTTGCTGTAACTACCTGGTCACCCAGTTATAAATGCCCTAAAAGCCATGTTCTACTCTCAACTGGAGAAGCCCTATTGAATTGACTACTGTATAGGAAGTCAATAATTGTGTAATACCCATTGATTTAATGGATCTAGTACATGGCCCGTATGTGACAGTGAACACCTATCTCACAGTCTCTGCCATTCCAGGGTAATTATGGGTTGAAGGAAAGAGCTGCTGCAACCTGATCAATAAGGATTGCACACTCCTCCATGTCATGGAGCAATACTATAACAGATTCTTAACATTCAGAACTGGCCATTAAATATGATTCTTCACTAACAAATATTCATGGCCCAGTCCCTGGTTCCCTCTAGTGGACGCTTCTGGTAATACATATGAAAAAAAGGTTCCCCCCATCCCAGTATTTTTTTAAATATTTTTAATATTTTCAGACTGCAGATATGTGAATCAGTGGGTATTGATCCCATGAATAGGAGGTCCTATTGTAACAAAATAGACTATACTGCTGGATCCAAATAAGAAGGCAAGTGATAATTGAACCTTCAAATAATGCTCAAAATCTCCACTGGACACTCAGCCACGCAGCCAGAGGAAGACAGAGAGAACTCTAACTAAGGTCACTGCATGTTATATTCCCTTTCAGATGTTCTGCCAGTCATTAGGACAGTCAGAAGGACTTGCACTGCCATTTAGGCTGTCAATTTGTGTTCTGTAACACAAACTATTTTTGTTCTCTCAGTCAGCTTAATTTACTAAAATATTTCTGCAGGATTATTATTGAGTGTGTATTTGCTTTGGAAAGGAGATTGTTGTATGGATTTTGAGTGGATAGGTCGCAAAATTTAGTGTACTACATACAGATTTAGAAATGCACAGATAATGTTACAGACCTAGGGCAATATGTCTGTGAAGATTCTCAGCCATCCAGGTGAGTTTATCTGGAAGTTGAGTCATGGCTACTGGACTTCTTTTTTGAGAGATAGAAACGTTTCGCTGTTCATCCAAACAGCTTCATCGGTCTGAATACAGCTAGTGCAAGTACTCCATCTTATAGTCAGTAGAGATGGGCACGACCAGAAAAAATGACGTTTCGAGTTGTCGTTTGTCAGGATGGGCCCGTTTCGGGTCATTTCCGTTTGTCATGGAAATTTTCAAAAAATTGTCGTTTCCGTTTGTCGTTTGTCGTTTGGGTTGGGGTTGGGGTAAGTGGGCTCTGGGAGGCACCTCTCTGGGTGCCTCTGACGTCTGACCCACTAAGAAGGGAAGGGAAGCGTAACACGAAGCCGCCACGTACTATACATTATGTTAGGGTGGGGGTAAGTGGCAGAGACACCTCTCTCTCTGGGTGCCTCTGACTCACTAAGAAGGGGAGTGTACTAGTGTACTGACGTACAGGTTAGGGAATGGGATAGGGGTAGGGGATAGTGGGCTCTGTGAGGCACCTCTCTGGGTGCCTCACTTTGACCCACTAAGAAGGGAAGTGTACTTGTGTACTCATAAGATGAACAATGGCCTGAATAGGCTCATTAGGGAGACAATAGTATCCATAGCCTTAAGGTGAACAATGGCCTAAGGTGCTAAAATGCATCAAGAATAGGTCGTTAGCTATGGCCTTGGTAGTGAAGGCTTTTTGATTTGTCTGGAAAGCACAGCCTGATAAGTAGCAGATAGAGTATGCCGGAGCCCACCACCTCTGTTGAGGGAGGGGTTTTCAATGCTCACATGAATGGCTTCCCTTACTCCTCTCTCAAACCACCTCTCTTCTTTGTCTAATATGTGTACATCCTCATCTTTGAAAGAGTGCCCTTTGTCCTTCAAATGGAGGTGTACTGGTGATTCTGGTCCTGAGCTGTTACCCCTCCTATGTTGGGCCATCCTTCTGTTTAATGGCTGTTTAGTTTCTCCAATGTACAGGTCTGAACACTCCTCACTGCATTGGACTGCATATACTATATTGCTCCTTTTATGGTTCGGTATCGGATCCTTTGGGTGGACAAGACTCTGCTTTAGTGTGTTTGTGGGCTTGAAATAAACAGGGAAGTGGTGTTTGCCAAAAATCCTTTTAAGCTTCTCCAACACTCCAGCCATGTAAGGAATGACCAGGTTCTTCTGTCAGGTCTGGGTCTCAGACTGATCCCTTGTTCTTCTGGAATGGCCCACTGCTTTGTTGAAGGCCCACTTTGGATATCCACAGGCCTTAAGTGCTGTCTTCAGGTGCCTGTCTTCCTTCTTCTTGGCTTCTGTGGATGTGGGGATGCTCTCTGCTCTGTGGCTTAGGGTCCTGATGACTCCTAGTTTGTGCTGTAATGGATGGTGGGAGTCAAACAGTAAATATTGATCTGTGTGGGTGGGTTTCCTGTAAACTTCTACTCCCAGGCCACGGTAAGGTCTGATGATGACTGCATAATCCAGGAAAGCCAGCCTGTTGTCTTGGGTGTCTTCCCTAGTGAACCTAATATTAGGGTCCACCGCATTGATGGCGTCTGTAAAGGCCTGTACTTCCTGAGTCTTGATTTTCACCCAGGTATCATTTACATACCTGAACCAGTGGGATGGTGTTGTCCCTGGGAAGGTGTTGAGTGCCTTCTTCTCCACTTCTTCCATGTATAGGTTTGCAACAATTGGTGACACTGGGGAACCCATGGTACAACCATACTTCTGTCTGTAGAAGTCCCCTCTGTACATGAAATATGTGGTGTTCAGACACAGGTCCAGGAGCAGGCATATCTGGTCTGGGTTGAGGCAGCTTCTGGAGGTGAGGGTACTGTCTTCTCTTAGTCTTCTCTTTACCATTGTTAGGGCATCAGTGATGGGGATGCTGGTAAAGAGCGATGTAACATCAAAGGATGCCATGGTTTCATCTGTATCCAGTTTCAGCTCCCTGACTTTAGAAACAAACTCCTCTGAATTGTGTACATGGTGCTCCGTGAGTCCAACCAGTGGGGCTAGGATAGCCGCCAGGTATTTTGCGATGTTGTAAGTCACTGAATTTTTACTGCTGACAATAGGTCTGAGGGGAATTCCTTGCTTGTGGATCTTGGGAAGTCCATAAAAGCAGGGGACGGTCTCTCCGGGATATAACTGGTGGTAGGTCACCCTGTCAATTGTGTTTTCCTGCTCCAAGAGTTTTAAGCATTCTATTACTTTCTTCCTGTAATTGCTGGTGGGGTGTCTTTTTAGTTTTTCATATGTCTGTTGGTCATCTAAAAGTGTGATAACCTTCTTGTGGTAGTCCACAGTATTGAGGACGACAGTGCACCTTCCTTTGTCTGCAGGCAGAATTGTGATGCTTTCATCCCTGCTGAGGGATGTCAGAGCACTTTTCTCTTGGCTGGTGAGGTTGGATGGTGGTGGTTGAGCACTGGAGAGTGCAGCAGAGACTTTTATCCTGAGTAGTTCTGCTTCTGCTGCTGGCAGATTGTTGCTGTGAATGGCCGATTCTGTAGCTGTGATGAAATCCACAACAGGAACCTGCTTGGGTGTGATGGCAAAATTTAGGCCTTTATATAGGACCTCTCTCTCCGTCTGGGTGAGTTCCCCATTTGAGAGGTTCGTCACCCATTTGTCCTTTACATCTCCTGTCATGGTTCCCTCATGCTTCTTCCTCCTGCCAAACTCTTTTACTGACTGTTTCCCAGAGAGAAGAAGATCTGCTACTTATCAGGCTGTGCTTTCCAAAGTACCCAGACAAATCAAAAAGCCTTCACCATCAAGGCCATAGCTAACGACCTATTCTTGATGGGTTTCAGCACCTTAGGCCATTGTTCACCTTAAGGCTATGGATACTCTATTGTCTCCCTAATGAGACTATTCAGGCCATTGTTCATCTTATGAGTCTAATTCAGACCAGGGTGACAAGAGGTCAAAGCTGACTATAAGATGGTGTACTTGCACTAGCTGTATTCAGACCGATGAAGCTGTTTGGATGAACAGTGAAACGTTTCTATCTCTCAAAAAAGAAGTCCAGTAGCCATGACTCATCTTCCAGAGACCTAGGGCAAAAGCAAGATGGAATATTTCCTAAGAAACGGCAGGCCCAATGCCCTTTTCTAAGTACTGAACAGACCGGGATGTTTTCACATAAATACCTTGGTTTAAGAGTACCTTGATTTAAGAGTATTTTGCAAGACAAGCAAACAATTCTTCTAAATTTTGTCTTGATCAACAAGCAATGTCTTGCAATACAAGCAATGGAGTAGGTCACATGATTGCAAGTGAGCCAATGGTGGCGCTTTCTCTCTCTCTCACTCACTCCTGCTAGATTATGGGTGGTTGTCGGGAACATTCCATCTCAGGCAGCCTCCAAAGTAGAGGGAGAAGAGAGGAACTCTGATCTCCCTTGAACCAGGCAGGAACATTTTCAAAGGGGAGTGCAAGTTAGGGTTTTATTTTTCTTTTCACTATAGTTTTATTTCATTTGTTCTAAACATCCTTTCTTATTTTTGGCTTCAAATTGCAGTTTATTATTGTCACATTAAAACATTAAAATCCAGTTGTTAATCCCAAGCAGAGCGGATTCCATAACCAGGCACCTAAACCATGGTGTGGACATGGACTTCTAGCCAACTTTTCTGTGAGTTTGGGCATTTTGTGTGTATAGTACACAGCATATGGTCCATAGGGCCTCAAAACGAATCATCTGAGTTTCCGTTATCTCTTATGAGGAAACTTGCTTTGATATAAGATTGTTTCAATTTACAAGCATGTTTCTGGAACAAATTATGCTCGTAAACTGAGATATTACTGTAGTCTTACAAGAATCTAGACTCAGAAACAGATATCTGAAATGTTTTTGTAACTCTAACAATACTTTGGGGACCCTATCAGTACTTTAAAAAGATATAACTAGTTCATCAGCATGCTTCACACAAGGCAGATATATAAATGCTTAATGCTGAAGATGTATGTTTAACTATTAAGAAGTTAAACATTAGCAAACAGAATTAAGATCTCACACAGATTTCAGTCTACTGGGATTCATTTCCAAATTTATTATTTTTAAATTCCTCATTTAATGGCAGTTTATAAGATCTCACTTACCAAGTATCTTCTTTGGTCTCTCAGGTACATCCAATGTTAAAGATGATGGTAGTTTCTTTTGTGTTCCATTGAAATCTGGAACAATCAGGTGCACTACACATAAAAGTAAAAGATTCATTCAGGTTTGCTTTTAATTTAAAAGTTATAACATCAATATTAGAGTTTGGGAATCACTTGCTAAAAGTAATTATGTCACTCATTAGTCCTTTCCCACTGTAATGAATGGTGATATCATTATTTCAAAGTTTGCAGCAAGGGTACGAATTTTGAATAATAGACAGCACTACTTTTTACTTTAGCAAGGAGGAAATTGGAGATATTGGGGCCATGGGGGCGTTTCCTGTATTATTAATTAAAATTATTTCATCAAAACCAAATTAAACATTAAAAAATATAACAAGCAATGGGAAAAGACTCTTTAAATGCAAAAACATGCAACAATAGTGAATTACTTTTCATCAAAGGAATGCTCAAGCATTCACTTCAAAAGCAATGTTTCTAGGTTCTGTTTAATAATATGATGCATTAGTGGTGAGAAGGGACCAGAAAAGGCAGAAATAATAACTAGCTTCATCTGGTAATTATAGAAAATTATCTGTTTATTACAGTATGGCTGCTTTCCCTGAGATAGCCTTGGTATTAGGAGGGTAACTTTGTGGGCAGATAAAGTGACTGCTTAGACTCACAACTGCAATTTGAGGAAAGTGAAGTGAAGCCAGGCTGGACCAACCCAAGTCTTCTGCCTTTTCCACTATATAGTTTTCAGAAAACTGTACACTTAACAAGCTTGTAATCACGTGGCTTTTGGATGTAATTTGATCATGTGGAGATCTGTTGGTTGGGAAGATGGGAGGATGTGAACATTTTGGTATATAGCAGGAGTGGGAAAGCTTTGGCCTGGCAGATGTTTTGACCACAACCCCCACAATCCTTTATCATTGGGAATATAGGCACAGAATTCTGGGAATGGCAGTCCAAAACATCTGGAGGGCTGAAGGTTTCCTACCCCTGGTATATGGTGCCTGCATAACTCTGAAAGTCACAGAGTTCTGTGCTATAGGCTTGATGGGGTTAAAATGACATAAAGTGGCTAATGGTTTGTGGAAGGTATGTATGGAAAAAGATGGGTGCTAGGCAATTGGTAAGTCATGGTTAGCCATTCCCAAGGTTTGACAGTTGGAACTATAGGGCCACCATGCTTTACAGAGGCAAGATTTAGACAACCTCATCTCTGCCACTCAGACTCAAGGCTCACAGAAATGTTATATGGAGAAGTCTCCTCGCATATAGACTGGTGGAGCTGGAAGAGGGGAAGCCAATGCTCAGTCCTGTGGCCAGGATGGCATGCCATTGTTGTGCATGTTGTAGGACTGAAATATCCATAGCTTCTTTGCTGATCTGAATTTTATTTAATAAACATGGCCCTCTTTTGGTGTCTCCTCTCCTTATTTTTATCTTCAAATATCTGTCTATTTTAAAAATTGTCTTCCACAGTCAAAACCAGAATTCCTTGCCTCTGCGGACAACATATTTATAACTTTTCTGGAAATCTCAAGTTCTAAAACTGAAAGGTTATCCTCAGCTTCAACCTTATCATCATCATCATTGATTGTCATAATCAAACTGTTTACAGTTTTTGCTAGCAAGACTGAAATAAATGGTTACTCAGATTCTTATCTATAGAATATACCTTTGGACATCTGGGTATATTTGGGTGCCATAATAGAAAGGAAGATTCAATATGTTCAGTATATCCATTCAAAAGAAAGAGAAAGCTAGAAAACACAAGTACAGTATTGAGTAAACCAGAGTGTCTATAAGGGCAGGAATAATAATGATCTTAGTCACCTAGTATTGGTCCTGCTAAAGGAGACTTCTCTGGCATTTTAGACGGTTTCCGTTGTGTGGCATTTTGAAGTACTGTGAAAACATTAAGAATTGAACTTTTATAAATCCATTGACATGTCATCAGGGAGTAAATATGTATCTGAAAGCAGTTATATGTGAAATTGCTTTTGAAGTCATCATGATGCTACATGTTCAAGGATAAATTGTTTTTGATTGATATAAACACAGAGAGGTAAACTTGACACATAGCAATAAAAATATTAGCAATCCTTTGTCAATAGAGATGAGGAAGAACTATACAACACTGCCTGAGAGGAAACCTGATATCTCAAGCTTATGCACCAGGGATGTAATAGAGCTTCATTGTTAATTTAACTGCTTTGGTCATTCAACCACCACTAGCATTACAGTTAAATTATAAGCACATACAGAAGTAAGTGCACATGAAGAGTGTTAGCTTGACAACATAATGCAAGCAAATGTCAAAGTACCAATAAAGATACATTATTTATTTATTTATTTATTTATTTATTTATTTATTTATTTATTTA
>JAHTLZ010000007.1:18192803-18209813 GCA_023846285.1 Phrynocephalus versicolor | reverse complement strand
TTATTTATTTATTTATTTATTTATTTATTTATTTATTTATTTATTTACCACCCATCCTCCATGGCAGAACTCTGGGCGGTTTACAACAATCATATTGATATCAATTAAAAAACAAATAAACATATAATTCAATAATAAAAATAAAAAACAAAAAAATTCAGACAAGATGGTGGCTTATTAAAAAAACCCTAATGGTCACCAAATGCCTCTCTAAAAAGCAAGGTTTTGAGGGCTTTTTTGAAGACCATCAGGGACTGTGCAAGGTGAATCTCACTTGGATGTTTGTTCCAAAGTGTAGGGGCAACCACAGAGAAGGCCTGGTTTCAAGTGATTGATTTCTGGATCTCCCTAGGAGTGGCCACCCAAAGTGAGAGCACCTGTGACATTTTGGTGGGTTGAGCCTCAGTTGACCTGATTTGCTCTGTCAGGTGCCGTGGAGGGTTTTGTAAGTCAAGACCAGTATCTTGAACCTTATTCGGTACGCAATAGGCAGCCAATGCAAATGGGCCAGAACTGGGGTGATGCGGTCATATCTGCCCGCACCAACCACCAATCTGGCTGCTACATTTTGTACCTGCTGCAATATCCAAATAAAGGTCAAGGGAAACCCCACGTAGAGAGCATTGCAATAGTGATAATAATAATAACAATGGCAGCAGCAAACAGCAGCTCATTAAAGACTTCTGTGTGGTGCCTGCACGGTGTGGTGCAAGACTTTGTCACATTGTGCAAGAGCCGTGTGCATTCTGAAATCTCCTGTAATCAGGAGCTATTTGCTGCAGCTGTCACTCCCATCGTACACAAGGAGCTCTACAACAAGATTTCAGTCTATATCTAAAAAAACAGGACAGCTAAATTAAGTTTTCTCTGAAATTACAATGCATTTGGTACTTTTCTGAATTTAAAGAATGGAACATGTCTAAGTTTCCCTCATGATAACTGTTTGCATTTCTGTTTGCATATATATCTTACCTGATTTTATGTTTCCACACAAAAACCCCCATACATACACCACACCTGATGTATTAGTTTATATATATAATATACTTCATTGTTTCTTTGTGGGATTTTTTCAAAAATATATATTATTTTCATACCTGTGTTTGGATTTTAGGAAATTTATAGCTGTTCTGGAGTTCTCCATTTTCTTTGTTCTTACCTAATATAAAAATATGCCATAATTGCTCTGATCTTTAAGACATGCAAAATAATAATTTTTAAATGTCGTATGAGCTCTTCAAATCACATTCCAATGTTTCTCACAATGTTCTATCAAACTTCAGAATGTATGTAGCTTACGTTAAATGGTATTAAGCCCACTGATATATTTCTCTTTAGGGGCTCATAAATTAAATGAGCGATTGCCTTATAACTGCTGTAAAATTTAGCTCAACATTCAACATATAAAAGAGGCCACGTTCCAGAGTTCTATGTGCATTTTGATGTCTTATTTTCTCTTTTGTCCATGAAACATTCCATATAAACACAAGTATATGCCATTGCATGGGCCAAACATTTTATTTCTCATAAAGCAGAATTTAAAATTCTTCGTTAAGACATAAATAACATGAAGTAATAATGATCAATCAGACCTCAGTTATAGAAGTAAAATTATAAGTGATGGTGAGTAGTAAACAGTACAGATGCTATGCGTGTATAAACCAGAGGGGCTTGGGTTTGGGGGACTGCCATAGGAACAGAAGAGATAGGATAGGTGAAATAGTATTGTTAAATATAAAAAGAAAAAAGAAAAAAATGTAGTGCAGAGAAATCAGCTTTTTCTCTTGACTATATAGCGATAGCCATTAAGAGACCTTGGAAGACTCTTAATTGATAGATCTGTACATGCTGGTCCAAGAGACAACTAAGAGGTTATTCATCACAAACAGGAAGAAAGAAAATGAGCAGTTCTAAATGAACACTTTTAATTCAAGACCTTAAATATATCTATTCATTTATCTGAAGTATTTTTAGTCCACGTTTCGCCTTAAAAGGTTTTCATTGGTGGGACATGGATGGCCTCCCCAGCAGATGTTAGTGATTGAACAGGTTTGTATAGAAGGCGGCTCACCTTCAATTAGTCAGTTTCTATGTATGAACAGAGCAGAAAATGCTGAAATAAGCATGCTTCACTAATCAGTAGCTGTTTGACACTTAGCTAAGTCTTAATTTGCTGGAGTCGTTGGCCCCATTGTAATGAATAATTAATGAGACATGTCTGTATTGATTGGTTGTTTGTGGACCAATGAGAGAGTTTGGGGAGGAGCCTGAGGGGATTTAAGGCTCGGCCCAGCACTGAATTGGTTAGATAGCGACTTACACTGCCTGAGAGAGGGTCAGATAGGGACTTACACTGTCTGGGGGTGGGGGGAGAGAGAGAGAGAGAGAGAGAGAGAGAGAGAGAGAGAGAGAGAGAGAGCGAGAGAGAGAGAGAGAGAGAGAGAGAGAGAGAGAGAGAGAGAGAGAGAGAGAGACTCTTACTGATAGAGGTCTGACTGAGAAACGTTAAGGACTAGAGATGATTAGATAGGATTTTAGAACTTCTGTGAGGAAAACAAAGCATCAAGTGTCTTTAAACTTAAGAACAGGGTGTGCATGTGAACAACTTTGTCTGTCTTGAACCTAACTTTAGTGTGTTTGAGCTGTATTCTTCCTTTTGTTTGTACTTAAACACATTGCCCTTTATGCTTTTAATTCTACGTTGTCATAAATAAACTTCTTTTATCTTTATTCAATTTAAATCAGTCTGAATGGAAGCATTAATTTTACTAGAGAAGCTAGTTGGTGTTAGAGGGAGAGAAAAATTAGAGGCGGTGCTTGTCAATAGCCCGTGAAAGGGCCGGGGGCAAAGCATGGCAACACTACAGCAACTTGATTTGAAAACTGTTGAAGACGACTGGATTCAACGTAGAATTGACTATCTCATAGAGTGGTTGATTCCCCAGCACTGAAGATGTTTAAACAGAGGTTGGGTAACAGCAGCAGGGAAAGCTTTAGATAAGAATATCTTGCATTGATGGTGGTTGTAATCAATGACCCTTCCAGTCCTAACAGTTTACGACTGTACGAATCTATCACATCTCCTTTGTTTCTTTTAAAAATGCAATTTAGAAGTTGCTGTAAGTTACTTACTAGGCACAGCGACCTTGTGACTGAAAATTTTGCTCCAGATCCCATTATCTGTGTTGTCTTTCACTCCAAATTCATAAATTGTGTTAGGCTTCAGATTGTCCACCACTGTTTCAGTAGTTGGGCAAAGCTGGAGAACCCACTTCTTGTTCTTGTCCTTCTCTCTATACCGAACTGTATAGAATCTAGTCAATAAAAAGTAAACGTATACTCTTAGTTGAAGACAAAAAAATCCTTCTAAATTAAAAACTGATTTTTATCTTTTAAGGAATTGCTCTAAGGAATCTTAGAGCAATTCTTTTAAGGAGACATTCCTTCAGGGAAAAAAAGAACAAACCTGTAATATAACCAGTGGCAACAGTGAGCCCTACCTACAACATACTCTTCCCCTGGAGAAACTGAGTGAAATTGCAGTCACGTTTTCTCTTCCCAGAAACAGAGTGGAGAAACTGGAAAAGCCTTTTGTATACAGTTGTAGTTGCATCTATACATCACCAATGTGAGTTCAAAGCTCCAGTCATATTTGGTGCAGAAATACGACTTTATTGTATCACTTTCCATAACTTCAGTTTTATCATCATTACAGTTGCTTTCTTTCATGTTTATAATATAATCATATTTTTTTTGACAAACTGTTTTCTTTAAAAATATCTGTTGTACCTGAGCTAGTACCTTTCTAATCTTATCTCCCCATGCAACAAATAATCAAAATATTTAATGGGTTTTTATTTTTATTTTTATTATTACCATGTAATTTGAACAACTGATTAGCCTTCAGTTAGTTATAAAAAATGGCATCTTAGACATTCTCACAAATTGTGCTGATTCTTCCATTTCATTCAGCAGTATTTCCTGACTTATACTAATGAGATAAAAAAAGTCCCCAGAACATTCTGAGAACCATATAACATATGTCCTGAAATAACAATATATATGATGTTGCTATGTGCCATCAAGTCAGAACTGACTTATAGTGATCCTAAATACAGGTGTCAAGGTAACAGGTATGAAAGGCAGGGCTTTGCCAATTCCATTTTCCAATGAGTATCTATGGCAGAGCTGGGGAATCAAATGTAGGTCTGCTGAGTACCTTAGCAATTTATATGCATGAGCATATAAGCAGCTGCCTAATTAGCAGCTTAGATAAACATGTGGTCTCTGCTTGTGGGAATTATATACTACTCAAGTGTCTTGGAGGTTTCACATACAGCCAAGTATCACCTGAATTATCCTTATAGTAATGTTAAATGTTCTTTCATCTAAACATGACTGATATTCTATTGCACATCTTAAGCCACATAAGGCTGATGATGTCATCACTCCCTGTGATTTTGTTTTTTAGAAATTAAGTTTCTGGTATCCTTCTCCATAGAGGTCCTAAGGTTCCCTTGGGATTCATTGAAATCCTCCTGGTGGGAGGAAATTTTGATAATTAAAGACTCTTCCTCAAATCATGGTCCCCAACAGCTTCCTCATGATGAAAGGGATCCCAAGGGAGGATCAGAAATGTTTAATGTCTGAAAAATCACCAGGGCTGATGACATCATCAGTCTTATGTGATGTAACTGTAACAAGCAGGATTTCAGCCTATGTATAAAAGCAGAGGTTCTCAAACTTTTTAAGCAGGGGACCAGTTCACTGTCCCTCATACAATGTTGGGGGCTGGACTATACAGTAGCACCCCCATATCCACTGATTCACCATTTGTGGATTCAGTTATCTGCAGATGGTGAGTGGCAGTGCAAGGGCCCGGCTGCGCGGCCCAGGAGTGCCTACCTTGGACATCGGCGGCAGCAGAGGAAGAGAAGGAAGCAGAGTTGCGGCCCCACAGAGCCCATCCACACACCTGCAAGAGCAGCAGCGGTGGAAAAGAAGGAAACAACCATTTGCCGCCCCCCCCCCAGTGCTGAGATTGACGGAGCTGGTGGGCAAGGGGGAAGGCGCACAGCTTGTGCTGGGTGGCAGGTGGGGGAGAGGGGGAACTAGCCATGGCCCTCCCCCTTGTGCCAGCATGCAGGAAGCCCTGGGAGTTGGACGGGGGAGCAGGGGGAGTGCTGCAGCCCCCTGCTTTGAAATGCTGTTTCAGCATTTCAAAGCAGGGAGGTTCAGGGGGCTGAATTATACAACTCCAAAAGGGTTACCCCGGTGGAAAAAAATTGTAATTGAAAACTACTTGAAAATACCGATCTCAGGCATGCAGCAGCATGGAAATCAGTGGAGCTTCCTTTAGGTCTTCCCTTTAAGCCCAACAAGGCACATAGGGCTGTATCAGATGGACCCTCTGTTGCAGTGCACCAGGCTGGCAGGCAATAAACATTGGGCCATATCAGACCCTCAGGTATGAAGAGAGAGTGTGAGTGGACCTCCCTGGCATGCCCAAGGTATAAGACACCTATATGTCCAGGGCAGATCTTACAAACATTATGGGCCATATCAGACCCTCAGATATGAAAAGAGAGTGATTGCATCATTACCAAGGGACATCTAGAATTGGGCCATTTCAGACCCTCAAAGAGAGAGGGGCAAGCAGGCAGGCTAGCTGGCTGGCCAGCTGGCTGGCAGGCCTGGGAGGCAGGCAGCAATACTGGTTTTCCCCCCTGGTGGTACCCCTTTTGCAGTTGAATAACTCAGCCCCAATGAACCCCAAACTTCTCCAAATTCGGAGGGCTTAACGGGGAGAGTCCAAGGAAGCTACCCTCAAAATCTGGTGCCTCTAGGACCCAGGGGAGATGTTTTATTGAGTAAGAAATTGTTTCATTACTGGTTCATTTCTTTTCTTTCTTTCTTTCTTTTTTTTTTTTTACAAAAAATCATTAAAAAATGAAACAAAATGAAATGCAGGGGGAACGAAATAAAACATCATTTTTCCATTTCATGCCCATCCCTACTCACTCCTGGAAGGACCTGATAATCAAGAAAGGAGCACCCCATTAAAACAGCAGCCATTTGGTAAGCTTCACTTTCCTTCTGTAAATGCTAGATCCTTTCATTTGCAAAAGAAAAATTTAAGATCCAAGCCAAAGAGTAAATAATTCAATGATTTTTCACAAGATGTAGTCTTTAAATTACCTGTCATTCGCACAGTTATTCAATGTGGTCCAGTCATGTTTTGGGTTTACTAAGATTCCCCAAGATAAGAAGACAGATGTTGGAGTTAAAGTTCCTATTACCAGCTGAAGGGGTTTGGGGCTGTGTGTTTTACCTGAACAAAAAAGGCATAGAAACATTGATTTGCACCATTTGATATACAGTATTTGCAAATAAATTTCAGTGGCTTGTACAAAATGTGACTCATCAACCATACATATTGGCCTAGAGAGTCAATGAATCTTTCATTTTACCTCCTCACCTGAAACTGCACAGAGATGTTGTGAAGTATCGAGCAGGCCACAGTAACAGTTATTGAACTGCATTCCGTTTCATGTAAGACTAGGAATAAAATAGAAACTGGCCTAAAGGATTACTTCTGTGATATTTCAAGGCAATGTATACCAGGGATAAGAATTCAGTTAGATTTAGAATATTGCTTGGTAAAAAATGTAAAAGGAGCTATATTTTCTGGTAATTATTTATACTCCTATCATCCCTTTATCTTATCTGCAAAGCTTGGGAAACTAAGAGTTTAGAAGTCCACGGGGAAAAAATTGAATACTGTACCAATCCCAGTTGCTCCAGTGCAGCCTGAAACATCAGAGGTTTTTTTTTTTTTTTTAATATCTAACAAGCTGACATTTTACTGATAAAATGTATGAACTTGTGACCAGACCTTTTACAAAGCTTGTAGCTACAGGGGCTGACAGCTCAAAAGATCTAAAACCCGATTTTTTTTTTACATTCCAAATATTATAATATTGAAACAAAGAGAGTGAATGATCAGACATGCATGAAGCATCATTTGCCAAGGTTCCTGTGATTCATTGATCCTGTTTAACTATTTTAAACATAACTTTGTTATCAGAGCATCTTTTTCTGCACTCACTTGACTATATTTTAACTCCTAGTACACACAGAAATTCAAATATTGATACTCTGGGTCAAAACAAAATCACCTCACACGTGTTACAGTTATGTTACATAACCTTAGCTTCCCAGGTGTGCTACTGCTAAGAATTTCCACAGCTCTTCAATCCTGGCTTCTTCCCTAGTGTCTGCTGTTCCAGTGCTGTAACAATGGCTTTCTCTTCCCAGAATAATATTTTATTTCCTCCATAAGCAGAACCAACATGCTGTCATAAACGTTATTTGCTGAACAATCAGAAAAGTTTGGGAATGTTTAAGTGATATCACATCAGTTAAGTGACTAGAATCTCCTTCTGTAAAGGACAAAAAGATTTCTTACCATAACCACTGGAAAATGCATGCTGTCTTCAAGTCATATGGCTCTGTCTTCACAATTGAGGGAGATTATGGCATTTATGAACAATGAGCTGAATTTTATCATTACCATTTTTTTCCAGACAGATGTAGGGTCTGTCTTCCCAATTGAAAAGTCTCTGTAGTAGTTTCGGGGCAATTGTTTAAAAGTGTGACCGTACCTGAGCAAGGTTTCTTATAATTTGTAGCAGGTGCTGGCCTCACAGAAATCAAGTACCTTGGTTCTGCATCTGGAAAATATCAGCAGGAGCATTTGTAAATTTCAACAAGGGAGAACCTTTAACAACCAAGACTGCATACCACATCTTATCATTGTCCAAGACATGAGTAACTGTTTATTATTCAAATATTTTTTGCAAAACATACCAAGAACATATCAACATATGTTTCATGTCACTAAAAGGTCACTTCCACTAAGCAGACCCCTTGTCCATCTGAATTCTGACGATCATCCTGTAGTTCTCCATGCCCCATTCCATACAATTTTAGAGGAACCTGTGACCCTTTCTGTATCTCCAGGGAACAGCCCTGGGAAGAAGCCAGGACCACTACTGCTCCATGAGTGGAAATTCATCATATTTCTCTGAATTCAAGCCATTAAATATAATTAAACCATTTTAACCAATATTTGTGGGAGACAAAAAAGGAAGATTCTGTTGGAGTGGAGGTTAAGATACAGATGACTATTTGAGCTAATGGAAGAGAAGTGTAAACATCTATTTTGACAAAAAAGAGAGAAACAATTGTAAAGAAAGTTCACCAGATGAATGCTGAAGATAAAAATATTCCATTGATCAAGGGATTTGTATCTTCTACATGGATTATTGTGGAATATAGGCATTTGTATCTTCTATTAGTTTATTGTGATATACAGTGTAGCACTGACACAATAAAGTAGGATCCCAATTTTCACTGAACAATCATTCCCTAATACAGTGGTACCTTGTAGAAAGGAATTAATTCGTTCCAAGTGAAATTATGTTAAATAATTTTTCCTTTATACAAATTTCCCATATGAATGCATTGAAAACAGAGTAATCCCTAATCACAACCATTTTATGTTGTATGGATTCACCGCATAGGCAATTCTGTTAAGCAAATTTCCCCTATCTCCGGAATTTTTTATGTTGTACAGATTTTATGTTATACAAGCCAGTTGTTATACAAGGGTCCACTGTATTACAGTGGCTATAGGTTACTGACCTCATGTCCCAAACATTTATTTAACACCCTGGGCTGAGAAGCCTAATATTGCTACCAATCAACCTGTTGGCTGTTGGCTGAGTAGGTAAGGAACAAATTAGAAGCAAGGCCATTGATCAGTTGTTAGGGACATGCAATGGGGTGAGAGGAACCTAAATGTGCCTCAAATCACTGCCAGGAAAATACTTTTGCAGTTAAATATTTTGATACGGAGAAATTGTTGGCTGGCGGTACAACCTGAGCTAAAATATGTGCTGGCTGCTGACAGTTAGGAATAGGCACTACCTTTTCTACCAGCAGAAATGCACTTCCACCAGACCAATCCCTATATCAGATTTCAGAGATCTGAACCAACAAAACCACTCTGCTGGCTCAGAAGAGACCAAAAATGGGGGAGTAGGGAAAGAGCAGATGGGTAAAGGGCTGGATTATTCCAGATCTAAATCTGTTCCAGCCTAGGGACCCAGTCACAACGCTATCGCAAAACTAAGCCATGGACAGCGTAACGAATCCCCCCAGTCGTTAGGCTGGGAAGGGGGTTGGATTAAGCACAATTTCAGCTCGCAGCGTCAGCTGATCTGGCTGCAGATCATTTGGCTAATAAGAACTGTACTCGGAGCAGACTGACTGAGAACAAGCTTGCAATTTCTGCAGAAATGTTCTTTGTTGGAAACAATGAAGTGAAGTAAACTAAAGCCAACCTTGCTGATATTTTTACTCACATGCAAGTAAAGTTGATGTGATCTGACAGAACACATGTTTATGTGGTAAGAGGCTGAAAGTTCATTTAACATTTCTAGTGAAAACTAGCTAGCATCATCCAAGAGTTTATCATAATAAACTGATTAACGCAATGCTCAGGGGAGATCGACTTTTTCTGTTGTTGTGAGGAGGACATGCCAGTACTTTTTTTTTAGCATATGTGTTTCCTTCATTAGTAACAGGCAGATTTTGAAACTTTCCATCTTTTTCAAACATGTAGGAAAAGATATTCCTAAATTCTAACCATCCCAAAAAAACTAACATGTAGAACAAATGACAAAATAATCTAAATGCTTGATTAAGTTATTAAGAGTTTCATAATATATCGCACAAGTTAAACATTACTATAAATTAGTCAAATCTCTCAGTGGATTAGCACTTAAGGAGAGTTTTACAGAATATAAAGAAATATATGAATTTGATTACTGAGTCAAATGTGTTATAGAGATGTGAGGTGGAGCACAGATGTCAATATATAGTATATAGATCAATTGTCTAAGAACAAATAACAATATCAGCTACAGATAAATATTTGACAAAAATCAAGATAAGTGGCAGATGGCATTAAATCAATTCTCATTTGTTTTTATATCGAATGAAAGTTATTCCATCCTTTCTTAATGAAAAGCCAGTGGAGAGTGGCCTTGTGGCATCCTATATACAGTAAGTATATCTAATACTTCCACATCTAAGGTACAGTTCTGCTGTCTCTCATTGTCTGCTATACAGAGTTCATGTTTTCTTCCTATTAATATAGTATTGATTTGCTGGCAAAGAATGGATACTGTTGAAACAAGTTATGTACGGTCCAGTTAGCCAATACAAACAATAGAGTTGGACGCAACTAGCATGCATGTATGTGGGGGAACCTTTATCTTTTACCTTTTTGTGATGCTTGAAGTTCTTCTCATTGAGTTTTTTCTGTTCCCCTGATTTTTTTACCTTTGTTCTCAATCAGGATGTGCAGGTAGAAAAGACTCAGTTTTTCCACTCTTGAAACTACAGTCATTTGTCTTTGGCTGATACTTCACGTCCATCTCATCACTGTTCGTGGTCCCGCTGGGGACTGGTACAAAGAAATCTAACCGCACGTCCATTGCGGAACGAGGGGAGTTCATCCCAACCACGCCCCCTGAACTGCGATCTAAGCAGGATTAGAGATTCCCCTCCCTGGCCTTAGGAATCTCCACATCTCGCTTCTCATTCCGATACAAGTGCCCGTGAGGTAAGGCTCATCACGCAACATGCCATTCTCCATCTAGTGGCAGGAGTGTGAAGTGCCATTCACCAGTATGTTCCCTATGGAATTAGCAACGCAACACAGAGAGTAAGAGACAAATGCCTCAAACTTAGCTCTGTAACACATTGAAGGCAAGGCTTCGGAAAATCAAAACATCAAAAAATGGAAGGTCAGGCCAAAAAAAAAACCCTGGAGAACAGAGGCATGGAATTTCACATCTCATCATAGAACGAGGATGTGCGGAAACAGTCATGCCAGTATCATCAATCACGCGTACATGGGAACAGAGACAGAACCACAAGAAGACCACATGACCGCGACTGACATCAACACGCAACGAACTTCCTCCCGGGACAAGAGTGGACATGAAGTAACCATCTTTGTTGCTATATAATGGATGGTTCAGGACATGTATTGTGGAGATGGAGATTTTTAAAAGCCTCCTTTGTCAGAAGGACAGAATCAAAATAGTGTTTTTGTATGTGTTTTTGTGTTTTAAGAGCGGGGTTTTGGAAAGGGTCCAAATGGTTGAAAAGAAAGATCATACAATTTCTCCATTTTCTTTCTTTGCATTCCTAAGAGCAGCCATGTGCATGCCATAAGCAATCCTAAACAGCTGTCTAATCCAATAGGCTAGACAGTAAAAAGAGAGGTTAGGGATCTCCAAACATGCATTAGTGTGATATAAAAAATAAACAATGTTGGTAAGTCATGATTGTTTCCCCTCTGTGTAAACTTCACCAGTAGTTGTTGCCAATAGTTCAAGTTGATTAGAGGCATTCCCATAGAGATTTTATGGAACAAATAGCTAAGTTTGGGTAAGACGGACATTTTGATATTCAACCAAGAGTGTTCTAATGTTTCCTATCTGTTTCATTTTTTATTTATTTGATTTGGAAGGGGCTTGTAATGGGGAGGGGAATGGTTTGTGTAATCAAGACTGCATAGCAACAGATAAGCAGTTTGAGACTATTGTGGGTAATGCCGAAGGAAGACTGAATAATTGTTTATGAGCAGGGGGGCAGAATTCCTGTATTAAGCTTCTTATATCATGAAAACATCTGGGTCATCTTAAAGCAGATTTTCTGGATTCCGCATCTTTTAACTGGAGTTTTAAGTCAATTTAAAGGTTGAGTGAATCAACTTGGAGTGTGGTTATCTTGTCAATGCTATGAGATTGGCTACAGGGGTAGAAAATGAGAATCCAAATGACTGGAAGTGGTATCTATGGCCTAGATACGTGTAACATGGTAGCTCTATATTTCATTTATTTATTTATTTAGAATATTTTTACCCCAGTTTTCTCCTTGGAGAAGGACCCAAGGTGGCTTACAATAATGAAGGACAATATACAGCCCAAAACATTTAAGACATAATTCAAGTTATAAACAGGGAATTACAGGAGGCATCTTAGAACATTAAAAGGTAACATTAAAGTTACCAAGAGCACACAAGGAAAAAAACATTATGAGGGATGGAGACTAACAAGGAAAACACTGGTATACTTATCAAATCAGTCAATGCAATCATGCATGGTAATCCATATAAAAATCACATCTTAGGTAGTCCATCATTCTGGGAAAGCTTCTAAATGTATATGAGGTGAATGTTTTGACAGAATTTTCATTTTGCAGAGTCTTGATTTGTGAATTCAGATATACTTATGCTAACACTTTTTCCAACTTTGCTGCCAATGGGTGGACAGTTGGGCCAGTTTTGTCTTAATTTTGTCTCATTGGCAGTTTCTTGTAGTGAATTGAGGCTGCCCCAGAGACTTTTGTCTGCTTCCTTCTGATGGCTGTAGACCATTCACTGCCCTTTGCTTTTATTTTAAGGATTAAGATTCAAAATTCAATCAATCAGGGAATCTCTGCTGTATGTGGAGCTCTGACTCATGCTTTGTTTTTTAAAAATTAAATAACCGTTTAACTATTGTTAAGACATCCATGAACAGAAGAGAGCTCTGGTACCTTTTGGGGTGGGGGTGGGGGTGAAATCACAGTTCAAAGCAGCCATCTTTTTTTTTATGGTACAGTGCACAGTGCACTTCAAATATAGCATTTTGTTAACTTTTGCAGAATAAAGCTTCCTAACTGGGCAGCATTTAGTTTCACAAAACCTCTCTGGAAGAAACACTATTTCTGCCTTAGTTCTGTCCAATGTTTGTCATTAATCACAATCTTTTCCATTGGTATATTATGTGGAAACTCACTGAAGTCCAACAACAGCTGAAATTTGGCAGGAAACAGTATATGAATATTTTAACATGCCCTTAGACTAATCACATTTTCTTCTAAGAGACTTCTGCAAAGTTGCATGGTCACTCTGAAAGACAATTATCTGCTTTGACAATTATCTGCTTCTCGGTGGCTGGCCCCGCAGTTTGGAACTCTCTGCCGAGCGAGATTCAGCAAGCACCCTCGTTGGCGTCCTTTAGAAAAGCATTGAAGACCTGGCTGTTCAGGGACGCCTTCGGTAATGGCTAGGGGAGTACCTTTTATTCTATTTATTTATTTTTCCCCTGCCTCTTGCCAACATTGTTTTTATCTGTTAGAACTGCTATTGTTTTTAATTTTGTGGAAACCGCCCTGAGTTCTCTTTGGGAAATAGGTTGCGGTATATAAGTTTGAAAATAAATAAAATAAATAAATGGGTGAGTCATGAAGTGGTCTGTGTATAACATTGTTCATAAGGATTTGGATCCAGGAACATGTTCTTTGCTCCCATTATGGACTGCAAAGGATGAAACTGACTGGAATGCCAGCGTACTCAACCATTTTCTAATTTCATCCCTTTAGCAATCTCTCCTATGGCAAGACTGCTCACGGACAGTGTGAAATAACAATTACAATAACAGCAGCAGCAGTAAGGTGGATTACACTTTTTGGATGCCCAGCTGCCTAGGACACTATGTTACTAACCCCAGTGCTCACCATTTATTTCCTTTCCCTTCTATACTGCCTTTCACTTGGCAAAGGTATCTAAGGTAGCTCACAAATGATACATTTTTCGTAGTGAAGGGGCCTAAGGCAGGTCATAAAAACAAATGCAACTGAAAATGTAGTTATTATCATGGCAAGGGCCCACCCATTAAAACATCAACAAGTGTCAATCCCCTGCACTGTCATTGATTGATTGATTGATTGAAAATATTTATGCGTAGAGATAGGCACGAAATGATTTTTTTCATTTTGTTATTCGTTATTTCATTACCTAACAAAATGAAAAATGAAGTGCCCTTTTTTAAAAAATGAAATAATAATAATAATAATTTATTGTCATTGTGTGTATATACACAGTATATACATACAACGAAATTCAGACACCCAGAGACCAGATTCAACACACACACACACAAATCTCCAAATACTCTTACACACATTAAAAAAAAACCCTTCAACACACACACATAAATGAAATGAAATGGTAATTTTCATTTTGTTCCGTTCCATTTTTCATTTTTTTATTATTTGTTATGACAAGTGCCAATCTCAGTGATTGACAAAATAAATAATAAAAATAAATGCAGATCAGCTGGTACACAGGGCCACACACCTGCTGGTAAGTTGGGGAAAAATAAATAAAACCGCCAACCCTCCTCTCATGGGCCAGCTGTTCGTTGGGAGAAAATAAAAACTGCTGACCTACCAGCTGACCCCAACAGTGTAAAAAAAATTACAAAATTAAAAACAAATCAAATTTTATTATACGGTCATTGACCCAAGTAATTAAAAATAGGCTTATAAAATACAGTATATAAGATATGTAAACTACATAAAATACATAAAATGTTAAAATATTTCAGATAAGATTAGTCCCTATCATATGCCTATCTAGTGAAAACTTTTGCAGATTCTCAGAGCCGCAAATAAAAACTTGGCCACAGACTGTGTAATTGTTTGGTTTGTTCCTGACAGCAGGAATTTGAAGAGATAAGTGGAGGCCATATCGGTATATTTGCTTGTAATTGGGTGGAGGTAATAGAGGCGTTCGGACCTGTAGAGTCTGCATTCTAGTATGGTGTGTGACAGGGTCTCAGTTACTTCATTCCCACAGGGGCAGAACCTTTCTCTGTATGGTGTGTTATTAAAATGCCCTTTTAACTGGGCTGAGGGAAAGCAGTTGAATCTGGCCCTAGAGAATGCAAAACGGTTCCTTGGAATTGTAATTAGTTGTATATAGTTTGCTAGCCTGGGAAAGTTAAATTTTAGGCCAAGGTACAATGGTGAGCAGATTCTATCTGCACCTGCTAGGGAGTATTGATAGTCTATATATTTAATCCTTTGAGTCAACACTAACTTTATGGAATCATGGGGGTGAGTTTGAAGAAAATCCATGGAGAAACCTAAAGAATGAAGTTTATCCATGAAGCCCTTATGTCATGAGCTGACAAAGGCATCTTTTTGTATATAATATAGGTACTCACTATTTATAGGGGCGTATAATACCTTTAGCCAGTATCGGTAAGTGTACAGCCATGCTAGACATTCCACTGAGTGAAGATCAGCCTCTAGGCGCAGGACTGCTGAAGAGACACATCTTGGCATACCAAAAAGTGATCTCAGTGAGTTTGACAGTACTCTTTCAACCGAGGGGTTGAAGCCCGTGATCCAGATTGGAGCCCCATATAAAAGCTGAGTGAGAACTTTGTGTTTGACTAACTGGAGTGCAGCAGGAATAAACTCCCCTCCCTGGATGTAATGGTAATTAAAAGCAAAAAACACAATGAAATTAAATATGAAACTTGTTTTTTAAAAAATCATTTCATAAGAAACGAAACAGGGGGAAATAAATGAAAAATGAAATGAAACACCATTTTGGCGTTTCGTGTCCATCTCTGTTTCTACACTGTCTTTCTCCTAAAGGATCCAAGGTGGCTTATAGTATTAAAATAAAAGTTAAAAATAAAATAATAAATTATTACAGTATTTTTAAAAAATTAAATGAATACCACATTAAAACTCATAATAAGAGTAATATTAAAAACAAAAAGTACAACACCGAATAAAATGCTTCCTTTAAAACAACCCCTTGGTTAACCATCAATTTGAAGGACAGCCCGCCTTAAAAGAAAGGTCTTTATTTGCTTGTGGTAGGACAGTAAGATGGGGCCAGCCTGGGAAGGAGTTACATGATCTGGGAGCATATTTTTAATCTTTAAAATGCCACATGTCTTTGTAGTTTTGGTTTTGTTTCAACCAAGTATGTCCATTTTTCATTTTAATTTGAACATCTGCATTTTGACTGAATTATGTAGGAAAGTTCAGTGCTGCTTTTCCATTTTGGCATCCGTTTCAGTCATGTTGCTGTCCAATGTGTGAACAACACAAGAACAGGCTTTGGAATTTTTCTTTGTGGTTCTCTAACTTCATACTATTACAGTGACTATTCAACTGATTTCCTTCCTTCCTTCCTTCCTTCCTTCCTCTCTTTCTCTCTCTCTATCTCTCTTATGAAAATTGTTCTAGGCTTTAGATGCTTTTCTTTTCTTTAAAAAAGTTTTGGTTGAATTATATTCGAAAGTCAGTGAAAATGACACTATTGGCTGAAGTGAAACATCCTCTTTCTACCTGGCACAGTTCCAAGTACAGGTCCCCTCCCACAATTTGCTTGGAAGGGTTCAGGGGCTTTCAGGAAGAAATGTGAAGTATATGCTCCAGAGTAAATATAAATGTTGTTACATGGGAAGTTTGCCCAGGTAACAATAACTGAAACACTTCCCCATAAGTTAGACTGTATAAAGCTGATGTCAGTTATTTGGAAATATAAATATTATGATTCCCCCACAAAGTCGTAATGTCTCCTTTTGCTATGGGGAAGCCATTTTGGAGGGGGGCACAGAATAGGGAGAGAATCTTTAATTTCCAAAAATCTTGGAGATCAATGAAATCATTCCAGAGGCAGCCATTTTTTTATATTAAAGATTCTCCTCACCATTCTGCAGCTCCCAATGGCTTCCCCATGATGAAAGGGATTCAAATAGATGTAAAGTGGCTTAAGCAGTGTACCTTATGAAACATGATTTCAGCCATTAGATGTAGCCCTTAGTTTTCTTAATTTAATAAAGTATGATTCTATTAGCAAATATTTTTGTTGATCTGATTAGCTAGGTACTCATACAGCACATTTAATCTAAATGTAAGAGCTGAAATGATCTTTTGAGGTTATATATATATATTCTGTGGTTGGACTCAGTGTATATGCTCAACAATGCATGCCATTGATGCCATATTATGTCACTCACTCACTCACTCACTCACTCACTCACTCTCTCTCTCTCTCTCTCTCTCTCTCTCTCTCTC
>JAHTLZ010000007.1:18170631-18192793 GCA_023846285.1 Phrynocephalus versicolor | reverse complement strand
CACACACACACACACACACACACACACACACACACACACACACACACGTATGGTTATCATAATATAATATTAACAATATCCTATTACCTTCAAATAAAAAAGAACATGGGCCAATATCAATATTGAGAAAAATGAACAGGGACTAAAAAACTGTTCAAAGAAAATTCACGAATAGATTATGTGAACTATGGCCATACCATCAGTAAATACACAAATTCACTTTATGAAGGTCATAGTTTGCTGCTTTGTTGTGTCCAGATAGATTAAGGAGACTAGAGAACTTAATTCCAAACTATTAGTGTAATTTTTTACACCACTTGTTTTGAATTTGCACTTTACGTATCCTTTAAAATCAATTTAAATATAGAAGAAAGGCTATATTACTAATATTAAATACTCTTTAATTCATTGAAATCAATCACCTGAATTACATTTTATTTGGATTATAACCTATCAAAGAGTCCAGCACCACAGATCTGAAATATATAACTGTAACACATGGCATCAATACATTTTCTATTTTAAAAATTCAAATTCATAAAAGAACACATGAAGCCAAATCAGACCAGCAGCGTATCCAGTCTTGGTTTCCATTCAACAGTAGCAGTTAAGAAGTCCACTACAGAACATGAGTGTATCGGCATGCTGCTACTCATAGACACATGAAGCCATACTGTCTCAAGTACTGAAGAAAATATATGCTTCCCTTATGACAACCAGCCATGGACAGCCCTTTGTTGTCATGTGCCATCACTTTTAGTGACCCTAATGGACTTCCCTCGTATGTCAGATATTTAAGGAGTGGTTTTCCACTCCCCAATGAGCTTCCATGGGTAAGTAAGAATTTGAACCTAGCCCTTCTGATTCTTCATCGAACACGCTATCCACTATGCGACATTAGGTATCAACGGATAACCATACTCTTCACAACTTTGTCCAGACTTCTGTTAAAGTTGTCATAGTTGGCAGTCATCCCATTGTGTGTTTATATTGTATTAAACCAAACCATGTGTTAAAGCTTATTAACATAAATCTTATGTAATAATACATTTAGGGACAAACCCTATGAACCTTTGAGCAAGTACCACTGATAGTGCTGTGACCTTTTTGCCATGCATAAGTTTGAAATCTTGGTCTTTAAGATGCAAAAATGGAACATATTATCAAGACTTGAAAATTTATAAATTTATATCTATCAATAAAATTACAAAGAAAAGCAAAATAAATAAAACAAATACTGCATTTAAAAAAATTTATGTGTGAATCTCATTTTTATATATCCAACTGTGTTAGCACCCATGACACATGATGGCATGATAAAAAAGAAAAACCATGATGAAATGTGTATGTGGGTATGTCAACAGGAGCAGCATAAGTTCAGAGAAGAAATTCTATATTTATAGTTCAATCATTTTTAAAAGTGAGGGTATACATTAGCCATAACATCCCATCAAAATATGTAAATGCTGGCTTGGGGGGAACAATAATAGGAAACATTGTTATTTGGGTGCCTTGGGTGGGGAGCATAAGAAAATGTATAACACTATGCACAATATGATGATCATGAATCAAGAATTTTTTCCTCTGTCTCATATTACTAGAACTTGGGGCAAGCCACTGCCACTAAAAAAAAGGGGGGGACTCAAGATAGAGGAAAGGAAGTACTTTTTCACATAGTGTATGATTTATGGCAAAGGCTGATAGCCATCAACTTAGCTTGAAAAAAAGGATAGATTAATTCATTAAAGAAGTTATTAGTGGGTACTAGGGCTAGGCATGAAATGGGAAAATTTAGGCTCATTTTGTTTTGTTTCATTCCTCCATGATTCATTTCGTTTTGTTAGATTTTTTTTTAAAAAATGTTCTAAATGAATCAGAAATGAACCAATTTGTTACTCTTTAAAATTGGTCTCCTAACGTCCAAGAGTCACCAAACTTGGTGTGAACCTTCCTTGGACTTTCCCCTTTAAGTCCATCAAATTTGGAGAGCTTTGGGGTTCAGGTGGCTGAGTTAGGGGTGCCCCCAGAAAAAAAATTAGAATTGCAATGTTATATGCTTGAAAATAGTGATCCCAGACAGCTAGCACCCTTGAAGAGGTTTGGGGTACAGGGAATGGAGTCATTTAATATTTTTAAGTTCAATGGAAAATTACTGATCTCAGGCATGTGAATGGCAGGCATCTCTTCCCCAAGCAATTTTAGGGGATCCCTTGAAGTTCGAAAAAGTTAGGGTTTCTGGGGGCAGAGATATTAAGGTCCAAAGGAGGAGGGGTGCTTATGCTTAATGGAAGGAAGGAGTGTGTCTGACATCCTTTACCAATTTAAGGGTTAATTGACAGCTTCCCCTCCGTGCACTGGTCTACACTCCTTCAATTAATTCCCCCCTGCAGCCCCTTTGGAGCTCAATAACTCTGTTACATGTACCTCAAACCTTTCCAAATATGGGGGGTGCTTCAAGGGGAGAGCTTGAGGAAGAACCATTGTAAATTCCATGCTGCTAGCTGCCTGGGATCACTATTTTCAACCATACAACATTACAATTCTAAATGTTTTTCTTGGGCACCCCATTTGAATTTGAATAACTTGCCCCCCTGGACCCCAAATCTTTCCAAATTTAGAGGGCTTAAAGGTTCACACCAAATTTGATGCATATGTGACCCAGGGGAGCCATTTTACAGAGAAACAAATAAGTTTGCTTTAAACTAAAAAAACCTAACGAAACGCTGCTTTCCAGTTTGTTTCATTTTGTTTCATTTTGCTATGTAATGAACTGACAAATCAGCATTTCCTTTTTCATTTGATGCCCATCCCTAGTGGCTACTAGGCATATGGCCTGGTATTAGAGATGGGCACGACTCAGAAAAATTGTTTGTTTTCGTTTTCGTTTTCGTCTAGGGGTCCGTTTCGGCTCGTTTCCGTTTTCGTGAGCTAATTTTCAAAATTTCTCATTTTTGTTTCGTTGCGTAACGAAAATGACAAACGAAAACGAAAATGATTTTTTTCGTTTCTTCCCATTTAGTTCCATTAAGTGCTTTTCCAGTAACGAAAAATGAAAAATGGCTCGAAATTAGTCGTTTCGTTTCCGTTTCAGTCCAGTTTTGAGCCGTTTTTCGTTTTTCGTTTCGTTACGTAACGGAAACGAAAAACGAAAACGGAAACGAAAATTCCGCTAAATCGTGCCCATCTCTACCTGGTATCACTTCTAATTTCCTCTAAATATACACCTCTAAATTCCAGAGAAACACAAGAGGAAGAACCCTCTTCTACTAATCTCTTGCATGCAAGCTTTCCATAGGCACTAGGTTGGCCACTGTGGAAATGGACTTTTGGTCTACATACTCCTTTAGTCTGATCCAGCATGGCTGCTATTCCTGCATTCTTGCCTCAAGAATTACTGCCTACATTTACTTCAATCTTTTGAAATGCTTGTATCGGAAAAGCAAAACCATATGCCCAGTGAAACCGTGCATTCAGGAAACAGAAATATTGGCCAGAGCCAGATTAAGATACTTACTTGAAAGCTCTCTGGCCACATTTTTGCCACTGGGATTAATTAATGCAGGTAGTACATCTATGACAATACCACAGACATAGCCATATAGGACAAACTGACACACAAAAAGATCATATATGGTCAACTGGCGTATTGAAACATTATGCTCACATAACTCTTATCCATATGATCTAGATAAGATTATAACAATGCCAGACTTGACTTGACAAACTCTTCTTGCCCAGGCAGGACTGAAAATAATGCTTGATAGACTTAATCCTACAGTGAGAAATGTACCTTCAATGATGAGGTATTCAAATAGAGGAATTATTGTAAACAAGACCACTCAGTCAAGAATAGCATTCATTTTTTTCTTCGTATCCATTTCCAAGTCTTTTCATCCTGATAGCCAAACATGCAAAAACATCCTGGTGGATTAAATCACATTTCTCTTAGCCTGTGCTTATCCTTCTGTGCCTAATACACACACTAATCAATAGCACTGCATTTTGTAATAGGCCATGCATCAGTGTGAGAGTATGAGTAGAGCTCTCTCTTTCCCATAAAATGCCTGTTTTGCCTGCTGAGGGTGTGGTCAGTGTTTCTCAACTGTACCTGTTTCTGAGGACACAAAAAAGCATATCCAAATGAACTCCAGCCAGAAACAGACTTAGCTTTTTGGAAGCTATGTGTGAAGTAAAATAAACTTCCAAGTATTGAGCTAGCCTACTACCCTTGTAATATTTCCACTAAGTCACTTACTATTTTACAATCCTATTTTCTTATTTTTGTCTTGCAACTCTCTTTTGAACTACGTTCTTATCTATCTTATCTTATCTTATCTAAAATCTATCTTCAGCAAATAAATAGACGCCTATTTAACATGCATTAAAGCAAAGCAAAGTGTTCTGCTTATACATCTCCCCATATAGTGCTTCAAGTACTCTCTGGGCAGTTTACAATTTATTTATGTAAGCTACGCATCCCCCCCATCAATCCGGGTACTCATTTTACCGACTTTGGAGGGATAGAAGGTTGAGTCAACCATAAACCAACTACCTGGGATTGAACCTCAGGTTGTGAGCACAGTTAAAGCTGCAGGACCGCTGTTTAAACACTGTGCCACAAGGCTCATTTACTCTATCATTTAGATATAAAACAAAGCTTACCCTGTACAGAGACTATCTTCATTGAAGAGAAAGATATGTGAACTGCTCTTAGTATGCATATTTTATTTAACAAAGGAAAAGAGTTTCAATCCTCTCCCTTTCAGTATTTTGCTTTCAACTAGAAACTGAACTTCATCAAATTTATACTTTGCCTATGGCCTTATTTAAAATACAATAAATGCAGAAAATATGAATATTTTGGTGATATAAAGAGAAAAAAAGCAATAGATTAGTACAGCTGATAATTCAAGGTGAAAAAAGTGGAAACAGACATACAGAAGGGGAAGAAGTTATTGGTTGAAGAATCTTGGAGATGCAACACATTGGTCAAAATCCTACTGAATAAAATATTCCTGCATCAGGCTGATGACATCATTGGCAGGGGCACTGCTAGCAATTCAAGCTGTAGGTTGTTTTGTATTGCCCACAACTTGCTTGCTATCAGTTTCATTGCAGGAGAGTCAGATGAGCCCTAGGGCAGAAGCAGAAATTCTTTAATTGCTGGCATTCTGCCACCGCTGGCAACATCATCTTGGAGATATAAGGTACTGGTATTAAAACAGTTGTTCCTGCAATCATCTGACAAGCATACCATGCAAAGATTCAGGATAAGTTGTGCACATGTGAGTTCTAAGCAGGAACTCTTAAATTGCTGGCTATTTCTTTCTGCCAGTGATGTCATTTCTCTCATGCAGGTATCATTTATTCAAAGGGAATTTGGCCACAATTATTTTTTAGATCTGCCACTTCTAAAGCCAAGATTGCCATGGAAACTAATTTCCAGTAGGAGAGGAAGAAAAGAACTTGTTTAAAAGGCATCTTAAACAAGAAGTGCACTGTTTGTAGCATTTCAGATAAGTTTACTTACTATGGAAAGCAGATGTTAATGAATAACATACCAAAGTAAATACTGAGGTAGACAGGATGCCAACTGCTTTATTCTCTGTCCCCTGAACATATGTTGGGTTTTTGTCATGTGTGCCTACTATCAGAGCCACAGTTACAATTCTTATATGTAATTGTTACACTAAAATCTCCACCATACTATGTTGCTTTGACAGCCTTCAAGCAGAATAATGGAACTACATTGGCATCATACCTCTCTACGGATTAAGTTGGCTGGGATTGGTGAGAAACCTACAGCTCTGTTTCTGAAGAAATAAAATACACTCAGAAGAGGTAGAGATGTTACTTTGTGGATCAAGGAAGAACTACACTCAAATTGAGTGCTGGGAGAGTAAGAACTGACAAAAGAAAATATTTTTTCACCCAGCGCGTTGTAAGTCTATGGAACTCCCTGCCACAGGATGTGGTGATGGCATCTGACCTGGATGCCTTCAAAAGGGGATTGGACAGATTCCTAGAGGAAAAGTCCATCACGGGTTACAAACCATGATGGAGGTGTGTAATCTCTAGGCTTTAAACCAGGGTGCTTCAAGGGCCAGATGCAGGGGAGTGGTATCAGGAGACAGATATCTAGTCTCATGCGCTCCCAAACGCATCTGGTGGGGCCGCTGTGAGATACAGGAAGCTGGACTAGATGGTCCTTGGCCTGATCCAGCATGGCTCTTCTTATGTTCTTATGTTCTTACTCTCTTTCTCTACCACAAATAAATAACATTTTGAATTATCCTCACATATTGAAACTTTCCCTGAAAGGACTGAGTTCAGTGAACAATTGCTGGAAAACAGTATTAATGATGATCCAATACAGTAACCCCCCACTTATCACAGGGGTTAGGGAGTGACCCAACCCACGATAAAGGGAAATCTGTGATATGAGGATGGTGGGCTGGGTTGAGACTGGGGGGCCTGTCTGGGGCCTCCTACACTTACCTTAGGCCTGGTGCTGCCCCGAACAGGCTTCCGACGGGCTTCCCAAGCCTGTCAGAGGCCCCAGAAGTGGTTTCGGGCAATCTGGGAACCACTTCCGGTTTGCCAGAAACCACTTCTGGGGCCTCCAACATGCCTGGGAAGCCTGTCAGAGGCCCCAGAAGTGGTTTCGGGCAATCGTGAAGGCATTTTTGGTTTTTCGGAAGCCACTTCCGGTTCACCAGAAACCACTTCTGTGGCCTGTGACAGGCCTGTGAAGCCCATCCATCAGAGGCCCACTCAGGGTAGCTCCAGGCAGTTCCACGCCTGGGGTATTTTATTTATTTATTTATTTATTATTGTATTTATACCCCGCTTATCTTTCGTACGAAACTCTAAGCGGCTTACACGGGCGAGCAAGCGCCAATAAACACAAACAATAATTATGAAATATACAACAAAATAACTAAACAAATAAGAACCCGGTGCATCCAAAAAACCCGGCAGCGTAAAAGCTATCAACCAAGCACACACATAAACATAAAACACTTAACATGGTTGCTTGAGGTCTCAAACACAGGAGGTCTCAAACACACTCACAGCTTGTCCCAGGGGCCCTTACCTTCATATACTGTGGTACTGCAATATACCAGGACCTCAGTATATGAACCACAAAATGGCAGGGCACAACTATAGTAAATTCAAAGAGTATATGTTTACTCTGAGGGTTAGTGTTTCATGTCATAATTTTAGGGCAGATCAACAAGCAAAAGATTAAAAGCAAATGTTCTGCTTATATACCACTCCATACCACTTCAAACAGTCTCTGGGTAGTTCACAGTTTTTTAATTACTGTATGCAGGCTACATATTGCCCCCCCCCCAGCAATCTGGGTTCTCCTATTACCAACCTCGGAAGGATGGAAATCTGAGTCAACCATGAGCCTGCTACCTGGGATTGAACCCCAGGTCATAAGCACAGTTTTATCTGCAGTACAGGCATTTAACCACTGTGCCACGGGGCTCGTTTAATATGTTAATATCAATACGTTCCTTACAATTTCAAAACTTGTTGGAAAATGTTTTCAACATTTTGATTGCTTTAATGCCAGGTTATCCTTTTTCATTTACATATTCAGTGATTCTCGAATTACAAAAAAAAAAAAATGAAATAACAAACCACTCCGAACATATAGAACTATGTGATACTTTTGAAAATTCATGTTTCCTTTGAATCTAAGTCCCTAATTCCTCCCTACCCCAAGCAACAGCAAACATATTTTCATATTCCACAACCATTTCACAAAAATGCAGTCTTGCAAATGTTCTTACCAAGTTCAGTTATGTAAGATTTTCCATCAGATGGTAGAGAAATGTACTGGTTAGAGAAGAAGCTGCTTCCATATCCCAAGACAAAGCCTTCCAGTTTGGTGCTTGGACTTGGTCGAATATATCTCATGCACACGGCATCACTAGTCACGTTGAGCTGAACTTTCAGATTTTGTCTTTTGGCTGCAGAGACAAGAAAAACACAAGACATTACCTACTAAAACTGCACAAATCTATTGGCATCAATACAAACTACACATCTAGCAGCATATATGCAATGCAAGTCAACAGATGACTGGCAGCCAATGGTATTTCTAAAGACAATTCAAAGTTACATTATACATGCAAAGTGGTGAATACATCCAACTGATGAGAACTGGCTCACACAATAAACTGTGTGGATCATGAATTAAAGGGTGGACCTTTAAAAGTGCTGTATATCATTTGATAATAATAGGCTGGCTTCAACAATTTGCAGTACAAAGTGAATTGGATTTACTTGTTTAGCAGCAATAATCCTGGCTGGGAAAAACTGGAGGCAGGAACAAGAATGGATTGACTCACTAAAGGAAGCCCTGAGCTTGCAAGAACTGAGCATGGCTATTGAGAGCAAGATTTTTAATTTTTGGGAGTCACTAATCCACAGGGTTGCCACAGGTAGAAAGAAAATTGATGGCACTTAGCAAAAGCAAGACAGTGGAATATGGACATGGAGTTTATCTATGCTGGCTTTAGAAATACTCATGGGCTACTTTGTTCTATTTTTATGTTTGTACCTATCACAGTCATATTTTGTGTCATAGCAGTGCTTAGCAAAAACAATAATACTGCAGATTAAAAATGTAAAAAATTATGCTTAAATAAACTAAATCATGGGAAGCTCACATCAGTAGGCTATGTTCTCAGTACTTCAACAGAGGTTTCAAAGCATCAAACTTTAAGTAATCCAGCCACCGTTGTGCTATTTGGATTATTAATCACTTTGACACATTATCCTAACCAGAGCCAGTGTTATAATTTTGAGTAACATGATCCCATCTCTCCTAGCACTTACACAAACATTCATATCAATTATGCTGTACTGTCTCCTGTACAGCAAATTGTTGGAGCCAGTTTAATATCACCAAATGTCACAAAGTGAATTGTTGTTCTGAGCAAAGTTCTGGTCATGAAACAGGCATAATTCAATCTACCTCCAGCAGGAGAATTCTTTATTTGTCTATTTTGAAGTGCATTTGGATTGTACAGTACACAGGGCTTACTCCCAGAGCACGGGATTGCAGCCTCTACATTATGTATTGGCAGAAAGAATTTAAGCAAAATACCGAGATCACCCTGACATTGGTTTCAAGCCAATGTACACTCCTGAGTTCAGCATTTCTCTTTGTAATGCAATCTATGTAATGCATGAAAAAGCATGATGAATGAATGCTTCCATATTAAAATGTACAAATGTGCACATTATATGTCCACGAATATATTGACAATATTTGATATTATTGATTTAATTTCCATAATAAAAGGTTGCTGTTGCCATTGTACTGGAAACCATATAATCAATAAAAGAAAATAGATGTTATTTTTATAATCCAGCGTAACAGTGCATTGTTCAATTTAGATAAGTCCTGAATGAGTAGAGACTACCATATCTTTGATATGGATTATTCAGAATAAATCCTCTGAATTTCCATTATTTCTTATGGGGAAATATGCTTTGATATAAGAATGTTGTGGTTTACAAGCATGTTTCCGGAATGAATTGTGCTTGTAAACCAAGATATTACTGTATTTACATCTGAGTATTGGGTTGCTGATTATCCACTAGAGCAGTGTTGGCAAACCTTCAGTACTCCAGAGCTTTTGGCCCACAACTCCCAGAATTCCAAGCCTAGATTGCCAATGACAAAGGACTAGATGAGGTAGGACGGGAATTGCAACATAGAATAGGTAGAGAGCTGGTACAGGAACACCTGGAAACATTAAATGAATTGAAGTCTCCTGGGCCAGATGAATTACACACAAGGATATTAAAAGAACTGGCAGAAGTAATTTCAGAACCATTGGCAATAATATTTGAGAAGTCCTGGAGAACAGGGGAAGTCCCCATTGACTGGAGGAGGGCTAATGTTGTCCCCATCTTCAAAAAGGGGGGAAAAGAGGACCCAAATAATTACCGCCCAGTCAGCTTGACTTCAATTCCTGGAAAGATCCTAGAGCAGATTATTATACAGGCAGTCTGCAAATATTTAACAAACAATGCTGTCATTACAAGAAGTCAACACAGGTTTCTTAAAAACAAGTCATGCCAGACCAATTTGATCTCTTTCTTTGATAGAATTACAGGCCTGGTGGATGAGGGGAATGCTGTGGATATTTTTTATCTGGACTTTAGTAAGGCCTTTGATAAGCTTCCCCATGGTATTCTTGCTACGAAGTTAGTAGAAAGTGGGATAGATAGTGCTACTGTTAGGTGGATTTGTAATTGGTTGACTAATCACACCCAAAGGGTGACCATAAATTGCCTCTCTTCAGCTTGGAGAGACGTGACCAGTGGGGTGCCCCAGGGTTCTGTTCTGGGTCCAGTGCTGTTCAATATCTTTATTAATGACTTGGAGGAAGGAATAGAGAGTATGCTAATTAAATTTGCAGATGATACCAAATTGGGAGGGGCTGCTAATTCCCTAAAGGATAGGATGAAAATCCCAAAAGACCTTGACAGACTAGAGTGCTGGGCCAAAGCTAACGGAATGGATGTCAACAGAGGGAAATGTAGGGTACTACATTTAGGTTAAAAAAATGAATTGCACAAATATAAGATGGGGGATACTTGGTTGGAGGATAGTACCTGCGAAAGGGATTTGGGAGTCTTGGTGGACCACAAATTGAACATGAGTCAGCAGTGTGATGCGGCAGCCAGGAAAGCCAATGTGATTCTTGCTTGTATCAAAAGAACCATAGTGTCTAGATCAAGGGAAGTGATAGTACCACTCTATTCTGCTCTTGTCAGACCCCACCTGGAGTACTGTGTCCAGTTCTGTGTGCCTCAATTTAAAAAGGATGTTGACAACCTCGAGCGGGTGCAGAGGAGGGCTACCAGGATGGTTGAGGGTCTGGAGGAAATGTCTTCTGAGGAACAGCTTAGGGAACTGGGAATGTTTAGCCTTTCAAAAAGAAGACTGAGAAGGGGATATGATAGCTATGTTTAAATATTTGAAAGGATGTCATATTGAAGAGGGAACAGGTTTGTTTTCCATGGCTTCAGAGACTAGGACTCGGGGCAATGGTTTCAAACTACAGGAAAAGAGATTCCATTTGAACATTAGGAAGAACATGACAGTTAGAGCTATTCGGCAGTGGAATATGCTGCCGCAGAGGGCGGTTGAGTCTCCTTCTTTGGAGGTTTTTAAACATAGGCTGGATGGCCATCTGTCGGAAATATTGTGATGGGGCTTCCTGCATGGCAGGGGCTTGGACTAGATGGCCCTTGAGGTCTCTTCCAACTCTATGATTCTATGATTCTATATGATCCAGTTTTCTGCTCTTTTTTTCCCTAGCCCAACCAGCTCATCCTGGGGCTGGTCAGTGCATTTTAATTTTTTTTTAAATTGCTCCACCCACCAGTGCTGATCAGCTGGCCTTTGGGCTGTTAGCGCTGGGTTTTTTTGTTTGTTTGTTTGTTTTCATTTTTTCCTAGCCCCACCAGCTCCTGGGGCTGGTTGGCACTTTTTAATTTTTTTTAATTTATCCCCCCCCCCAGCACTGATCAGCTGGCCTTTGGGCTGTTAGTGCTGGGGTTTTGTTTGTTTGTTTGTTTTCATTTTCCCCCCTAGCCCCACCAGCTCCTGGGGATGGTTGGTGCTTTTTTAAAAAAATAAATTTCCCCTCCCCCCCAGTGCTGATCAGCTGGCCTTCAGGCTGTCAGTGCTGCATTGTTGTTGTTTTTCGTTTCTTTCATAGCGTTACCTGCTGGCTGTGGGGCTGAACGGCGCTTTTTTTAGGAAGAACTTCATGACAGTTAGAGCTATTCGGCAGTGGAATATGCTGCCGCGGAGGGCGGTTGAGTCTCCTTCTTTGGAGGTTTTTAAACAGAGGCTGGATGGCCATCTGTCGGAAATATTGTGATGGGGGTTCTTGCATGGCAGGGGCTTGGACTAGATGGCCCTTGAGGTCTCTTCCAACTCTATGATTCTATTATTCTACTGTGGGAGTTGTGGTCTAAAACATCTGCAGTGCCAAAGTTTTACCACTAGAGATGGGCAAGAAATGATTTTTTTTTAATTTTTAATTTTTCATTTCATTTCCTAACAAAACGAAAAACAAACTGGGTTTTAAAAAATGAAATGAAACGAAATGAAAAATTTTGGTTTGATCTGTTTTGTTTTTCATTCCCCCCCATTGGGTGTGTTGGGGGGGGGAAGTGCCGGCTTTAAAACTTTTTTTAACCACCAAAGCTAGTGGCAGCAGCCATTGCCACTTACTTCAGGGACTAAAAAAAGTTTTAAAAGCCCGTGCTTCCCCCCCAATGCACCCGAGGGGGGGAGTGCAGGCTTTTAAAACTTTTTTGTAGCCACCAAAGCAAGCGGTGGTGGCTGCAACCACCACTTGCTTTGGGGGCTAAAAAAAGTTTAAAACACCAGCACTTTCACCTCAATGCATCTGATTGGGGGGGGGGGGGGAAGCATGGACTTTTAAAACTTTCTTTTAGCCAGCAAAGCAAGTGGCAACGGCAGCCTCCTGCTTCAGGAATTAAAAAAAGTTTTAAAAGCCTGTGCTTTTCCCCAAAACGCAAAGTTAAAATCATAAAAAACACATTAAACACACAGTTAGTTACATAAAACACGACATAACCCATAAAACACAAAAAACAAAAAAGGAAACAGAACGAAAAATGAAACAATTTTTTTAAAAAAAAATTCATTTCAAATGAAACAAAACAAGGACAAACGAAACAAAAAAGAAACGAAATGCCAGTTTAGTGTTTCATGCCCATCTCTATTTGCCACCACTGCACTAGAAGGAAAACATTATTGCTAAAATAAAAAAGACAACAACTCAATCCATATTTTATTCAGGTTAACAGCAAAATGTCTACTGATTTTAATTAAGCTGGCCTATACACAAATAAAAGAATTTTCTGAGGATTTTTTTCCTTTCCATTTCTGCAGCCAACCGTCCATCTAGCTAGCAAATAAAGGCAGATCAACAAAGGGACAGCTGCACTATTTGTATATCAATATCAGTCCATCTGTACAATTCCCATGATAACTGTTGAAATTCGCATGTTAAAGTTCATGTTTTAGTTAATATTCTGGGGCTTTGTACTTTTTTGTGTTTCTCCTCTCCTGCTTTGTCTCTTAAAGTCTCTATTGTACTGCTGGGGATAAAGGAAAATAACACTCTATGTCAAGCTATGTAACGCTGTAATCTGTTTAGTTGAATGAAGTAAGGCTTTTGGTTTAACTCAACTGTCTGGCATCCTCTATTGCTCTGTAACACAATATCTGCCTTAAACACTGACTTGTTACAATGAAATCTGCTCTCCTGTGAGAGGGTGACAGAAGGTTGCAGGATCAGGCCATCCCTTGTGATTTCCATCACAATTATCTCTCATGTGATTTCTCCAGAGCCACCTTATCCCTGGAAGATGGCCACACCATCACCTGTGAAGAGACCAACTCAAGCAGAGTCACTGCTGGATCTGGAATGACATTAGTGGTTTGCCTAGAGAGTCTGGAGAGCAGTACACTTTCTGGAAAGATTCAAGCTCAGGGAGAATAGTCTAGGTCCAAAGAATCTAGAAGGAAGCAGGGAGATCCTGAGAGTATAAAAAGGAATGGAGAACTGGTGGCAAATGGCTGTGGAGGAGGGGGGAAAGAACAGAACAGGATGGCAAAGGGGAGGCTGGGGTGAGGCACTGGTGTGGACGCAACAAGCCACACAAGGAAGTACTGCAAGTCTCAAGTTTCAGTTGGCCATGGGATGCTATAGCACAGCGGAAGTGACATCATTCATCTGCAGAGCCTGTCCCCAACAATTCCTGTTCCTACTGTGATAATGGAGGATACAGAGACAACTCAACTGTCTCTGGTAGTTTCAGGGTAGCGTGTAGGTCATCAGACACATGACATCCTCCTGTAGCAGGGGGTGGAACTCTCCAGAAACTTGAATAGTAAGTAACCACAACACATCTTGGATTTAAAGACTCCTCAGAATTGAACTAGCCGATTTGAACTGAACTAGAGCTTCAGTTTATAATAGCATGGGGACCCAATTCGCTGAGGCGCCAACATTCTGGCTGGAGCAGCAGATGGATTCTTCCCTCCAGTGGTGCTCCCAGGGCCTCCAAAATGAAAGCAACATATGGAGAGGCAAAAAGGGCCTGGGAATTATGAAGCAGAGGAGGGCATTGCACTGGCCTCTCTGGATTGGCCAGTGTAAACTCATCAGAACAATGAGTGTCATGGGAAGTCATGGCAACCATGAAATGAGGGGCTTCCATCTGGGTCCGCAGGCCCAGGAATTATAAAGGGAAGGAGCTGAGGCAAGGCCTCAGTCTTGTTGGCAATACTCTCCCCCCTCTCTCATTTATGAAAGTTATTTGTTATTATGTGTTGGTTTATCCAGAGGTAAAAGAATGGCAGGTGGGGACCTGTATATCTAGGCATGACATGGAATCCCTTGGTGGGATCCAGGGGCAGGGAACCAGGAACCACAGCTTGGGTGTGATACTGATTGCCCCCTGCCCCTGAATTGGCAGAGAACCACGGAGTGGCTCGTGCCTGCCTGAGTCCCATAGGCTGCTATTCTGGGTGGCCTCTCAAAGGACTGAAGAAACTGGAGGTTTTTTCCAGGGGCAAGAGGGCCTCCTAATGAACCACATCCAACTCAATGCTTAGCCAGAGTATCTGCTGTTGTAATCAATAAAGTTGTGGCCAAATTCTTTCCAATGAAATTGTGTGTGGTGTCTTAATCTAGAGGACCAGGCCTCCTTAGGAGTAGGCCAACAATATCTAGTTGCTTTAGTTATTAAGTTGGAAAGATTAGCTTTGGCTTCTGACCCTTCTCTCTGAACCTGTGCCGCACCCATCATAGAAGACATGCAAGCTTGTGCACACATATGTTCAGGACATAACTTTAAATTTTAGTTTTTAATAGCATGGAGGAAAAATATCTTCAAATTTCTTTTAAATATTAGATTGAAACACAAGGCTCACAACCATTATACCAGGGCTGTCCAACTTGGAACAGGCCGAGGTCTACTTTTTCTGGCCCAAAATATCAGAGGGCTACTACACTAATACCTCTACTTACGAATTTTGTCCATCCCAAGCACATGCTCGTCTGGATCAGATTAATTGATTTTCAGTTCATTCCTATGGGAAGGCTGAGCATGCACGTGCTTCCCTTGCACCTGCTCGATCATCTGGCCAGTGGGAGGAGCAGGGGACCATGCCATGGCTCTTGAGCTACCCTGCTCGGCTAAGAGAGTGGGCTGGCAGACCCAGAACTTTGCTGGGGCGGTGTTGGTCTTTGGGATGTGGGAGGGTGGGATGGAGAACGTATCCCCTCACTTTTTTATTGGTGGCCAGCGGGCTACTTTTGAACCCTTCGCGGGCTACTGTTGGGCAGGCCTGCATTATACCATTCCAGACAGAAAAATGATGGATGGGGAATTTAGAGAGAAGATGGAAGGTACAGAAGGTTTGCTATTGAAATATTGCTTTAGAAAGCTTTATAATGAATGATTTACTATGGATCTGATTGCATGCAAAGAGGTACATCCTTACTACTTTATCTTTTCTGGTTTTATGACATTTCAATCAAAATCACCAGATACATCTCTTTTCCAATAATTAATAGATTTCCTGGCAAGAAACAAGCTCTGCTTATCCATATATCCATTTCTTTCATCAGTACTCTTATCCTCTTTGTTAAGATCCAGGATCAAGTGAGTACATAAATCTAATAGTTGGAAACAGGCACAGTAGCTAATTCAGAATGAAGTAAAGAGGTTGTTGCTATTAGAATTTATTGTCTGTTACAATGTCTAGGAATTCTCAACTGTTCTGACTACAAGCACAGGTTGCACGTTTACTGGAACGAGGACAAATCTTGGCAGAGGTTTGAATACTACATGTTTTTCCAGATTCACACACAAGAAGGTACCAAAAGTAACGCTATAAGACAAGAGCACCTCTTCTAATATTTTACAACATCAACATATCAATATCTATACAGCTTTCATTTATGTAAAGTACCTTCTTCAACTAACAGGGAGTTAATTTGTTATTCTGAATGTCAATCCCAAATAAAATAAAGACAAGGGAGTTGCATCATTTCAGGAGAGTAGCTTCCCTTCATTGTTTTGTGTCATGCCAACAAAACTGTGCAAGAATCTAGGATTTATTTTTGGCATCTTTCTCTGCTCTTTTGAAAAAGAAAGGAGGCACGCCATTGACGTTAAGCGCAATAAACCGATGACATAGTCAAGTAAAACTCTGTGGAGGTATTGAGTCACTCATGCTGCAACAGCAATGATCCATAGGCATTTCCTCATTCTGTAGCTACCTGAATTCAACAGGAATCCCCCCAGCTATAATTCTTGGTAAAAAGGTAAAGGTAAAGGTTTCCCCCCACACATGTGTGCTAGTTGTGTCTGATTCTAGGGGCGGTGCTCATCATTCAAGCCAAAGACCCAGTGTTGTGCAAGTCCATGGCCACATGGCCGGCATGGCTCCAAGGAAACGCTGTTTTCCCTTCCCACTTTTTACGGTGGCACCTATTTATCTACTTGCATTTATGTGCTTTCGAGCTGCTAGGTTGGCAGGCGATGGGGTTATCAGCGGGAGCTCATTCCACGGCATGACCCCCGAGATTCAGAAACTGCCGAGCTGCTGACTTTGCGGTCAACTGTTTTCAGAGCCTTAGTCCACTGAGCCACCACACAGGTTCTCAGCTGCCATTTAAGAATGGAGAAGGTCCTAGGTGGAGCTTGCTCTGTGGGAACTGCAAAGCATTAGGGACACATTAGTCCTTATGTTCATTAGGCTTTGTCGAACTACTGCCAGGCCACTGTTTTGGGAGGCTAAAGAAGATTCCAGAATTGTAGCTGTGAGAATTGTTGAATTCTAGTAGCTGAAGTGAAAATATATATATCTAAAAATACCATGTCTAATGATTAGTAGTATGCATCAAGGTGTTGGTTCCTGACTCCAAGCAAAGCATAGCTGAGGAATTAAAGCTGAGGCAGAGCTAGGGAGCAAGTGATCAGGGAGAACAAATAGGAGTTTCCTGGAGGAGTTCAACAAGGAAGCCAAGGGGGAGGCCCCTAACATATTTTAACAAGGTTTATTTTTTTATTTTATTTACAGGGCAAAGGTAAGTGCTAAGGAAGAACATAAAAGCCAGGCCACCTTGAAACCAGCCCTCCAGATACTATCGGTTATGTCCCCTACAAAGAGGGTTCACAAATCTCTCAATAACCTCCAGCATGCAGCCAGACAGCCAGCAGGGGTGTGGGGGCTATCCAGTGTTTTGCATTGATTGCCATATGTACAATTATTTGTCACTTGGGGAAATGTCATGGGTATGTCCTCGCTGCAAGGAGCTCCAAGAGCTCAGGGAGCAAGTTTGCTCCTTTGATGCCTTGGTTGTAGACCTGGAGAAGCAGAGGCAAGGAGAGAGGGTCCACAGTGAGACTTCCAGCGACCTTCAGGCATTGCCCCACCCACAGGCAGGCAGCTCTGTAGCTGCTCAGATTGGAAGCCTACAGGCTGGAGGACATCCTTCTGAACAAGAGGGAAACCATCCCCCAGTGGGGACCCCTTCTTCAGGAGACAAGCCAGTATCCAGTAGCACTGAGGATACTTCTTGAGGGGAGGGGGAAGTGGGCTTCTGGTACTGGGTGATTCAATTATCAGGAACATAGAGCAGGGAGTCTGTGATGGATGTGAGGACAGCACAGTGACTTGCCTACCTGGTGCAAAGGTTGAGGAATCACATCTCATCTGGATAGGCTGGTGGAGAGTGCCAGGGACAAGGTAGCAGTAGTTGTGCATGTCGGCCCCCATCATGTCAGCCAATGTTGCTGCATGGTCTTGGAGGACGAATTTAGATTACTAGGGAGGAAGCTAAAAGCCAGGACCTCAAAAGTTGCATTCTCCAAAGTGCTAGCTGTTCCATGAGCAGGACCAGCTAGGCAGGTAGAGTTCAGGGGTCTCAATGTGTGGATGAGAAGGTGGTGCCAGAGGGAGGGGTTTAGATTAATTAGGCACATGAAACTTTTATGGGTGGTGAAGATTGCCAGAGAAGATTGCCAAGAGCTCCAGAAGGATCTCTCCAAACTGGGAGAATGGTCTGCGAAATGGCAAATGTGTTTCAAATGTAAAGTAATGCATATTAGGGCAAAACAAAAACAAACAAAAAAACCCTAATGAGTTCTGAGCTATCTGTGATGGATCAGGAAAGAGATCTTGGTGTGCTGGTGGACAGCTCAATGAAAGTGTCTACCCAGTGTGTAGCAGCAGTGAAGAAAGCCAAGTCCATCCTAGGGATCTTCAAAAAGGGGATTGAAAATAAAACAGCCAACATTATAATGCCATTGTACAAAATGATAGTAAGGCTGCACCTGGAGTATTGTGTACAGTTAGCCTGAGCCAGAATGGCTCTTCTTATGTTCTTATGTTCTTATGCTGCTTCTTAAGATCATAGTTGAATATCCATGGCTCATTTTGCCAAACTTAATGTCAATCAGTTTTCTACCAAAAAGTGAGATTTCTCCAAACATCAGCAGTTCCTAAAGGATCTAATACTTCTAATTTTTTTTTGCTATAAATTAAATATACAGTATTTAATTTGAAAGCAAAGAGAGAAACATATATTAAATTGTGAATTCTTGAACTTGAATGCTGTACTAGATACTGTTCTGTGTACTTTAAAAGGATATTTAATAATCCACATCCCAGAGGATAAAAAATAATATTTTAGGCTTTTGTGTCATATCATCAACTGAGATATCATAGCCTTCTGTGAAACTACATCTTGTTTGAAAAGCATGCTGCGCCCGGACTCTGGACCTCCCTCCCAGAGGAGGCCAGGAGTGCCCCATCTCTGCAGTCTTTCCGAAACCTTTCTCCTCAGGCAATTTTTCCCTGAATGATGCCTTTTTATGAATCTAACATACATGGCTACAAAGACTTTGTGTTTATAACCACTAATTACTTTGTATTCATATCTCTCATTGTTTGATTGCATTGATACTATGTTATCAATTGTTAGCTTTAATGTTGCCTTATAATGCTGTAAGATGTCGCTCAATTCCCCGTTTCTCAAACTGATTGTACCTTAATTGTAATGGACTGTATAGTCTCTCCTTACTGTAAGCCACCTTGGGTTCTTTTCCAAGGAGAAAGGTGGGGTAAAAATACTCAAAAATAAATAAAATAAAAATCTTTGAACTATACAGTATGTGAAAGCTCTTTTTAAGCCCACTGTCCTGGTTAAAATCTAAACAAATAATGGTTTGGGCACAATATATGTTCTTTTTGTTTTGTCAGTTATCATTAGTACTACAATAATGTTCATAAATAATGTTACTCATCAAATGAATACAACAGACTGTTTTCTATTGGTATCTTTCCAGGTTATAATGCACTAGCAAATAATTACATGTATATGGTCTTAAAATATCTTAACCATATATGATTTTCTTGTTAACTCCATTGCTCCAAAATAGTGACAAACCAAAAAAAAGTTTAAACTATGACTACACAATCAAATACTGTGGGATTTGTTGTGGTCATACTATTGGGACAATCTGAAGTACTTCTTTTTGTTCACACAACATAAAGGCTGATTCCAGTTGGTCTGAACTTTTTTGCTGCCAGGGCATTCCCCCCACCCCTACTGGTGGATTCTCCTTTTTTCAATTTGGTACGAATTGAATGGAATTCTTCTTGTGTGATCAGTTGTGACTGGGTTTTATAAAGATGTTTGGGGTGTGTGTATGGGTGCCTATGGTTGGTGTCAGTGATCTAGGCATTTGCGACGTGATAGGCAGGACTGCAGGAATCCACTCCCATGTTATTTCCCCAGTAATCATCCTCTGATTTTATTTATTTATTTTTAAATATGTGAGATTAGTGTTAAATCACCTTATCACCAGTATTGGTATACTGGTTTAGTGGTAGATCATCAGCGGATGGGGAGGGGAATTAAATTATGGACAAAACAGAAACCACACAGATGAAGGGGGGAAAAACCATCTTTGTGGTATGTGGTATTTCTGGAACAATGCACACCCTTTCAAAACCATTAGGCTTGGAAGGGGATATAAAAGGTATTGGCACAGATGGGACCAGAAGGAGACTAGAAAGAAGGAGGGACTGAAATGTGAGTCACATGGCAATGAGTCTGAACAAGCCGCAGTCCTGCCTGATCACGGACTGTGAATTTGGCCATAGCATAGGCTGTGAATCAAATTGTCAGTGAAGTTAGTCGTAGCGCTAATCTGTTTTCCTGGTAAACTGAATATACTTATACATGAATTACATATGATGTTTCCACTAGAATATATAACTGTTGGCTCAAAATGAATATGATTCCAACAGCTGGAATAACTGAATCTGTCTTATGTCATAAGAAAAAATTAATCTTGAGGTACTGAGGCTCTGGCCTTGCTAAGGAAAACTGCAAGTAAGATAAATATAATTACCGGTACCTATCTTCTCTTTCTCTGTATTAACATTTATTCTCTTCTTGTAAAACATACACATCAACTACAATAAGCTAAAAACTAAAATAAAAATGATATAGAAAACAAAAACATTGTGCTATGTTAAACAAGAATTCTTCTTTGCTAATATGCACTCTTATGAATCATTTCTGCATCCTCAGACATTAAGAGTCAGACCATATGACTGGCCCATGACCAGCATAGGGCAGAAAGTTGACAAAGTGACAATGGCTTGTACACACAAGAGTAGGACCCAGAGACCGAGAGCTGACAGAAGAACCTAGTTATTCATTACATGGCTGGATTCTCTGAGAAGCTTGAAAAGCTTAAAAGGATTTTTGGCAAACACTACTTCCCCGTTTACTTCAAACCCACAAACACACTAAGGCAGAGACTCATCCGCCCTAAAGACCCAACACCAAAACAGAGCTCTGCACCGGAAAAGCCAAACAGTCACTAAACAGGAGGATGGTCTAGCACAGGAGGGGCAACATCTCAGTACCAGAATCTGCAGTGTACCTTCATTTGAAGGACAAACTGCATTCAATCAAAGATGATGATGTACACATATTAGACAGAGAAGACAGGTGGTTCAAGAGAAGGGTCAAGAAAGCCGTTCACATGTTTATTGAAAATCCATCTCTCCACAGGGGTAGGGGCACTTTGACACAATCTGTCTACCGTTTTTCATGCTGCCCTTTCATCTATCCACAAACAAATCAGAAACCTTCACATCTCCACCAGGAACGTCAATGCTACTCTGACCCATTCTTAATGGGTTTTGGAAAGGGTTGCATGGTTTGACTTTTACCCACCCCAGAGACCATTGTACATCAAACAAGCCTATTCAGCCCATTGTCCTCCCAATTAGCCCATTCAGGCCACTGTCCACCTAACAAGCCCATTCATACCAGTGATGGTATGAAACCAAGGCAAACTATACATTGGAAGCCTTGTATCAACTTTCCTCAGACTGACATGGCTACTTGGATGAGGAGTGAAATATTTCAATCTGAAAAGTCCAGTTGCCATGACTCAACTTCTGGATAACTTCACCTGGAGGACTGAGAATCTTCACAGACAAGGTGTGAATGATTTCAGTTGACAGTTACTGTCTATGAAGCTGAAGGGTAACAATAGCATTGTTAGCATAAGTGATAAACCATGGGGAAGAGTGGAACATCTCACACTTGGTAATATACTAGGAATCCTTTATCAGTGCTTTGATGGGGTCTCCATTCACCATATCTCAGCTGTTTTTCTTTAAAATCTAGTTCAGATCATTCAAAGACTGAAACTTTCTCAAACAGGCTTTGTGCTGTTGTTTCCGATGCTAGATTTATGTTTGTTAATTTCTTTCCTCATAGAGTGTCCACATTACGAAGAGGGACAGGTAAACAAGCCTCCGATGCTATGGATGACATTGTTGGAGCCAATAACTGTGCTGAGAGAGCAGATGTTGGGGATAGAATTGGCATCTGGCTTTGTATTGGGGTTTAGTTCCCAACTCTGTATCAGTGGGCGTTTATACACGACCCCTAAACTCCGCAGCAAATGGCTGCAAGCTCCGGAGCTTAAAAATGTTTCCCCACCAGCTCTGGAGTTTACAGGCAATTAAGTGCGACCA
>JAHTLZ010000007.1:18159104-18169131 GCA_023846285.1 Phrynocephalus versicolor | reverse complement strand
TCATTTGGAACGAATTAATTCCTTTATACAAGGTACCACTGTACATTCATTCAGAATTTGTTCACATAATCAGCACACATACACACAGAGAGGCACTGTGTCCTTTGGTCAAACGGATGAAATATGTTCATATTACAAAAACATATCCTGTAATAATTGCTTTTGTGTATTCATGCAAATAGAAGAATACTATAAAACCAGTTGAAAGACAGTGCACAGGCTTTTGAGCAGCAAAGTAATTGGAGAAGCAGACTTGTGGTTTTACTTTACAGTGTTCAGGAAATATTCCCAGCGATCGAGGCATCCAATGTAAAGCATTTATCTGTGCCAACATTTTATCCTTAAAGGATAGTTATGGCTATTGCAGCGCCAAAATGAAGACTAATAAAACCATCTGCAAAGTTTGTGCTTTGGAAAAGGTCCATATTCTGAGGCAAGAAAGCAATGGAAGCTCATGACCAGCACAAGTGGTAACCCTCCCCAAACAAATTATTGAGGGGGAGTCACCCCTGCTGTTCCCATTTATGAGTTGCCCACAATATATACAATTCCAACACAGAGTGTAGTGGCACTGCATGCATCCATGTGAACTTGAAATATGAGGAGAAACTCGTGGTCCACAGAGGGGGAGTTTGCCCTTGTCCAATCGCAAGCCACTTATGCAGTCCCCTCTTAAAACAAATCTTGGAAAATGCAGTCAACATAGTTGCTCTATATATTTCATTATGAAGGATCAGGAACATAATTTGCATCATAGGAAGAGAGAGAGAGAGAGAAACACTTTAGAAGAGATCTGTGCAACCCACTTTATGACCCACAGATATTTTCTCTGACTTAGCAAGCTTCTAAAGCAGCTTAACATTTAAAGGCGGGGAATCAGCTATTCCTATAAGGCACTTGCTTGAAGCACTCTGGATACACTGTGTGTATTTACAAAGCACACCAAGTAAGTACTTAAAAAGCATTTGAGCAAAGTCAGCAGTAGACTCTGAGGCACACATTTGGTTGTAAAGCACTGCTTTAGTGCCAGGGTGTTACAAAGTACTTATTTGTCTATATTCACAAATGTGGAATTAATTTTAAATTACAGTTTTTTAAAATAATATAATAGTTCACAAATGCCAGAACAACATAGATCAGCCTGAAAGATTGGAGGTAACTGAGGAAAGTACCTCAGATTTTGTACACTTTCTCTCACACTAAAGAGAACGTTCTCTAAAATGTTGTGAACCCTTGTTGTTTTACAGTCATGCAATCATGGATTTTAATCAAATCTCTGGATAAGTAAACAAGAAAAACACAGCATCCCAAAGCATTAAAATGTAATGTGAATAACTGGATAGACACCTTCTTCTACTTTCCTAGTGGATAAATCACACATTGGCATAAGAAAAGGCTGAAGAAACTGAAAATCTTTCCCTGTATTTGTAGCATGAATTATCTCACTTGAATCCTGCAACAAAAAGGCTATTTTAATCCTTTATTTGTTTATGCAACATTTTAAATCACTCATCTTTCATATGTGCTTTGCCCTTTCCCCGTTACATACTGAAAGGATGTTTCAGTAAGTCTAAACATTTCCCAAAAAAGTAAAGCATAAAAATGTCACATCTACTTGCCTCTTGGCAGTTTCTGAGCATTTCCAAGGAGCAGAGAAATATTTCCAAAGAATAGTAGAAAGATCATCCTTGATATCATGTTTTCAAACACAAACATGCACAGTGAAAGGAGCTGAGGGGTGTCATGCAAGGTAATGCAGCTGCAGTAAAGTGAACTGTTCTCTCTGTCACAGAGGCAGCAAAAGTTTGACAGTTTAGTTTACACTGTGGGAGGAGACAGTATGACATCACACCATCTCACTGGAAAGTAGAAAAGAATTAAACGATATGTGGCATTATCAATTTGTTCTGTGAAACAGATTTGCTACTTCTAAAACACTGAGAATTTTTTTTATCTACATACAGTCACCTACAGGCATTGTTTATTTAAAAGATGATATAAAAATACTTGGAGGAAATAAATTATCTGCCCACAGGGGAAATAAGCTAGTGTAGCACATAAATTACATAGAAAAATATTGTCCAACAGTGTTAACAGGAAAGAGAGAGAAATCACCTGGTAGAGAAAATATGAGCAGATGTGATCCAGATATGTAATAAATGCAACTATGTACAACTTGTGAAAAAAGAAATAATTTCCTATTCAGAGAAGAGGTGTCATGGAATGAATGCTAAACAAAAATAAGTACAGGTATATAGCCAAGTGTAATACAGATTCAAAACACAGCAAGATAAAACTCCATTGATTTAAATTAAAGTATTTATGATTGTCTTTAATTGGGAGCTATTTTCTCTCTTAATACTTGTATGCAGGAAAAGGACAGGTTACTTGCCTGTAACTGGTTCTTTGTGTGGTCGGTCTCAAATACACACGGGTACCTCTCTGCTTGTGCAGACAATCTCAGCAACATTCTAGAACTTTAACCCCTCCCCTCAGTTTATACAGTCATGAGAAAAAGAAAGTACATCCTCTTTGAATTCTATGTTTTTACTGATCAGAACATAGTATAACTCATCTGTTCCTTAGCCAGTCTGAAATCTAGGTAAATATAACCTCCGATGAACAGTAACACATGACACATTACACCATGTCATGATTTATTTTACAGAAACTAAGTTAAATAGAGAAGGGATGTAGGGGATGTAAACTTACAATAATCATATGTTGTTAAATTAATTCTTACTTAGGGTGACTCTTTTCAGGGTTTTCCAAGTAGGGAATCCTTAGAGGTGCTTTACCATTTCTTCTGAGGTGCCCTGGAACTGTAATATAAACTCTTATATCACCACCAAAAATTTAAAGTAGTGATTCTGTCAAGCTTTTCTTCACTGCTGAAGGTTAGATGTTCTAACGATCTCAATCTTGAGATATTTTGCTGCCTTCAACATAATATCTAAGTAATTCTGGATATCAGCAGAAGGAGATAAAGCACTGGTATCTTCTACATCTAACTCAGAAGAAGGAATCAAAGAGACAGAAAGGACTTTTGACCAGCTTCCACATCAGTAGAGTCTGTGTGTCAGTCTACTTATGACCAGCACAGTCGTCCTGTTTTCCATTGTGACAAATATTTACTGACTTTTTTTTAGCTTTTGGCCAGTACCAGTTTGACACATTTCGAGGTGGACTTCAAGCTGGAAGAATTTCATGACAGTTAGAGCTGTTCGGCAATGGAATATGCTGCCACGGAGGATGGCAGAGTCTCCTTCGTTGGAGGTTTTTAAGCAAAGGCTGGATGGCCATCTGTCAGGAGTCCTGTGATGGGGGTTCCTGCATGGCCCAGGGGGTTGGACTAGATGGCCCTTGAGGTCTCTTCCATCTCTATGATTCTATGATTCTATTGTGTTCTCAAACCATTCTGTTCTGCTCTTACATGTCAGATTCAAATTATCTTTCCTCTCTTTGAAGGTTTTGAAAACTCAGTTCCGTGACCAGGACTCAATGACTCATGATTTATTGTCTTTTTAACTCTTTTGTGGGGGCATTTCATTCTTGGAATTATCAGCAGTTTTAACTATCTTACACTTTTTAACCTCTTTATGTCAATCAGTGTTTTGTGTCAAAACTTAGAATCAACTGCTTTTCTGTGTTGATCTGGGTGAAGTGAGATTTCCGTGACATCAAATCCTTTAGAGCTGGTGGTTTGTGACTCAATATCACTGAAAGAAATCTCAGTCCTGCAATTTCCTCTAAGGCCGTTACTTCACGAGCCACTCGCTTCGCGGCAAGCCGTCATTTCTGTGCGAACCGATCACTTCAGTCCGCACGCTCCTCCTTTTTGGCTGCGACGTCACCCCGACCACGCCCCCTTTACCGTGCTCCAACCGGGGTGAGTGATTCCCCTGCCATGGGCCGGGAATCTTTTCGCTTCGCATCTCGCTTCGCTCCCAACGTCACGTGTGGTCTCGGTTTTTGGCTTTTATTTCAAGTTTTTTAAAAAAATATTCAAACAGGGATATCGATGCATCGCTATATCGTTTCATCGCTTTGCGCTGTTACTTCCTCGCTCGAGTAGCGGCGGCGGCGGCAGCAGGAGCAGGAGGAGCCGCTGCCGCCTCGCCCGGCCAGAGCAGGGCACCCGGGGCAGGCAGCGTGCAAGCGGCGGAGGGCGGGCGGCTGGCCATGCGGGGCTCCCCCTGAGTAGCGGCGGCGGCGGGGGGGCTGCCAATGATGCCAGGAAACAATGGACAAAACAATATAAATTAGGAGCAGAAAACACAGGATCGTACAGTAACCACGCTCTGTCGTGAATAGAGATGGGCACGAATTAGCGGTATTTCCGTTTCCGTTTCCGTTACTCGTTTCCGTTACTCTACGGAAACGGAAACGGGAATTACTCCGCCAGACTTCGAGCTCGAACCGACGAACGAACAATTTGGTCTGATTTGTCGTGCTCGTTACTTGCATCGCGCGATCGCGCGCGATGCCAAGCGGCACAGAAAAAAAGTTTTTAAAAGTTAAAAAGCCCGGTTCCCGGCCAAAAAGCAGGCGGAAATATGCCTGCCGTGCCTCAGGGCACCTACCAGAGGGGTGGTTTCTGGAGGTCCCCGCCCGGCCCCCCCCTCCCCCCCCCTCCGTGCTGGTCTGCTCTGGTCTGGTGGGACTCGCCGCAGGCTCGCAAAAAGCCCACTCTCGCCGAGACGCCGACGGCCGCAAACGCAAGCGGCACGGACGGCACAGGAAAAAACTTTTAAGCTCTCCCCCCACCCATTCCCGGGCCAAAAAGCAGGCGGAAAATGCCTGTTTGACTAAGGGCACTCACTTAGTAGGGCACCTACCGGAGGGGGGGTTTCTGGTCTGGAGGGGGGGTCCCGCCTCCCCCCGTCCTGGGCAGCCAGACTCGAGTCGCCTCGTCGCCATGCCATGCGGTGCGGGCGGGGGATCGAAAATGGGGCGGCGAATGCAATATTGTTTTTGAAATCGTGGTCCAAAAACACACAAGCACAACAGAAACACGCGGAAATGTATGAACTGCCAGATTTTTCACAGTAGCAGTGGGTTTTTTCTTGCAACAAAATGTCTCTCCTCTCCTCCTCTGTCCTCCATTGATTTTATTTTATTTTATTTTTTTTACACCTGCGCAGTGTGCAATGATGGGCTGGCCCAGTGGCCTGGCCAGCCATGTGGGAGGGGACGACCATGCAAATTTTTGGAGCCATCTCACCAATCGCATGGCCACTTGGCCACGGAGACTTCTGGAATGTGCCAAAAAGCCCCCTAAAACTTGCCCTAGCCCCCTAACCCGCTAACCCTAATCCTTGACTCCTTACCCATACGTCACAGACTGTCTTCTTAGTGGGTCAGAGAGGCACCCAGAGGTGCAACCCAATAGCCCACCATAACCTTACCCGTCATTAGCCTAAACCTAGCCCTAACCCTAATCCACCTTAGCCCATAGCCAGATCTACTTGCATTGCACTACACACGCAAGTACGATTCCCTTCTTTGTGGGACATGGCAGGTGCGAGAGCCTTGTGCAGGGAAGGCATGACGCTATCACTCTCACTGGTCTCATAGCCTGCAACTGGTATGCATATCCATATGGTTATGCATGCCATTTTGCAGCAGCAGCAGGTGAGGAGGGGAGACCCCCATGTTGAGGGGTCTCTTGGAGCCTGCTGCTGCTGTCCCTTCCTTTATAGCGGGCCAGCGGAGGCACCCACCCCACAGAGGTGCCTCCAGGAGCCCGCTACCCCCCCAAAACCAGTATAACGAAAATGAAAAAATGAAAAAACGAACCAACTAATTTTTGCGAAGTTTCGCGAAAAACGGAAACGAGCCAACACGGGCTGCCTCCGACACGACAACTCGAAAACGTCATTTTCCCGAGTCGTGCCCATCTCTAGTCGTGAATGACAGCCAAGCATTGATGCATCGATACGCCGAGTAAATTTTTTTAAAAAAATAAAAGGAGAGTGGAACCGGACGTTGCAAATCAGCTTTCTAATGCGAAGGGTGCACGTGAGGTAGTAATCGATTCGGTCCCAAAAATGCCCTGCGTGAGTACAGAGAAACGGGGGTGGGAGCGAAGGGAGACCACGTGACCACCACGTGACCGCCTCCGAATTCAAATCGAAGGCAAGGTCGATTCGAAGCGAGGCACCTCGTGAAGTAACGGCCTAAGAGGCTTTGCAACATCTCTCAACCCAACAGACATTGTAATGAGGCGTCAAAAATGCCTATCAGCACCTGCATAGAATAATGGTTGGGTGAAAAAAGGGTATGGAGGAGGAACCATTTATTTAATTTATTATTTATTTATCTAAAATATTTCTATCCTCTCTTAAGTCTACCTTCCCAATGGAGCTCTTTCTAGTTGTGCCTCTCCTTGTGGTCAGTGATCTCAAAAATGATTGCGATCATTGGGGCAAGGCTTAGTGTCTCTTGGCTCTGACTGGTGACCAGATTCAGCAATAGTTTTGTTCATATTGGGTGAACTGGTAAAGTGTCATATCGGAGGAATTACTTTGTAGTGACTGGAGATGGGGACGAATTTTTTTAAAAATTGAATCAGCAATAACAACAAACCATCAGTTGATTTGTGCGATATTGATCTCTTTCTATTTCTAGGTTCCAGAGACCCCTGCAAATGTACAAGAATGAATTTTCCCCTATTTAATTTATCTATTCATGGACTTCCTAGGAACATAGGCACAGTGGGCAGGGAAATCCATTCCTTGAACCTAGTCAGGGCATTATCTATCCTCTCTGTATGCTGATCAGATAGATAGTGCCTTGGTTGGGCTCCAGAAAGGGATTCCTCCCACCAGCAGCTCAGTTCCCATCTATTTTTTTATTTAAGCTAGTCGCCTCAGGGACTGGCTTAAAAGAAAATAAAAAGCAAAGAATGAAGCAGCTTGTGTGGCTTCTTTTTCCATTTAAGCGATCCCTGGCAGCCTTAATAGGAAAAGAACAGCAAGACTGCCATTGAAGAGTGGTGTTATTGCTATTTTTTAAAACCCAACCAAAAACTGATAGGTGGGACACAGAGTGGCTGTGGGGCAGACAAGGTAAGGAGGTGAGTGGTCAGTGGGAAGGAGGGACAGGAGGAGCTCAGTTAGACCTGATAAACCAACAAATGGGTTTGTGGTTTGGCAAAATTCATAAGATCATAAGAACATAAGGACAGTCTTGCTGGAACAGGCCACAGCCCATCCAGTCCAGCATTCTGTCTCACACAGTGGCTCCCCATTTGCTTCAGGGTATTTCCAAGAAGATGTCTTCACCTGCTTATGATTCCCTGCAAATGGCATTGAGAGATATCCTGCCTATCTCTCCAACCCAGAGGTTGTTCTTAGGCATCCAAAATGATAGCCATTGATATCCTTGTTCTCCACAAACTTGTCTTATCCTTTCTTAAAGCTGTCAAGGCTGACAGCTATCACCACTTCTTCTGGCAGGGAGTTCCCGAGACCAATGATCTTCTGGGTGAAAAAAGTACTTTCTCTTATTTGTTTGAGATCTAGCACCCAAAAGTTTCATGGAGTTCCATCTAGTTCTAATGTTGTGTGATAGGGAAAATAGTTTTTCCTTAACTATTTTGTCCACACCATGTATGATTTTATAAACTTCAATCAGCTCACCTCTTAGACACCGTCATTCAAGAGTGAAGAGGCCCAGCCGTAGCAGCCAGGGCTGGCGCGTCCATTAAGGCGAACTAGGCAGTTGCCTAGGGTGCCAAAATTGAGAGGGGGCGCTGGCCAGCCTGCTGCCCCCCGCCACCCCACCGCCACTGGCCACCGCCATCCGCCCGCCCGCCCACCCGTCTGCCCGCCACCTGTCACTGTCCGCCCACTGCCCCCGCACCCATCGCTGCCCCCCGTGCCCATCGCTGTCCCCCGCCATCCGCCGCCCCCCTGTGAGGCATGATTTGCCTTTGCAGAATTCTTTGGTTTCCCTCCTTATGAAGATAAGCTTTGTTTTGGGCATGTGATCTCTGTCTTCTTCAGTGAATACTGAAGCAAAGAATTCATTGAATCACTCTGCAATTTTTGTCTCCTCTTTAATAATCCCTTGCCTTCCATTATCATCTAATGGTGCAATGGCCTTCCTAGTTGGATTCTTACTTCTAATACACTTAAATAACAAATGAGTGTTTTTAGCTCTATGCTCCTCCAAGTCTTGCTTTGCTTTCCTGATTGTCGCCTTGCATTTGTTCTGCCAGATTTTATGTTTCTGGTCATGACTTATGAACTGTATGCCCTGAGAGAGGCAATGATTCAAACACATATAACGTCTGCAGTATCTGTCTAGTCCAACGTAGGCTATGTTGAGGGGCAAACAATTACTCATGACAGTTTTCCTTTTGTTTTTCCTTTATTTTCTGAGATTTTGTGATCACACCTTCTATTGTCTTCTTTCTTTTCTTAAATGATGAAGATGATGGTGCCAAAGGTTTCCTTGTGTTGGAAACCAATTGTCTTGTTGGTAAGTCTGACTCCAAAACTGATGCAGGCAATTCAGTATCTACTGTGGCTGGCACAGAACCTTTGGATTTCACTTGATGAATCATGTGCTCCTCCTTTTGAACTGCCTTCATCACTATCACACAAGTAAAATCTTTTTGATATTTAGGCTTATTGTTTCACCATAAATTAACATGGTCCTACCACCGTAAGGTGGCAATCTTCTCTCCTATGAACCAACCCTCTGCAATAGCTCGTTTTCATTGCCACAATGGTCATCAATATGTTCCTGCTGCATTCCAGGTTTTTCAGGCTAAAATTACTAATCAAAATCTGTATGGGGCCCCTGTATGAATTGCAGCAGTTAATTATGAAATAAATAGTGTAGCTGCCTCCTTTCCATGCAAGATCTTAAGTGTCCCAAATGTGATCGGACTTGCAACAGTATTAAGTGATGTTCATTTTCCAATTGCTTGGCTATCGACTATTAAATTCTGGCTTCACTTACACTTTCAAACATCCTCCCAAACTCTGTTGACTTATCTATTAAGAAGGTCTAACACTGCTACCTGGGGGGGGGGGGTGGGAGCAGGCCAGGGGTAGCTCACCTGCTTATCCTCTTCCTGCATCGGGGCAGCCACCCCTTCTTCGCCCAGGTCTCTGCATTGAGCCATTTTGGCAGAGACTCAGACAAATGGGGGAGCAGCGGCAGCCGTGCATGGACCTTGGTGAATGGAAGGCAGTGACTTGCAAGCACAGAAGGTGCTGCCTCCCCTGTGCCAAGGGGTGAAGTCATCACCACGACCCTTCATTTAAATGTCTCCATACATAGAGCCGAAGGCGAAGGAGAGGCAGCACCTTTTGTGGTCACTGTTGGAAGACGTCCAGAGTGACCTTTTAGACCAGATGAATGGGATATAAATGCAAAAATAAATGGAAGAATAAATAAATAAATAAATAAATAAATAAATAAATAAATAAATAAATAAATAAATAAAATGGAAATTCTTCAGAAATATGAAGTTCAGTTCACAATTTCAAACTTGTAAATTAAGTCCATGTTTGCTTGCCAATTATAATTCATAAAAATGAAGCACGCTAACTGCAAGATATGTTGGAGAGAAACATCACATCATCCTTTAAGAACCAGAAGGAGTGCTTCTTCTAAAACATGCAACACATTTCATCTACTTTGGTCTTCATTATGCATGCAAATAGGTTTTTTTAATCCACTTTTCTGTTTTTGATGTTTGCTGACCATGATGCATGTCAGATGGCTGCCCCCGTCTTTCCAAAATGGACTTGACTGTACTTTCTGTTCTATGTATGTATGTATGTATGTATTTATTTATTTATTTATTTTCAGATTTATATACCGCACCTATTTCCTGAGCGAGAACTCAGGGTGGTTCACACAAAATATTAAAAAGCTAAAAGAAAACTAAAAACAATCACAGTCACAGTAACAGTGGCGTCCAAGCAGGCACACATGTAGGCCGGGGCAAAAAAGAAAGAAAGAAAGAAAGAAAGAAAGAAAGAAAGAAAGAAAGAAAGAAAGAAAG
>JAHTLZ010000007.1:18147512-18159094 GCA_023846285.1 Phrynocephalus versicolor | reverse complement strand
AAGAAAGAAAGAAAGAAAGAAAGAAAGAAAGAAAGAAAGAAAGAAAGGGAAATCCTGTATCCCTAGTCATTGTCGAAGGTCTCCCTGAAAAGCAGAGTCTTTAAACCTTTCTTAAAGGACGCCAATGACGGAGCCTGCCGTAAATCGCTCAGCAACCGGTTCCAGATGGTTGGCCCCGCCACCGAGAAGGCCCATTTATGAGTGCTCGTTTTGCAGGCCTCCTTCGGAATGACGGTCCAGAGCGAAAGGGCCAAAGAAGAACGGGTGGGTCGGGCCAGATCTAATTGTCGGGACAGGTGCTCTGCCAGATAAGCCAAGCCATGGAGGGTTTTGTAAACCAAAACCAACACCTTGAACCTTATTCTGGAGGCAACGGGCAACCAGTGTAGGCGAGCCAGGATGGGGGTGATGCGGTCGTACCGATGCGCACCAACCACCAACCTGGCCGCTGCATTCTGGACCCGCTGCAGTCGCCAAACAAGGTTCAAGGGAAGCCCCATGTAGAGAGCGTTGCAGTAATCCAGCCTCGACATGACCAGCGCCTGTACCACTGTCCTCAGGGAGCTCTCATCAAGGTACGGGTGAATCTGGGCGATAAGCCTAAGATGATAAAAGGCAGACCTGGTGATGGCTGACACCTGGGGGGGATCCAAGACGACGCCCAGATTCCTCACTCTTTGCGCCAGCTGGGGGCGGACTCACCCAGACTGGGAAGAGGGCCACAGTACCCATCCGGGCTGTCCCCGAAGAACAGAACCTCGATCTTTCCAGGGTTGAGCCTGAGTCTGTGAGTCCTGGTCCAATCCAAAACTGTGGCCAGGCAGCGATCAAGGGTCTGGACGGCCTCCACTGCACAGGTGGAGAAGGAGAGATAGAGCTGCGTGTCATCAGCGTACTGATGACAGCAGACTCCAAAACTCCGGATGATCTCAGCCAGCGGCTTCATATAGATGTTAAAGAGCATTGGGGAGAGGGACGACCCCTGAGGCACCCCACAAGAGAGTGTCCAGGGAGCCGACAGCTCACCCCCCAACCTCACTCGCTGGGTGCGGCCCTCAAGGAAGGAACGGAGCCAGCCAAAGGCCAGACCCCCAATCCCCACCTCCGAGAGCCGCCCCAGCAGGATACCGTGTTCGACGGTATCAAAAGCCACTGACAGGTCGAGAAAGACCAGCAGCGTAGAGCAACCCCTGTCATCCCTCCTCAACAGATCATCGTGCAGAGCGACCAGAGCCATCTCAGTCCCATGACGCAGCCTAAACCCAGATTGGAAGGGGTCCAGGACATGGTTCTCCTCCAGGAATGACTGGAGATGCAGGGCGGCGACCTGCTCGACCACCTTTCCCAGAAAGGGAACATTGGCTATGGGACGATAGTTGGACATATCGTCCACAGCCAGGCCAGGTATTTTAATCATGGGCTTCACCACCATCTCCTTCAGAAGACTGGGAAAAATCCCGTCTCTGAAGGAAGCTGAGGCAATTAGTGAAGCCCATTCGGCATGCTCCCTCCTGCGATCTTAAGCAGCCAGGAAGGGCAAGGGTCGAATGGAGAAGCCGCAGGCCTGCAATGTCCCAGGGCCCTGGAGGCATCCACAGGTGTATCAGGCCCAAACTCAACAAACCGGGGCGACCAAGGTGGCCCAGCACCAGCCACATTGAGGACTGGATCAATGCAACCGGTGTCCAGCTCAGAGCGGATGGCCTTTATCTTAGATTTTAAAAAGGCTGCAAAAGACTCACTAGTGAAATCACTAGGAGGAGGACTGGGCAGACCGGGATTGGTGAGGTCTCGAACCACCCGGAACAGTTCTGCCTGGCAATTTGAGGCCTCACCAATTCTCAGGGCAACAAAAGATCTCCTAGCTGCCCTTATCGCTCGAGAATAGCGACCGGTCGATGCCTTAACTGCAGCCCAATTCAAAGCCGTCCGAGCATTCCGCCATCTGCTCTCTAGCCTTCTCCGCTCTTGCTTCATCACCCGGAACTCCTCGGTAAACCAAGGAGAAGAGCGGGCTCGGCACCAGATCAGGTGCTTGGGGGCGATCCAGTCAGCTACCCCGGCCACCTCCTCATACCACCTTTCGACCAGGGAGTCGACCGGATCATCATCCAGACCGTCTGGCACACTCCCGAGGGCCTCCGAAAACCGCACTGGGTACAGGAGCCCCTGGGGGCGGGCTCAGATGGAAGGGCCCTGCTCCCCACGGGGCGGGGTGGTGATTGAAAGGGAGAAAGTCAGCAGATAGTGATCTGACCATGACACGGGATGGGCCAGCAACCTCCTGACCCCCAGATCAAAGCCCGCCGATGTGGAGGCAAAAACCAGGTCCAACGTGTGTCCTCCCTTGTGAGTGGGGCCGATGACAAATTGGGACAGGTTCATGGAGGCCATGGACTCCATGAACTCCAGAGCTGCTCCTGACAGCCCAGCCTCGGCATGCACATTGAAATCCCCCAACACCAACAGGCGGGGGGACCTCACTAGTGCCGCTGAGATGAACTTGGAGAGCTCTGGGAGGGAGAGTGCAGGGTCGCAGGGAGCACGGTACACAAGCACTATCCCAAACCTGTCCCTCTGTCCCACTACGAGGTGAAGACATTCTAAACCTGGACTCACCAATATCGCGGATCTGCTGACATGAAAATAGTCCCTATACACAATGCCCCCCACTCCCCGCCCCCCCGGCCTGCCCGAATGCTGCACACAGTAGCCCTGGGGCCGAAGCAGCGTGAGGGAAGCCCCCCCTTCGCCCACCCAGGTCTCCGTGAGAAATGCCAGGTCGGCTCGCTCAACCACGATCAAGTCGTGGATGACGGGGATCTTATTATGCACCGACCTGGCATTAATCAGCAAACAGGACAGGCCGGGGGCCCAGACGGAGTGGATCCCTGCCATGTGGCAGTGAGCCAGCAGGTCAGAACGTGGGACAGGCCATAAATGCCTGTCCCGAGTTCTCCTTATCCGATCGACCCGCCAGCCCCAAGCATACTTCCCATGGCCCGACATGACCCTAAAAGGGCACCCTGCAGGCTCCATAAGATCGTGAGATAACCAGGGAAACATAAGAACAAAAGAACATAAGAAGAGCCATGCTGGATCAGGACAACGGCCCATCTAGTCCAGCTTCCTGTATCTCACAGTGGCCCACCAGATGCTTCTGGGAGCGCACGAGACTAGATATCTGTCTCCTGATACCACTCCCCTTCATCTGGCCCTTGAAGTACCCAAACAGCAAACCAAGATCCAAGTAAATGGAACCACAATGTGACAGCAATACAACACAAAGCAAATACAGCAGCAAATTCAAAGCAAATACAAAGAAGTACAATACAATACAACAGCAAGTACAAAGAAAGACAGTGTTAACTAAACCCACCCCCCAAAGGGGAAAAAAAGTAAATAAAGTAATAAAAACACAGGCACCTAGCCAGGCCAGCGGAAGGGCTGACCAACGAAAAAGGGGGAGGTTCAAAAAACGAGTGAGATAGAAGTCCACTCCCCACAGCGGTAGAAGGCCATGTCCGCACCCGCAACGGGATCGCCCCCAGATGGAATCCCACCAGCCAAAGCCGGGGGCGGGGGGGAAATGCCGGCGGCCAACCTGCCGCCCGAGACTGCGGCAGGGCCCCCCAGGAGGAATTCCCTCAGCCATTACTGGGGGGCGGGGGGGAAGCGCCAGCGGCCGACTTGCCGCTCGAGACTGGCTAAGCAGGCCACACCACCGCCCCCGCAGCGGGATCAACCCAGATGGAATCCCTCCAGGCAAGACCAGGGGCAGGGGGAAAATGCCAGCGGCCGCACTGCCACCCGAGTCAGACTGCCGTCCTTGCCACCACGCCTGCTGTGGGGGTCCCCAGATGGTAACCCCGAGCCAGGCCGGGGGGAGGGGCAACCACCGGCAGCCAACCTGCCGCCCGAGACTGCGGCAGGGCCCCCCAGGGTGGAAATTCCCCCAGCCATTTCCCAGGGGCGGGGGGGGAGCGCCAGCGGCTGACCTGCCGCCTGAGTCGAATAGGCGGCCTCGCCGCGGGGGTCCCCAGATGGTAGCCGCCCAGCCAGGCCGGGGGGAAGTGGGAAGCGCCACTGGCTGACCTGCCACCCTAGACCGCGGCAGGGCTGCCCAGGTGGAAATTCCCCCAGAAATTGCCGGGGGGCAGGGGAGAAGCGCCGGCGGCCGACCTGCCGTCCAAGACCGCGGCAGGGCCCCCCAGGTGGAAATTACCCCAGCCATTGCCGGGGGCGGGGGGAAGCGCCAGCGGCCGCCCTGGCACCCAAGACCAGCTGAGCAGGCTGCACCGCCGCGCCCACAGTGGGATCACCACAGATGGAATGCCCCCAGCCAAGGCCGGGGGCGAGGGAAAACGCCGGGGGCCGACCTGTCGCCCGATTTGGAATGGCGGCCTCGCCGCTGCACCCAACGCGGGGGTCCCCAGATGGTAGCCCCCCAGCCAGGCTGGGGGGGAGGGGGAAGCGGCGGCGGCCAACCTGCCGCCCGAGACCGGCTAAGCAGGCCTCACCACCGCGCCCACAGTGGGATCACCCTGGATGGAATCCCCCCAGCAAAAGCTGGGGGCAGGGGGAAAACGCCGGGGGCCGACCTGCCGCCCGATTCGGAATGGCAGCTTTGCCTCTGCACCCACCACAGGGGTCCCCAGATGGTAGCCCCCCAGCCAGGCCGGGGTGGAGGGGGAAGCGCCAGCAGCCAACCTGCCGCCCAAAACCGCGGCAGGCCACCCAGGTGGAAATTCCCCCAGCCATTGCCAGGGGGCGAAGCATCGGCAGCTGACCTGCCGCCCGAGACCAGCTAAGCAGGCTTCAACACTGCGCCTGCAGCAGGATCACCCCGGATGGAATCCCCCCAGCCAAGGCCGGGGGCGTGCGGAGGGGAACGCCGGCAGCCAACCTGCCACCCGAGTCGTAATGGCAGCCTCACCTCCATGCCCGCAGCGGGGGTCTCCAGATGGTAGCCCCCCAGCCAGGCTGGGGGGGGGTGGGAAGCGCCGGCGGCCGCCCTGCCGCCCGAGACCAGCTAAGCAGACCTCACCGCTGCGCCCACAGTGGGATCACCCCGGATGGAATCCCCCCAGCCAAGGCCGGGGGGGGAACCGGCAGCCATCCTGCCGGCCGAACTACAAGCCCGGAGCCAAGCCGCCGCCCATGCCGATAACTCACCACAAAGATGGAACGGCTCCAGCGGCCAGGCTCCAGCGATGGAAAAAGGGCTCTGTGGCAACAGCCAGAAAAGGGCTCCAGCAAAGGAAAAAGGGCTACGAGGGCGCCGCGGCAACAGCCAGAAGGCCTGAGATGGGGGGGGGAATCAATGCTATTAATACTCAGCCCCCGAAGACTCTGCAACTCTCCGCCGGTCCCTGGCATGGACCCGAAAACTAAAAAGCCATAGCGGCCAACACAGCCAAAACAACAACAGTAAGTAAAACAACACAAAATCCAAGATAAAATAAAAATAAAACACAGCATTACAGGGAAAAACAAAAACCCCGGCGCAGTCGTCGCAACTGCAATCTTTTGAGGTTTAAGTAAGCATTAAATAACTTAAGATTCTTATAATACCCTGAACACACATTTCCTCTAATAGTACAAACAGTAATATGAAGAGAAAAGACAAGGCACGTGGAAGAGGAGTTCTTGCCACATGGCACCATGAGCCCAATGGGTCTGTTTCTAACTCCATGGCTAGTCTTGAATAAGATAAAAAGAAGTGGGCAGCACAAACATGGATTTCTAATGTCTCAAGTAGTTTGGATCTTGGTCCAACAATAACTGGAGTATGCAGTGTCTGGGGGAAATAAGTCACAGATGGAGGCCAAAGCTTATGCTGAGAATTTTTAAAAATTCATCTTAAAATATATCCTTACATACATATTATAAACACACATTTAATAAAGGAGATCACCCACCCTTTTCATCACATTGTGGATAAGGGCCACACGCCTTTTTGTCTCTTTCATGCTTAAATGCATTTCCCATCAAAATACCTATTTACATAGGTAAGCTGCCAAATACTGAATTGTAAAATACAAAGAAGACAGAACTGCAATGAACATATTATTGAATGAATGAACATTTCCAAAGGACATATTCCTGAATGTTGAAACATTCCGAAAGATGTGTTTGCAGCTGACGTAAGAAGGGGAAATTGTTGAACAATGTAGTTGCCCTGATCCTTTCTTCAGGTGCCAATGTTTATAGCGCTGCTGTACTAGGAGAGAGCGACGAAAGTTAATCCAACCCCACATTTTTCCTTGTCTGCAAGTTCTGATTTTAAACCATCAGAAATTTAGGAGCTTTGAGGCCAACCAAGATTTCAAATTAATAATCTGGCAATATATCACATAACCCATTGCTTTTCAGCTGTCTGTTATATTCAGATTTCCTAAAGCAATGAAATTGAATCAAAACCATCTGTAACTATGGACTGCAGATATATTTTATATACTGTATTACAATAAAACACTGCAGTAGAGAATGAGTTCCTAGTCTAGTACAAATTATATGGCATTACCTGAAAGTACATGATGCAGCAGCCCTGTTGAAGATAGGCTTGTCTGGTCGGTACTGAAACCCCTATGTATACTGTGATAAGTACCTAGAATGGACATTTAGCAAAATGCCAAATACATTGCCATGTCTGCCACAGCCAGATTAACTGATGCTACTTATAAATTTATTTATTTATTTATTTATTACACTTATTAACCACCCGATTTTCCCCATAGGGAACTCAGGGCGGTGTACAGACGCCACCCAAAGGTGACTCCCCAAATACAAAAAAAATCCCCACAGCCTAACCAATCAGAACCTAACAAAATACAATAATATAAAAATACTACATAAAACACTCATACAAAAATAACTGATAAAATAAGCACTCAAGCCAATTAACCAATACAAAATCAATGGCGAGGTTAGATCTGGCAAGAAACTAATCCGCAGAAGGGGAAAACCAACAATATCACAGTATGCTCAGAGGGCCCCGAAGCATTGCCTGAAGAGCCAGGTCTTTAAGGCCCTTCTAAAGGCAGGCAGTGTCTCCGCCTGCCTGATTTCGGCTGGCAGCTTATTCCAAGAGGCCGGGCCAACCACCGAAAAGGCCTGATTCCTGGTGGACACTCTACGGGCCTCTCTTGGTGTTGGTACTCTTTAAGAAAGAGTAGATGAAGCTCTGGTTGGCCGGGACGTGGTTAGTCTCTGGGAGATCCGCTCCGCCAGATAGATAAAGAAAACTGTTACAGTAGCTTTCCCGGTCATCATATTTCTGGGCACATTCAATGCATTGATTACGAGCTATTAATACTACACAACCTGAGTACAAGCTGAAGGAACATATGCTTGAACATAAACCTGCACACACTTTGACATATTGAGGGGAGCTCTGTTAAAAGTATATAACCCTATTATGCGGATAGGGATATGTTATGTTGAAGAAAATATATAAACCATTAGCAGAGATTAGCAGTGTTGCGGAAGAATAAATGCACTTAGTGTTTAAGGAGCTAGGAGACAAATGATCAAGGCAATAGAACTTAGTAGAAAACTTATATTACATATGTACACATGACAAAGAGCATTATAGAACAACAATATACAAAGCACAGCATAACAGAGAATGGGGAAAGCTGCCTCTCACCTTAGACAGTTACAATTTACACTGATTTGCTTGATACCAATATACACAAAGCAATATGATCTAAGCCAGGCCTGCCCAACAGGTAGACCGCGGGCTACCAGTAGCCCACGAAGGGTTCAAAAGTAGCCCGCCGGCCACCAATAAAAAAGTGAGGGGATACATTCTCCACCCCACCCTCCCACATCCCAAAGACCAACACCGCCCCAGCAAAGTTCTGGGTCTGCCAGCCCACTCTCTTAGCCGAGCAGGGTAGTTCAAGGGCCATGGTATGGCCCCCTGCTCCTCCCACTGGCCAGATGATCGAGCAGGTGCAAGGGAAGCATGTGCACTGTCAGCCTTCCCATAGGAATGAATTGAAAATCAGTTAATCTGATCCAGACGAGCATGTGCTTGGGATGGACAAAATTTGTAAGTAGAGGTATTAGTGTAGTAGCCCTCCGATACTTTGGGCCAGAAAAAGTAGACCTTGGCCTGTTCCAAGTTGGACAGCCCTGATCTAAGCCAATCACACACTACATGGGATGAGGTGATTTAGCGATACCACCTGTACTTAACCATCCTGACCTATCAGTACTGATGATTCTTTACACCTGTGACCTAGACCTAATGCACATTCTTGTCTAGCCTATGACATAGCATTTTACACAGGATCCATTTTGTAATGTGTTAAATATATATACAGACATTTTGTCAAAACTAACATCCTTTTCTCAACCTGCCATCCTCAGCAGCTTGTTTTAAAGGAACATGAGAGAGCTCTCTTTGGCCACTGCCTCAAGGCTGTGGGAGTGCCTTTACAAGGGAGGCTATGCTGGCCCCTCCCTACTGCCATTTTACTAACTGGCAAATGCCTTTTTTGTTTCTGGCCCCTCACTACTGCCATTTTACTAACTGGCAAATACCTTTTTTGTTTCAGCAATGAACTGACTGGTCAGGAAGGAGCTTTTACAGAGGGGAGCTGTAGTGCCTGATGTGCTTTGAACATTCCAGTTAATTCCACTGTGTTTTAATGTTATAATCTGTTTGATTTGTGTTTTTTTACTGTGGCTCTGCTGCATCTGTTTGCTGCTCTGTTGTGAGCCACACTGGGTCTCAGTTTTGGGAGACAAATGGGACATGCATCAGATAAAAAAAAAAGAAAGGTGAAGAAGTAAGTAGAACAAATTAAAACAGGACAATGATCATAGAGATTGTGTTGTTCTGCTCTTTCAGAGTTAAGTAGCACTAAGAGTGCTGCCAAAAAACATGAGTTGTGCACTCACCGTGCCTCATTCACGTAATTTTACAGGATGTCCAGTGATGTCATCTTAAAATTCTATCCATCCCATAGTTTTCCATAATTTCTTTCATCTTATTTCTTTATTTAAAAAAAATGAGGGAAGGACAGAAGAGCTGCATAGCGTCTTTTAGCTGGTAGGCATATGAGTGGATAAATGCCTGTACTGCAGCTAAAATGGTGCTTGTGACCTGGGGTTCAATCCCAGGTAGCCAGCTCATGGTTGACTTCTGAGGTCGGTAAAATGAGTACCCAGCTGGTGGTGGGGGCAATGTGTAGCCTGCATAATTAAAAATTGTAAACCGTCCAGAGTGTGCTTGAAGTGCTATGGGGTGGTACATAAGCAGAACATTTTATGTCAGGAAGCATCCTAAAAACCACTGAAGAAGTGTTAAAGATATTGTGAAATATGGTATTATCATAGATATTGGGCAGTAGATATGATACTGAGCAATAAGGAACGGACGAAGCCTTAACTCAATATTTAATACCAGCTGGAATTAACTTGCAGGGTGGATGTTTGTGTGCCTTATCATTGGAACCTGGTGTTTTATCACACACTGGGGTTGGTGATTCCAAATGATCCCTTGCTGGGGAGTCAGGGGTAGGTTGTTTACTTAACATTATTCCCATTATCATAGAATCCTAGAATCCTAGAATCACAGAGTTAGAAGAGACCTCAAGGGCCATCCAGTATAACCCCCTTCCACGCAGGAACCCGCATCAAAGTACTCCCGACAGATGGCCATCCAACATCTGCTTTAAAACCTCCAAAGGAGACTCCATCTCTATCCCAGGGACAGCATATTTCACTGCTGAACCACTCTAACCATCAGGAAATTCTTCCTAATGTTCAAATGGAATCTCTTTTCCTGTAGTTTGAAACCATTGTTCTGAGTCCTAGTTTCTGAAGCCATGAAAAACAAACTTGTCCCTTTTTGATATCACATCCTTTCAAATGCTTAAACATGGCTATCATATCCCCTCTCAGCCTTCTTTTTTTTAAGGCTACACATTCCCAGCTCTGTAAACCGCTCCTCATAAGACACTTCTTCCAGATATTTAAGCATCCTGGACACCATCCTCTGGACCCATTTGAGGTTGTCATCATCCTACAGTACTTCAGGTGGGGTGTGAACAGAGCATAAGAGAGTGGTACTATCACCTCCCTTGCTCTAGTACAGGCATGTCCAAACTTTGGCCCTCCAGACGTTCTGGACTGCAACTCCCACAGTCCTTTGCCTTTGGCAATCTAAGCTTAGAATTCTGGTACTTGTGGTCCAAAACATCAAGAGGGCCGAAGTCTGGGCATGCCTGCTCTAGAAACTATGCTTCTGTTGATGCAACCAAGAATCGCATTGGTATTCTTGGCTGCCGCATAACATTGCTGACTCATGTTCTATTTGTGGTCTACCCAAACCCCCGCGTCCCTTTCACATATAATCATACAATCATAGAGTTGGAATACACCTCAAGAGCCATGCAACACAACCCCCTGCCATGCAGGAACCTGCATCAAATTACCCTTGACATATGGCCATCCAGCCTCTGCTTAAAAACCTCCAAAAAAGGAGACTCCACCACCCTCTGTGGCAGCATATTCCACTGGTGAACAGCTCTAACCTTCAGGAAGTTCTTCCTAATGTTCAAATAGAATCTCCTTTCCTGTAGTTTGAAACCATTGCTGAGTCCTAGTCTCTGAAACCATGGAAAACAAGCCAGCCCCCTCTTCGATATGACATCCTTTCAAATATTTAAACAAGGCTATCATATTCCCTCTCAAACGTCTTTTTGTAAGACTAAACATTCCCAGATCCCTAAGCCGTTCCTCATAAAAAATATGTTCCAGAACTTTAACCACCTTGGTTGCCATCCTCTTGACCTGCTCGAGGTTGCCAACAAACCTTTTTAAGTTGAGGAGTGCAGAATTCTACACAATACTCCAGGTCGGATCTGACCCTAACCCTAACCCTATCACTTCCCTTGCTCAAAAACTATGCTTCTGTTGATGCAACCAAAAATCACATTGGCTTTCTTGACCACCACGTCACAGTGCTGGCTCATGTTCAATTTGTGGTCCACCCAGACTCCCAGATACCTTTCACATGTACTATGTTCCAGCCAGGTGTCTCCCATCCTATATCTATGCAATTCATTTTTTCTGCCTAGCTGCAGGACCCTACAATTTGGTATCATCTGCAAATTCAATCAGTTTACTCTCTATTCCTTCCTCCAAGTCAATAACAAAGATTTTGAATAGCACAAGACCCAGAACAGAACCCTGGGGCATCCCACTGGTCACCTCTCTCCATTCTGAGGAGAAGCCATTTACTATCACCCTTTGCATACATTCAACCAACAACAAATCCACCTAACAATAGCATGATCTATCCCAGAGTCTACTAACTTCTTTGCAAGTATATCATGGAGAAACATATTGAAGGCCTTACTGAAATCAAGGTAAACAACATCCACAGCATTCCCTTCATCCACCAGGCTTGTAACTCTATCAAAGAGATCTAGAAGAGATCTAATTAGTCTGGCATGACTTGTTTTTGAAAAACCTGTTTTGACTTCTAGTAATGACAGCATTTCTTGTTAAATAATTATAGACTGTCTGCTTAATAATCTGTTCTAGAATCTTTCAAGCTGACT
>JAHTLZ010000007.1:18107553-18145992 GCA_023846285.1 Phrynocephalus versicolor | reverse complement strand
ATATATATATATATTCCCTTCTTCAGTCTGTGGGAACTTCCCCTGTTCTCCATGAATTCTCAAAGATTAATGCCAATGGTTCTGAAATTACTTCTGCTAGTTCTTTTAATATCCTTGGGTGTAATTCATCTGGCCCCAGAAACTTAAATTCATTTAGGGTTTCCAGGTATTCCCAATTTCCATACTACCTTCCTACCTATTCTATGCTGCAATTTCCATCCCACCTCATTTACTCTTCAACTCAACTGAACTCTTTTTTCCTTTCTCGAGAAAACGGAGGCAAAGAAGGTGTTGAGTAGTTCTGCCTTGTCCCTATCTCCTGTTAGTAATTGGTTATTTTTGCCATGCAGAAACGAGATCATTTTCTCATTTTTCCTTTTGCGATGGACATAACTTTTAAAAAAACATTTTTACTGTCTTTAATCTCTTGGTAAGTCTAAGTTCATTCTGTGCTTTAGCCTCCCCCTGCATATACTGGCCATTTCTATTCCTCTTTGGTGCATTCCCCATTTTTCCATTTCCTGTACATGTTTCTTTTTAATCATTAGCTGAGTTGAAAGTCCTTTAGTCCACGATTACAGTTTCCTTAGACATCTCCCATTTTTCTTTTTGTTGGAACAATTTTAGATTATGCCTTTAATATCTCACTTTTAAGGAATTCTCATTCATCTTGGACTATCTTCTCTTTCAGTGTCTTGGTCCGTGGAATTATAGGCAATAATTCCCCAAGTTTACAAAATTGGCTTTCTTAAAGTCCAAGATACTTCTCTGGCTTTACTTAGCTTCCCCTTCCCACTGTATAACAAATTCCAAAAGAACATGGTCACTTCTACCAAAAGATCCCATAATACCCTGATCTTGTTTAAGATCAGATCTAAAATAGCTGTTCCTCTTGTTGCCTCCTACACCTTCTGGAACATGAAATTTATTGGACCTTGTGTTCTTAGCTGAGTTGGACTGCCAACATATGTCGGGATTAGAGATGGGCACAAATCAAAAAAATGGCATTTCGTTTGTCATTTGGAGGATCCGTTTCGGTTCGTTTCCGTTTTTCATGATTTTTTGCAAAAAAAATTGTTTTTGTTTTCATTCGTTTTGTTACCATTTCGTTACCATTTATTTCATTTTTTGTGATTTTTTTTAGGATTTTAAGCAATTCACTCATATTGCAGTAACGGAAACGAAATGCACGACAAAATTTCCGGTGTTTCTGTTAGTTTTGTTTCATTTTAGAGACAAAATTCGTTTGTCGTTTCGTTACGTAACGAAACAAAAAATGAAAACGGAAACAAAAAATTGTTTGTTTCGTGCCCATCTCTAGTTGGGATAGTTAATATCTCCCATTAGTACTACATCTTTCCCTTTTGACTGTGTTCTGCTCACTGAAGGCATCATCCAACTCCTCTGGTTGGTTTGGGGGGGGTCTATAATATACCCCACAGTGGCATATTTCTCATATTCTTCCCATTGATTCTCACCCAAATATTCTCAGCATGATTTCCCAGGTGTGTATCTGGGATTTCTTCAGCAGTATAAATGCCCTTAGAATATAAAGCTACTCCTCCCCCTTTTTTATTAGGTCTGTTCCTCTGAAACAGGTTATACACTCCAATAACTACATTCCAATCGTAAATCTAATCCGATTGGGTTTCAGTGATGCCAATTATATCATATTTATTTCTCTGTATTAGGAGTTCCAGTTCCTCCTGTTTGTTTCCCATTCTGTGCATTGGTGTAGAGACATTTAAGGCTGTGTGTCCTTCTTACAAGCTGTTTTTCCTCGCACTGTTGGGCTGTAATACTTCTACTCCTGCTGCAGCATTTGGGCTATTCCCCAGAACCCCTTCTGGATTCCTGCCCTTAAGTAAAATGTCTCCTTCCCCCTGAGAACTCAGTTTAAAGCTCTCCTTATCAAATCTGCAAGCCTCCTTGCAAAAAGATTCCTACCAGCAGTGGTGAGGTGCAGCCTTCCCCCTCCCAATAGCCCATCTAAAAGAAATAGCAAACCATGGTTCAAGAATCCAAATTGTTCCTGCTGGCATCATTCTTTCCCTTCTTGAGACATGTCCTATGCCTAATTAACTTTTAAAATGGCTACAGATACTTACTTTGGGCATAAAACAGATCACAGAAGTGCTGTCTATGTTAGTTCTTTAGTCCACGAGGCAATTCCAAAACATGTTTGTTGAATCTTGGCTCTAATATTGCAATTAAAAGTGTCCAGTCCATCTGACAAAGCATTCAACGACCTCCTTCTCCAGTAAATTCCACTGGCTCACAACATACTGTGTAAAACATTTACTTGAACATGTCCTAAACAAAATAGAATTTTTTGGAGGATGCTTATACAATGCCTTGGCACAGTAGTATAATAAAGCCTAAGGTGTATGTTTTGAATTTGACTTTGGAGATTCTAATCTCTTGGCAGAGTACATAATATCTGAACATTCCACAACTGGAAGAAGCTTCCCAAACAGCCGGGGGCAGTGTCATTGTGATTAAATGTTCATAATTTTGCAAGAGCTACATAAATGCTGAAAGATAAGAATTGACTGTTATCTTTCTGTATGCCAAATCCTGATATACTATCACTCAGTATGGGATTATTTCATCAGCTTCCATAATGGCACATAAAGGAAAGAAACAGCCATTCTATAAGACTAGCTTTTATCAGACCTACACTTTGTATAGTGTCTCTCCAGTTTTTGTACCTGTCTTATCTAACATGGCACACAGTGCTCTAACTACTCCAGACAGTAAGATATTCTTAGGAGCAGCCTTAAAGGACCTTGGATTAATAGAGTGAAGTTCTAAGAATGTATTATGGTAAATGTGTTTATTAAAAACATATACAGCAAGCAGAGTGAAACAGGTGGACAAATAAAGAGAGAGGCTTGAATATTGCATTGTCACCTAGCCAAAAGTGAAAAACATTTTCCCCAACCCAGCCTTCCATAGCACCTAAAATTTCAGTTCCAGGTAGTTCCATTATCTTTCTTTCTATAACTGCAATTAAAACTATCCTATTCCTCAAGTAGAGCTGCTTGGGATCAGAGTGGTTTGATAACTGGCTGCTGAGTCTGAGGTTGGACGTTTGATTCCCCATTGTGCCTCCTACGAGGAGAGTTAGCCTGTGTGGTCTTGGGCAAGCTGCACAATCCCAGGGCACTCCGAGAAGAAGGAAAATGGTAAACCTGGGTATGCTTTACCTGAGAAACATTGAAAAAGTGTCACTGCAAGTCAGAATTGGCTCGATGGCACAAGATGGTGGTGGTGGTGGTGAGTCCTGCATCCTACATATGTCAGGATCTTAGTAACATCTAAATTATGCCTTGTTCCACCATATATTTTGCTACTAGGCTTGATCTGCCTTCCTAAATCTAGGAGTGTTAACTGCCCAATAACGACACATCATTTGCTACACAAGAACTTTTATAAAGCTGATAATCACCTCACTTTGCAGACATAAAGAATTTGAGGGTGGAAAACCATTTATTTGAAAGCACATGAAAATGACACTGTGGTTCAATCAATCAATAAAAGTCAGTTGAAAAAAATATTTTCAGTTATAAACATTTGCAAAATGTTACAATAAGTCTCCATATTTTGTATAGCTATGTAACCTTTGGTTCTTTTAATAAGGCTCTTCATTGTGTCTTTGTTTCTGTGTTGCCATGTAGTCTTTGACTCTTCTATCAAATAACCGTGTCTATGACTGTACAATAAAATTTGATTTGATTTGATTTTAAAATGACATGTGCACAGTCTTATCTGGTATGAATATTAATGGATTTGAAAAATTGTTAAGCGAGTTGATCTTGAATTTTTAAAAAAGTGATGGTAAATATAGCTGGAAGCTTGCTGCTTTGGAAAATGCCTTTGAAAGAAAAAAAAACAAGCATTTCCGTAGATCATCAATAAAATAACCATTGTCCATTTGTGCAGGAATGATGTCCCGCTGAATGCTACAGCTGGACACATGGGTGTGGTTTCCCCCAACCATGCCGGCATAATGAGTCACTATACGCTAGGGAAGGGTAAGAATTTCATTCAGTGCATTGTTTTTACAAGAATTTGGCAAAGTTGATATAGTCCTCAATAACACAGAATCTAACTGACCTTTTAAAAATGAATATGCAAAATGAACCCCCTCATCTGTTTCTATTGCATTATTTTTTATTTATAACAGTGCATTTGTATAGTATTTAGTAAGGTAATTGTTCATTAGCCACTTAAATATAGTGCAGCCTTCAAACAACAATGCTAGTAAAAAAAAAAATTGAAAGCACAAGACTCAGCATATGACCTCACAGAATTTGTCTTGGGTTAATGTAAACTTCTCTGTATTACACTGTGATATTTTAATTGTTTTTCCAGAATTTTTATAATTATTCTCGGAATATGAATTTGAAGTGTCCTCCTCCCATCACAAACACACCTCTTCTTTCTCATCCCTTTTTACAATTACCACTATTTTCCTACCTACTCTTTTGTTGGCATCCAGGTCGCTTTCACTTAAAAAATCAGCAAGTGAGATAGCATTGAACTGACAAAAAAGGTAAGCATGTACTGTATCAGTTTTTCACCATAGCTGTCACACTATAGAGTGCTAAACTGGAAAAAGTGGTTTTAAATGCAGTTTAGAAATTGCCTTGTACTTATGCTTACCTTTGTGAACAGAAGGTAAGGAAACGGAATAGATTTAACTCTTGCAATGTGCCCCACTTAGTACATCATTACTGATTTTATCTGGACATGTCCAACCATGGCTCTAAAGGACTGATATAAGTGATCAGACAAGCCCAAAGCAAGATGAAACAATGAGTCAAAACACTACTAAAAACACAGGTCAGATGCAGGGGAGTGGTATCAGGAGACAGATATCTAGTCTCGTGTGCTCCCAGACACATTTGGTGGGGCCAATGTGAGATACAGGAAACTGGACTAGATGGGCTTTGGCTCTTCTTCTTATGTTATTATGCTCTTATGTTCTTAAGTCAACCTGGTGGAACAAAACACATGACAAAAATATGAGATCACTAATGTTGTATAGACAATAAAATTAATATTGTGAGGAAAACTGAGAATCATAGCACAAATAGTGAGGCCCATTTTATCACTTTCTGAAATTGATACATGCGAAGCCTTCAATTTAAATAGGACTGTTAATGATAAGGCATTTCAGAGGTCATGAGGTCAGAGGATCACCAAAGTTCAGAAACAATTTGACAGCACAAAATCACAACACAATAATCTCTAGTCTAGATTTAAAAAAATCATGTCAAGTCAGAAACTAGCAGGAAGAGCATTCAGCAATTAGTAAATTTTCCCCTTTGATGTCTTTTGACCTCCACCCCCAAAATGTGGAGGTCTCCTTGAGAACAGGAGAAAATTTGGAACCACAAAGAAGGCTTTTATTATGTTTCAAAAGAAAGTGATGATCCCCTTAATTATTTATATTATTTTATTTAAAATATTTCTCTCTCACCTTTCTCCTGAAAAGAATCCTAGGCAGCCAACAAACTAGTAAATTTTAATTAGGTTCCAGGCAAGTAAATCTGATAAAGTTAATTAATTATATGTGAATAAACTAATATTGACTCCGTTCATAATACTAATGCCTAGAATCTCTTTATCTTCTTTAATAGCATTTACTAATAGTTCTACAACTAAAGTGAACAATCCAGGGAAAGGGAGGCATCCTTTGTCTAGTCCCCCAGCCCAGAGGCATACGTGCTGTTTCCCCATCATTTGCTATGACTATGCAGCTACAGTATACAGTAGGACGCTGGTATCTGCTGGGGATTAGTTCCAGGCCTTCCCGTGCATAATGAAAACTGTGGATAAGAGAGAACACCTACCCACCCACCTCCAAACTGCTGTTTCCTGACAGTAGCTTGCTTTATGACTGCTATTTTGAGACAGTAGCTTGCTTTACAGATGCTATTTGAGACAATAGCTTGCTTTACACCTGCTGTTTTTGACAATAGCTTGCTTTGTGGCTATTGAATTATTTAATTTTTTTCCTCTGTCAACCGTGGACAACTGAATCAGTGGATAATGAATCAGTGGATATGGGGGTCCTACTGTATTGTCAATATAATTGATCTATTACCTTAATTATCTTTTTTAGTACTGACCATTTCACAGATTCAGACACCTTGAAAATACCTAATGAGAATATACCTGCCTTAACCTTTTGTATATATATTACATTTATTTCATTTTGCTCTTTAATGTTCAGATTGGCCATTTGCCTTTCCAGCATAAAACCACCTTGATCTTCTTCAATGTATTTAGAAATACAAATATTCAATCTCTTTGTTCATATCATTGTAAATATATTACCATACTGGTTTCTTAGAGAAATAAGCCTATAAATTTCAGTCAGTAGGGTCTCTTTCTTTTTAAAATTAGTATTGGGTTAACATGCTTATGCTAGACACATTTCACAGAAGATGCTGCTCAAGTATGATACTGTGCTTCATATCAAAAATATCAAAGTGAAGAGATAACAGAATATGAGTTTAATAATAATAGTAATAATAATAATAATATAGGCACTGAACCAATGAAATTTCCAGATTGTTAAAGAAAAAACACACAGCAAGTTGTGTGGGACAGGACTGGAAATTTCCACTCTGTAAAGGGGTCAGATTGGATGACTCCCCCCCCCCCATTACATTATTTCCTTTAAGACATTGCAGACTTATTGGATGTGTGCAGGGATAAGTAACAGATTATTTCTATGTGCTTTCCTCCTGATTGTGAATTGCCATGGCTTTGACAGATAATGCATTTTGCAGACATTTCAGGTTAAAGCCCTTTATATGCTAGAGCCAAGGAAAGATTATATACAGAAAGAGGCAAACCCCCAAAGTGTATATTTCAGCAAGGTCAATCGTACACAGGTATTTAAACATACACACATACATACACAACACACACACACACACACACACACACACACACACACACACACACACAACTTTTCCTCGTGAAGAAATTTTACACTTGTATCCAAAGGTGGGAAAATTCCTTTATTACAAAAGTATGCATTAGACAGCATCAAAACCTCCTTTTGCAGTTGTTTTTTCTGACCGCAGATTTTTCTCAAGGGATTGTCACAACTGCTTCGCACTGCAATTATTTAAGAGCTCATGCTTTTACTCGCTTGGAACAAAACAATGTTATAACACAAAACAATGTGAAGTTTTATATTAAAACTTTTCCTACACCACTCATAACTTTTAGCAGGTGAGCTGTAATGTAGATTTCTTTGAAAGATAAATAATGTACATGTTCAGTATGGTACTAAATCTCTGGACAGCATATTGAAATATTAATATAATATTAAATTACTACCACTATAGTTTTGGCAGTTGTAATACTTGCACTTTCCATCCAAGAATCACAATCTATTAGAAGGTCTTTAAAGCATGATGGTTATGCTATCCTTAGCCAAGGTTAGATAACAAAGCCAACAGTGACAAGGCAGCAAATTAAAGGCAACAATGGCAACATATTCTGCCAGATTCTTCCCCCACTCATGCATACATCATTATTCTAATAATATAAGAATGCACGAGCCATGATGAGTCAAACAAACAAACAAAAACCCAACCTAATCCATCATTCTGTTCTCACTGTCGCCAACCTGGCAGTTAGGATCCAGCCAGGAAGCCCACTTGAAAGAACCATTCCTCAAGGGGGTGAAAGGGATGGCTTGTAGGTATAGTACCTTTTTGGCAGCTGCCCCCAGGCTATGGAACACCCTCCCAAGTGAGACCCGCCTGGCACCAACACTGGTAACATTTCGGCTCCAAGCAAAAACCTTCCTGTTTCAGAAGTTTTTTTAACTGACATAATATAGACTGTGGGTCCTGATGGCAATTATAGTGTTTTGTATTTAAATGTTTTATTGTTTTTAGTTGTTCACTGATGTTTTAATGTTTTAATTGCTTTAACTGTTCATTTTAATTGTAAGCCGCCCAGAAACCTTTGAGTAGTGGGCGGTGTATAAGTTGCATAAATAAATAAATAAATAAAGTAGTAGCTCAGCTGTGGCCCAATGGTTATGGAAGAAAATCCACCCATCTCAGGTCCATTAAACAGTTTTTAAAAAAATACTATATACCTCACACATATACATTAAATACATTCAAGAATGCGAGCAGAATGCCTGTCTTCCAAGCAAAGATTAATACTGGTGTTCTGGTCTCAGCTGTACATAGTCTTAAATAGAGATGGGCACGACTTAGCGGTATTCCCGTTTCCGTTTCCATTACTCGGTTCCGTTACTCTACGGAAACGGTAACGGGAATTACTCCGCCAGAATTCGAGCTCGAACCGACGAACGAACAATTTTGGTCTAATTTGTCGTGCTCGTTACTTGCATCGCGCGATCGCACGATGCCACGCGGCACAGAAAAAAAGTTTTTAAAAGTTAAAAAAACCCGGTTCCCAGCCAAAAAGCAGGCGGAAAAATGCCTGCCGTGCCTCAGGGCACCTACCAGAGGGGTGGTTTCTGGAGGTCCCCGGCTCCCCCCCTCCTCCGTCCTGGGCTGCTCTGGTGGGACTCGCCGCAGGCTCGCAGCCAGCAACAAGCCCAGTCTCGCCGCCAGCCGCCGCAAATTAAAGCGCAAGCAAGCGGCACGGACGGCACAGGAAGAAAGTTTTAAACTCTCCCCCCACCCATTCCCAGGCCAAAAAGCAGGCGGAAAAATGCCTGCTTGACTAAGGGCGCAGGGCACCTACCGGAGGGGTGGTTTCTGGACGGGGGGGTCCTGGCCTCCTCCCCCTCCATCCTGGGCTGCTCTGGTGGGACTCGCTGCAGGCTCGAGTCGCAGCCAGCAACAAGCCCAGTCTCGCCGCCGCCCGCCGCAATTAAAGCACAAGCAAGCGGCACGGACGGCACAGGAAAAAAGTTTTAAACTCCCCCCCCACCCATTCCCGGGCCAAAAAGCAGGCAGAAAAATGCCTGCTTGACTAAGGGCGCAGGGCACCTACCGGAGGGGTGGTTTCTGGAGGGGGGTCCCGCCTCCCCCCCGTCCTGGGCAGCCGGACTCGAGTCGCCATGCCATGCGGTGCGGGCGGGTGATCCAAAATGGGGCGGTGAACGCAATATTGTTTTTGAAATCGTGGTCCAAAAACACACAAGCACAACAGAAACACGCGAAAATTTATAAACTGCCAGATTTTTCACAGTAGCAGTGGGTTTTTTCTTGCAACAAAATGTCTCTCCTCTCCTCCTCTGTCCTCCATTTATTTTATTTTATTTTATTTTTTTACACCTGCACAATGATGGGCTGGCCGAGTGACCAGCCATGTGGGAGTGGACGACCATGCAAATTTTTGGAGCCATCCCACCAATCGCATGGCCACTTGGCCATGGAGACTTCTGGGATGTGCCAAAAAGCCCCCTAAAACCTGCCCTAGCCCCCTAACCCTAACCCTAATCCTTGACTCCTTACCCATACGTCACAGACTGTCTTCTTAGTGGGTCAGAGAGGCACCCAGAGGTGCAACCCACTAGCCCACCGTAACCTTACCCATCACTAGCCTAACCCTAGCCCTTGCACTAACCCACCTTAACCCTAAGCCAGATCTACTTGCATTGCACTACACGCAAGTACGATTGCCTTCTTTGTGAGACATAGCAGGTGCGACCCAGTCATGGTTCTCCTGGACGGATGGTCGTACCAGTGCACCGGTCTCATAGTCTGCAACTGGTATGCATATCCATATGGCTATGCATGCCATTTTGCAGCAGCAGGTGAGGAGGGGAGACCCCCATGTTGAGGGGTCTCTTGGAGCCTGCTTCCCCTTCCTAGTGGGGGAGGATAGGAGGCACCCACGGGTGCCTCCAGGAGCCCGCTTTCCATTCCTAGCGGGCCAGAGGAGGCACCCACCCCACAGAGGTGCCTTCAGGAGCCCGCTACCCCCCAAAAAAACCAGTACTAACGAAAACGAAAAAATGAAAAAACAAACCGACTAATTTTTGCGAATTTTCGCGAAAAACGGAAACGACCCGAAACGGAACCAGCCCGACTAACGACAACTCGAAAAAAAAATTTTCAAGTCGTGCCCATCTCTAGTCTTAATAAATTTAGAGTTAGTGATAGAGAGTTCAGTTAAACACTGTGGATATTAGGACAGCCAGCCTGTGTGGCCTTGGGGAAGCAGCACAGTTTTCACGATGCCTCCAGAAGAAGGGAATGGTAAACCACTCTGAGTACTCCCTTACCTAGGAAACCCTGAAAAGTGGTTGACTTGATGTCACACAGTTATTATTAACGTAAAGAATGAGCCTTCTAGCTTCTTTTGCTCATCTCATTATCTCATCTACCCTGAAAACTCACAGGATATCAAAATCAAGGAAGACTTATTCTACAGAAATTACCTGACTTGTCAGGAAGAATTAAATCTGAGAGGTGATGCCTTGCTGGTTTTGCATCTGACAAGAACTAAATCACAGGTCAAGCTTTCCCTGACTGATGGACGACCTATGTTATAAATTGTTAGTTTTAATGTTGCCTTCTAATGCTGTAAGATACCCCTCATTTCCTTGTTTCTCAAACTGAATGTGTCTTAATTGTAAAGTAAAGATAAAGGTTTCCCCCCCCACACACACGCGTGTGTGCTAGTTGTGTTAGACTAGGGGTGGTGCTCATCTCTGTATTCAAGCCAAAGAGCCAGTGTTGTGCAAGTCCATGGCCATGTGGCCGGCATAGCTGCAAGGAAACTCTGTTTTACCTTCCCACTTTTTACGGCAGTACCTATTTATCTACTTGCATATACATGCTTTCAAACTGCTAGGTTGGCAGGAGCTGGGGTTAACAGCAGGAGCTCACTCCGCTGCACCCGGGATTTGAACCACTGAGCTGCCAACTTTGTAGCTGACAAGTTTTCTGTATATTTTCTCTCCTTACTGTAAGCCACCTTGGGTCCTTTTCCAAGGAGAAAGGTGAGGTAAAAATACAAAAATAATAATAAAATAAAATAAAATAAATGTCCCTTTTAAATAGGTTACTCCCACCAAGCAGGAGCTTGTGGCTTATCAACGGAATTCTAAGGGTCCTTCCCTTGCTTATTATTATGACTAGAGGTGGGCACGAACCAGAATTTGGGCCCACCCTTGGTTCCGTTCGGGTTCGTATGAATTTTTTTAAAAAAATCCGTACGAACCTGAACCGGTTCAGGTTCTTACCAGCGGCGTCAGCAGCTCCGTGGTGGTGGTGACGATGGCGGATCCTGGCCCCTGCTGCAGGGGCTTTTTGAGGCGCTGGCTTGGGGGCAGCACCTCTTTTTTTAAGTGCTCACCGCACAGCCCCTGGGACTAGGTAGGTGCTTCTTTTTTATTATTTTTTCTTGATTTTAGAGCACTGACATGGCCACCCCTGGGGCTGGGTCAGTGCTCCTTTTTATTTTTATCTTTATTTTATTTTATTTTTATTTATTTATTTACTGCCGACCACGTGGCCCGCTACACTGTAGTGTGGCCATTGGCTTTTTTTTTCTGGTCACCATCCCTGAAGCCAGAAAGACCAGACATCCTGGACCACACCAGGTAGGAGACATCTCTGGTGCCACCATTAATGAACCGAACTGAACCAAACCATTTTTTTTTGTTCGGTTTGGTTTGATTCGTTCTAAATCCACTCTGGGGTTCGTTATTCATTTCATTATGTAACAAAATGAATAACAAATAACAAAACAAACTGAAAGTTCTTTCTGTATCCATCTCTAATTATGACCTTCAGATATGGCATGTGTTTTAACACCTATACTTAGAAATTGAAAAGAACCACTATTGCTAATTCCCCCAAGAGAACAGCAAACAATCCTAATTATAGAATTAGATTTGCAGACTGTTGTCACACAAATGGCAGCAGTTGGTTTTTAAAAAGGCAATAGTTTATTTGAAAAACATTTAGACATTTTATGACATGCAGTCTATTGTAAATAACATATTCTTTATACAGTTCTCAGCAGTACTTGGCTGTGGTGAACTTCTGATGGTATTTTCTGAAAATTATGTTGGGGGGAGGCAGAATCATGTAACATGGGGACTTTCCAAAAGAATTTGTAGTGAACACATCCAAAAATTATGCAATACTATTTTTGATCCAAAGAAGCATTTCAGCACAGAGACTGAAAAAGAAAAAGAATCCTTGATGTCAAATGGCAATTAAAACTCTGCCACCCCCATTTCCATTGTTTTAGAGAGATATTATTTTTGTTGGTGCCAATTAGAAAGAAACAGATAATATTTCTAAGAACTAGAATGCTCCCATGCAAAGCAAAGTAAAATACATTAAAACGGGGAAACTAAAGTTCACACCATGATAGCCCCCTGGTCATAAGCAGACATTGGGAAAATGCATATTCTCTACAATTAACCCACATAATCCTGAGTTAATTTTCCTCCCCACAACAGAAATTCCTCAGAGATAGGAGCTTCAGCATCCAGACTTATAAATTAAAGCTGTGTGTGCCTTCCAATGACCAATTACAAAATAAAGCACATTAAATGCAATGCACATAAATGAGGAAAGTTATGTGCTATGGAGTATGAGAAACATGACAACCTGTTCACTACTTAGGGGAGCAGCTGTGTGGGGGTGGGGGGAGGTAAACGTGTCATCACGTTTTACCTGACAATATTCTTTTTCGGATACCCAATGCCTATTTACTATGATGTATTGTATTCTATAAAAGCCAGCATATCACTCTGCAAACAACCTTCAAAGTTCAATGCATCTCTTTTAATGGATAAGTAGGATATTTTAGGCTTGTCCTCCATCTTCAGACAAATGTGCAAACTCTGGATATATGGCAATCCAGGAGCACCTAAGAGGCAGAGTAAATAGACACTCTTCAGCCTAGGGTCCAGCAACACCAAAACAGACACTTCCTGTCTTAGTTGGTATTCATGGATTTGAATTGAGGAAAGGGAAAATGGGAAGCAATAGAACAGACTGATCTACTTGTGCCCAAGGGAAGGCCACAGTTGAACCTTTCAATAAAGCCCAAGATTCTCCCCCCCCCCCCGGTGGTGCAACCATATACATCTCCAGGGAAGGCTCAGGCTGAGGACATCATGCGGTATTTTGAGGATACAGTGATCCCCCACCTATTGTGGGGGTTAGGGACCTGACCTAACCTGCGATAATTGAAAATCCGCGATATGCAGATGCAGGTCAAGTCAGGCCTGGGAGGCCCTAGCGGGGGCTCTTGTACTTACCCCCAGCCTGGCCCTACCCCGAACGGGCCTGTGAGAGCCTTCCCAGGCCTTCTGGAGGCCCCAAAAGGGCCTCCCTGCAAACCGGAAGTGACTTCTGGTAAACTGGAAATCATTTCTGAGGCCTCTGACAGGCCTAGAAAGAGTCTCGGAGGCCTCAGAAATGATTTTCAGAGATCCGGAAGTCACTTCCGGTTCACAGGGAGACCTTTTTACTGCCTCCAGAAGGCCCAGGTAGGCCCTCACAGGCCTGTTAGGGGCAGCTCCAGTCCTGGGGTAAGTATGGGAGGCTTGAAACAGGACTTTCCCCCCTTACCTTAGGGGGCTTTTTTTTATATACTGCGGTCCCGCGATATAGTGGGACCACAGTATATGAACCGTGAAAGGGTAGGGGACCACTGTATCTCCTTGTAGCTAGTCTGCTAGCCATTGTGCAGGACTCTGGGAGAAAGAATAAAACCTTCAAAGCTACTTAGACAGCCTTTTTGAATTCTTATTGTACCTAAATAACTTAGACATCCCTAATTATACATAAAAAGTGAGTTGATAATACATAGCTACATTACTCAGTGCCAAAAGTAGTTACTGCTTGAAATGTGTAACTTCCAAACTCTGTCTCCTACCCCATAGCTTTTTCTGAAAATTCTTTCTGCTTCTGCATGAATATTGAAAACTTTTAGCCACATTATCCAATACTTCCAAAAGCATTTACTCTGTCAGTACAGCATAGTATTTTTCCATTTGTGATGATGGAGACAATCTTGCATCATTGTAGCATGCATCTTTACAAAATCAATACATCTTTACAACATCTATACAGTTAGCTGTACATTTCTGTGCCAATAACATACAGTGACAAAGCACAACCTCCACGTGTTTTTAAATCAATTCTTCATAATATCTGATACTATTTCTCCCCAAGAATATAATGCTCAATACATCATTCCAGGTGAAAGCTAACAATGTGCACACTTATACAAAAATAGTAATCTAAAACTATTACTGAGAAGATGCGTTTCTACTTCAAAATGTATCCCCACATCCTATAAACTGGGATTGGTTTAAAAATAAGCAAATAAAAAACTTCAGTCCAATTTTAAAAAAGGAAAACATCCTCATGCATAAATGTCATGAATTTTCATATATATTTTATAGCTTTATTTTATTCAACTGCCAAAAATGAAAAACTTTAATGTTGGGAACTCTGAGATCTTGCCTACTTTAGCAAGAGTGTTTTCCTCAACTTAATAAGCACAACAGGACTAATTCATATGTCACCATAAGAAAATAAGTCAGCAAGTGTCATTTTGCCTCTTTATAAATCTGCTGTGGTTGATTATTGCAAGATTGGCACCTGGGTAGAGGCTAAAATAGTCTGATATCAGAGGAGGATTCCTGAGATTGCACCATAACCGATCTATGGGAAAAAAATGGATACTCTTAAAGCCCTGTGAGTCCAAATCTATTTGACTTCTTAGCCTGTGTTTGCTATGAGCCCAGACTTACCAAAAATACTTCCACTAAACTATGCATTTCTGATAAGTACTAATTTTTCTCTATATTTGTTTTTCAGTAATTTCCAAGCCTGCAAGCATACAAGTTATTCAGTATTTTTGATGTATCTACATGTAGAGTGCATATATTTAATCAGTAGTTCTACCTCTTATATTTGCATTTATTGCACTTTTATAATCTCTGTTGCACTTCGTTCCTTATATACCTCTTTCTTGTTATTAAGTAATATAGTTTACATTTATTCTCATTGTAGTTTGTAGTTTTAAAATGCTAGATTGTAATCTAGGATTTTTAATTTTCAAAGGGGGCATGTAACAGATTTTAGAAGTAGTGAAGCCTATTAGCTTAGGCCAAATGTAAACATGCAATATTAAGAGGCACTCAGACTTTTAGTTTTCTTATTACTCTAAATTTATGATGCCAAGAGGCAAAGGCCTCCCTCTAATTTCTAAACTACACTTGTAAGCTTGTCTTGTCTTCATGTGCAGCCATAAAATCCTTTTTTAAAGTCCCTTATCCATTCAGACTGTTCACAAGCATGAGAAAAGATAGTCACATGCTGCTTTTACACCAATCGGGTTTCACATGCTTCTGTGCTGGAATCTTCTCTGGATCTCATTTACACAGACACTGAGATAACAGGAAAACTACAAATCTGAATGCCTCTCAATATTGCATGTTTACATTTGGCTTAAGCTAACAGGCTTCACTACTTCTAAAATCTGTTACAATGGTGAGGGCCCATCTAGAGTATTGTGTACAGTTCTGGTCACCATACCTTCAGAAGGATATTATGGAAGTGGAAAAAGTGCAGAGGAGGGCAACCAGAAAGATTAGGGGACTGGAACACCTTCCTTACCATCTGAGCCTGCAAAAGCTGGGCCTCTTCACTCTTGAACGACAACGTCTAAGAGGTGACCTGATTGAAGTTTATAAAATCATACACGGTGTGACAAAGTAGATAAGGAAAAACTGCTTTCCCTATCGAACTAGGGGGCATTCTATGAAACTTTTGGGTGCTAAACCTCAAACAAATAAGAGAAAGTACTTTTTCACCCAGAGGATCACTGGTCTATGGAACTCCCTGCGAGAAGATGTGGTGACAGCTGTCACCCTTAACAGCTTTAAGAAAGGATTGGATAAGTTCATGGAGAACAAGTGTATCAATGTCTATCATTATGGATGCCTAAGGACAACTTCCGGGTTGGAGAGAGAGGCAAAATATCTCTCAGTGCCATTTGCAGGGAATCAAAGCAGGTGAAGACATCTGCTTGGGAATATCCTGAAGCAAATGGTGAGCTATTGTGTGAGACAGGATGCTGGACTGGATGGGCTGTGGCCTGTTCCAGATTCTAAAAACACTGAACCTCTTTCCACACTTCAGACATTTAAATGGCTTCTCACCTGTGTGGGTCCTGTGATGCCTAGCAAGACTTCCAGCTTGACTGAACCTCTTTCCACACTCCAGACATTCAAATGCCTTCTCCCCTTTGTGAATTTTCCTACCGGAACAATTTGTTGAGGTAATAGTAAAAGATTTTCCACACTTGGCATGCTCATTCCTTTCCTCTCCTTTGGATGTATATAACAATAACAGTAAGTATAACAAAATATAGCGCAACATTCATGGTCTTGCTATGACAACACCCCACTAATCCAGAATTATTACTGCAAATAATTATGACCAAACAAACCAGCCCTAAACCTGTCAGTTTTTTAAATCCTGTTAACATGTAACAGAATTTATATCAATTGTATTCTGACTAATGACTCCCATATGTCTCAATGGAATTTAAAGCCAGCTCTCTTCCATTGAACAGAGACCAATTTGTGAAGAAATAAAATGGTTCCAAAATGCTGTTGCAAAAATTATGCAGTTTGCTTAAGGTTGCCACCTTCCTCAAAGAAATTTTTAACACTGGGCTATACATAAGCTAGCTGAAATACATGTTTTTCCTATAATCATATATAGCAATGAAGTATTGTTTGTGATGGCTAAAAAAACTTGCACATAACATTTTGGGGGGAAAGTGTAATGGAGCTTGTTTTGGTTTTACAAGCCTTTCTTGGAAAATGTTTTCCTTGATTCTGCTGTTGTTATTCCTGGTAAATATTCAGAAAAAATTTAGTTTTTTAAAGCTTTTTTTTTTACAAATTTTCACTGAAATACAGTCTAAGAGTACACTACTCTACATACAAGTTCTCAGTTGATGCTTTTCAGACCTCTTCCATTACTGATGTTGCATATGTCATGATGGTGGAGTCAGGGTAAGGGGAGGCCAGCATAACAGACTTTGTGTTCAGTGGATGAATTCCTTGCAAATTACAATATTCTTAAATATCAGTCACCACACATTTTTTAAAAAGATATGGACTTTCTTACTAGAACTGAAGCTTTTTGCATGGGCATGTTCCAGAGTTACCTCAGAACATTTTGGATATCTGAGGAAGTCGAGTCAGTTAATCTGCTATTTGCCTCAGCATTCTGTCAGCTAAAGCTTTCTAATGTGCAGCCAAGAGCTAGCTTTGAAGGAAATAATTTGGACTCATTTAATGTGGACTACAGACATTTTCTGGCACTTGTAATCATTTTGGTTTGTATTATTTTGTTAAAAAAATCTTTGAGAATGTGGTGCCACGGATGTGAGTGCTGGAATGGGACTTTACAAGGTCTATGTTCAAATCCCCACATATCCCTGAAACTTTCCGTGTGGCCCTGGAGCGTTCGGCGTCACTAAGAATGAGCAGGTTTACAAGGTTGTTGAGAGTGTGAAATGAGAAGGAGGCGAGGCATATAGGTAACCTTGAGCTCGCTAGGAAAGGTAGAATAAAAAGGTTAATAAGGTCAGTCTCTCTGGCAGTCAGGTCACTCTCTCTGGGCATGTTCTACTAGAAATCTTGGTTTCAAAGGATATGTTGGAACCAAAAGAAAAAGAAGAGAAATACTGGCACAGCTCCTCAACTGGGAATGGAAAATGATAACAAATGACAAAGACAAAGAAAAGGCAGAGGTGCTCAATTCTTACATTAGTTCAGTCTTTTCCCGTAAGACAGATTTTGAACCTCCAGACATAAGTAAAGTGAGGGGAAGATTAAAGTTAGTTTATTTGCGGATGACGCCTTGTTAACAATAAAAAATCCGTTAGAAAATATACCAAGAATAAAATCACATTTAAAGGAATTTGCCGAAATAACCGGATTATGTGTAAACTGGCAAAAATCAGAAATTATGCTCTTCAATCATGATTACCGAGATATGGAGGAGATCTCCAACTATGGATTGAAAGTTTGGAAATATATGAAATATTTAGGGATACTTCTAGACAAAGACATGCGTAAGACCAAAGAACGGAACTTCATCAAAATAAAGGAAGAGATTAGAAATAAATTACAAAATTATTCCAAATTAAATCTATCATGGTTTGGTAGAATAGCAATGGTAAAAATGAAAATACTTCCTAAAATTAACTTCCTTTTTGGAATGCTACCCATTCAGTATACAGAAGCTGAAATTAAAGCTTATCAAGATCTCATAAATAGATACTGTAATGGTGGTAAAAAAGCAAGAATAAGTAAAAGCTTTTGGTATAGATCTCAAAAGGATGGAGGTATAGGTATACCTAATCTTAGAATCTATTATACAGCTAACCAGCTTAGTTGTGTGGGGGAAGTATTATTTAAACCCGAAAAATTAATATGGTGGGAACTTGAATCAGATGAGTTAAGTGGAGATATAAATAAATACTTGCTTACTCTCCCCCCAAAAAGATATCCAATTAAAAACCCACTCCTGAGTTCCCTATTATCCACTTGGAAAAAGTATGGAAGGAAACTGGTACCGGAAGGATCCCGTCTCGGTTTGGTGATAGATCAGATAAATTTCTCCACAAATATGAAGAAATATGGAGAATTATTTAAAACAATGGAAGTGGCAAGATTAAAAGACTGGATTAAAAAGATGAGAACAAAGCAGGAAATTAAGCGCATACTGCAAGCCAAGGATTTATCTTGGTTGAATTATGGCCAATTAGAAAGTTGGACGAAAGAATGGACAAGGAGAAATATACAACTCAGACAATATACAAAGTTTGAGCAATTCCTGTTAACATATGAACCAGAGAAAGGAAATACAGGGAAAGGAGCAGTAGGTAAAATATACAAAATAATCCAGGATTCACTTGAGGAAAGGGAGCTAGGTACAATAAGAGAGGTTTGGAAACAAGACATAGATAAAGAAAGAAATAACGACGAATGGAAAAGAATTTGGAATTTGAGGATTTTATGATCATTATCAGTTAGAATAAAAGAAAATTACTTTAAACTAGTTTTAAGATGGTATTTGACACCAGTCAGACTGAATAGAATGAACCCAAGATATTCCAAGTTCTGCTGGAAATGTGAAAAAAAGATAGGCACCTATATTCATCTTTGGTGGGAATGTGAAATAGTTCAAAAGTTTTGGCAACAGATTTTTTGTGAGATAAGGGAAATACTACAAACTGATATTAAATGTGAACCGGAAACTGCATTGTTATCATTACCACCTATTAACGAATATGATATGAAAACAAAAGAATTAATTGCAAATCTTATGACAGCAGCAAGATTGATTATAGGTAAAAATTGGAAACTGAAATTAGATCTTAAAATTGCTGACTGGTATAAGGAAGTGTGGGATATAGCTTTAAATGATAAATTATCCTGTAATATAAAACTCTTGCGAGGGGAAATGAAAAAGGATATTTTTTTATGATATTTGGGGGAAATTTATAGAGTATGTACTACTAAAAGGGAAAGGGATACAACCGATGTATAATCCAACACAGTTCTGGAGAAAAGGACCTTAAGAAGCTAACTAGAAAAAAAAGAAGATGAAGAAGGAAGAGAAGATTTAAGAATACTGGATGGTCTCAGGGGGTGGGGGTGCACTTTGTAGTGTTTGATGGTATTATTGTTTATTATTGTTTATTATTGTTTATTGTATGTATGTATGTAATAATTAATAAAAATTAAAAAAAGACATAAGTAAAGTGCAAGTATAGGGGACAGGATTGCAACTCAAGATTAATAAACAAATAGTCAGGTAATACTTTACCACTTTGAACATGTTCTAGTCTCCAGGGCCAGATGAACTGCATCCGAGAGTACTGAAGGAACTGGCTGAAGAACTCTCAGAACTACTGTCCATTATTATCTTGAAACCATGGAAAATGGTGGAGGTGCCAAGTGACTGGAGGAAGGCTAATGTCACTATCTTCAAAAAGGGCAAAAGAGGGGAGCCTGGGAACTGCAGGCCAGTCAGCCTGATATGAATCCTAGGAAAAATCATAGGAACAGCTTATTAAGCAGTCACTAAAAAACAATGCAACAATAACTAGAAGCCAACACAGATATGTCAAGAACAAATCCAGCCAGACTGACCTGATCTCATTTTTTTTATCGGGTAACCTCACTGGTAGACAGAGAGGATGCTGTAGATGTAATATATCTCAACTTCAATCACTGTCCCTTATTGTGTCCTTTATACTGTACTGTACATCACATTTGATTTGTATAGCATATGAGCTGCTGCAAAATCCTACCAAACAGCAACTGTTGAGTTGATTTTACTAGCACAGGAAATGCACGAATCATATGAGAAACAGATGGATATATATGTTCCAAATCTAGAGGCATATGGGCTGTATGTGGCAAGTTTAGGAAAGCAGTGATAGAGTAAGTGGTCTCATGTATATCGATTTTTCAAGGATAAAAACAGTATTGCCAGACCACAATAGCCCAGCTTTGAAAGTCCTGGAGTTCATATGTGTGGCATTTTTAATGAAAAACATCAGTTTACATTTGCTAAATTCAGAATCTCATTGTTTCAAAGCAGATAGAAAGGCATTTTGAAATTGCATGTCTATCCATGATATGAGAGCACAGTTTCCTTTAAAATGTAAAGATTCCCCCTTCACATGTCTGCTTAGTCGTGTCTGACTCTAGAGATGGTGCTCATCTCTTTTTCTATGTTGAAGAGCCAGTGTTGTGCATGTCCGTGGTCATGTGGCCAGCATGGCCAAACTTATTTCTGTGCACAGAACACTGTTTACCTTCCCGCTTTTTATGGCAGTACATATTTATCTACTTGCATTTACATGCTTTTAAACTGCTAGGTTGTCAGGAGCTGGGGTTAACAGCAGAAGCTCACTCCGCTGTGTGGCACCTGAGATTTGAACCACTGAGCTGCCAACTTTGCAGCTGTCAGCCTCAAAGCTCTAGCCCGCTGAGCCACCACACCCCTTAGTTTCCTTAGAGGTATACCTTAAAATGTTTAGGATTTGAAGAATCATGTGTTGCTAAGTATAAAAAGGTAAATGTTCCCCCCTGCACATGGGTGCTAGTCATGTCAGACTCTAGGGGCAGTGCTCATCTCCGTATTCAAGCTGATGAGCCAGTGTTGTGCAAGTCCATGGCCACGTGGCCGGCATGGCTGAAGGAAACCCTGCATTACCTTCCTGCTTTTTATGGCAGTACCTATTTGTCTACTTCCATTTACATGCTTTCAAACTGCTAGGTTGGCAGGAGCTGGGGTTATCAGCGGGAGCTTGTTCCACTATGTGGCACTCGGGACTCGAACCACTGAGCTGCCAACTTTGCAGCCAACAGTTTTCGGAAGTCTTGGTCCGCTGAGCCACCACGCCCCCTTAGTTGCTAAGTATATGGCCTAGGATAATGCAAATCCCTCTTTTTTCCCCTTGGGCCTAATAATAAGTGACTTACATATCTAGGTCATATGTGGTACAAAGCTCTTGGGGAACACTGTCTTATTTTGAAGCCAATAAATGCTCAATTTGTTAGTTAGCCTTAAAACAAGGTCTATGCTGCCGACACATGTTTGTTCAATACGGAAGTACTTCTGCTTAAGGCAGGGGTGTCCAAACTTTTTGCAAGGAGGGCCAGATTTGGTGAGGTTAAATGTGTGGGGGCCGAACATTCAGCCACATTTTGCTCCCAGGCCGGACTTTGGACAAGCCTCTAGGCTGGCAGAGTTGTGGTGGGGATGGACGGAGGCAGGGAGGGCAGGCAAACTATAAAACTGAAAGCTGACGTCTCCATCCAGTATGGGGAGTGGCCATCTGGCAAGGATGTGTGACAGGCTGAGCCTGTGGGGAAAAGAGGTTGTGGGCCACTCAAAATTTGAAAATGAGCCGCATTTGGCCCCTGGGCCTGACTTTGGACATGCCTGGCTTAAGGGAATGCAAAGGATGGTAGAGAAACAGAAGAAGCAGTGAGGTTCTTGGAAGTTGTAACCCTTCTCCGTGATTAAATGCTTTTGCTTATCTGCTGTTGTGTCCTGGGAGAGAGGAGAGTACTGGTGGTGTGTGCATCTGCATGGATGAGATCCTTCTTTCTCTGTGAGGAGTGTGCTTTGCCAAAGCCCTGTGTTGTATGTGCATTCCTGCACTCACTTGGCCTTTGCTTTCTGCATCAGTTCAAAGGAGCCACAAGCCATGAACCCAAGCAAAAGGATTTGACTCTAAGAAAAACAATAACAACAACAAAACAGAATGGTGTCTGTCTGAGAGGAAAAACTATGGATTGGGTCCATAGGATTCTAGGTTGACTAGCATTTAATGAAAAATGGAGCTTCATATGACCACAACAGGAAAACAGCCTGCCCCAAACCCATAGCATTTCCCACATTTTGGTCCTCCATCTGTAGATCTGGAAATTTTTGAAAAACCTACTGGAGAGATATGCAGATAAGGCTTTAAGCAAAACAAAAAGGGGTTTCAAAAAGCCACTTTGAAGTTCAAAGTATCACATGAGGGGAGCAACTGGTCACAATTCTTCCATTCACTCCATAGTTTTGTTGTGGCAATAGGCATGGATCCAGCAATGAAACAACGCTACAGTTGACCAACATCCCCTCCCTAGTTATGAAGAATGTCATAAATAATAGAGATAATGGGCCCACTCAGACTTGCACCATTCACATGGGTGTGAATTAGGCATGCCAAAGCTTTAGAAGTCTCCCTTAGGGGACTTATATTCTGCTTAAAAACAGGTCCAATCAAATGCTTGCACTGTCTGTCTGATCAAGTGTATAGCATGATGCAGAGAAAAGTATCAGTGTTAGAAATGAAATGGAATAATAGAGAATGTCAATGCATCAGACAAGGAATCTTTACCCAAAAAAAGCAAAGTCTGTTGCTGTAAGGAAGGCAAAACTGCACCATCCATGCCTGTAAGAAGGCAAAACCGCACCATCCATGCATGTAGGATATTCCATCCTAACTCTGTCAACTGATGGCCAATATGCATGTTGTAACAGAACGCAAAGCTACGCTATGAATATTTATAAAGTGGTATCTGTTGAACCAATCAAATAGTCTGTGGGCAGGGCTAAAGAGAATATAAACCGTGTATAGAAATGAGAGCTTGATAGGGCCTGGATAGGGTTTGTTTGGGATTGGATAGGAATTGTTCGGGGAACAACTGAATACAGAAATGAACATTTAACTGGGTTTAAAGTTAGAGAAAAGTAAAAGCCTTAAGCAAATAGTATGCTGTGATGATTCTTTTATTTTGTAACTTAAATAAACTACAGTATTATTTTGAAAAGCTAAAGCAGGGGTCAGTTTATATTTATTTAGTAGTTAAGGCATAATTGTTCTGGAAATTGTGGCAGTGGAAAATGAAACAGGTCACATCACAGTTATGATGAGTGGCTGGGGTTTCTAAAATCCAGGTCTGCCACACATGTGTAACAAACAACCCCCCCCAAAACCCAAGTGAGTCTGAAAGGAAAGCTTCTGGAAAGCAGAAAGGAAGCAGGTGGGGACTCCAAATAAATATCCTTGGAAAATGCCTGATAGGAAACTTCACCTCACAAGTCCATTCCTCCTTGGATCTGCCACTCATTTGTCCCCAGTTGTGCCAACCATAGCAATGTGTTCAAGGAACTTTCCAAGTGGTGCTGGTTACCCAATAAGCTCCAGTGAGGTCTCATTCCCATCCCAGTTCTCCCACAGCTGCAATGGAACACTGAATAAGTGTGCATTGAGGACACACGCTGAACATGTTTTCACCACGATTGCCAAAAAAGGGAAAATTATTTTGGAATTTAAAAGAGTCTAAAATCTAAAATTTTACTCTCAAAATTATTCTGTATCCCTTAGACAGAAGCTGTGCCAGCTTTGCCTTTTGCTCTCTCCTTCCCCAATAGTCAAGCATTGTGATATTGCACTGATGGAATAATTGCATTGTTGTATGCCCTAAGCCAGGCATGTCCAAACTTTAGCCCTCCTGATGTTTTGGACCACAACTCCCAGAATTCTAAGCTTAGAATGCCAATGTCAAAGGGCTGTGGGAGTTGTGGTCCAAAACATCTGGAGGGCCAAAGTTTGGACATGCCTGCCTTAAACTCATCCAATCTCGGCTGATTTCAGAAGCTAAGGAGGATCAGGCCTGGCCAGTACTTGGATGGGCGACCACCAGGGAATGCCAGGTGCTGTAGGCACCTGGAGTAGGAACTGGCAAATCACTCCAGTATTCCTGCCAAGAAAACTCCATGGGCATGGGGTCATGAAGAGTCAGTTGGTCATGACAGTAACCACACAACACACACACCACCTTACAGTGAAGAAGGGAGAATTCTTCTGGCAAAAACCTGGGGCTTTCCAGTGTGGAAGTCTCATTTCTTGGATTTGGAGATTTATTTCTCTTTTTTTTTTACCCTTGAAATAAATTATAAGTTGAATTATCCCTCATGTTTTACTTGGAGGCATTCCCAGTGATTTGCTCAACAGGAGAAAAGAAAGAGAGGATTCCAAGGTCACCCAAATCCAGTTTTGATACCATAGTGATCGTTTATTTTCTAAATAAAACAGTAGTATCCATTTCTTCTCTTAAAGTTTTATGTATAGTTATTCATATTCTAAATTCTTTCCCTTTTCAGACCTTTTATGTCTAGATCTGTAGAGCTACAGCTCTTCCAAGGGAGTTGATGAAGAAATCTTTGTCTACTACACGACTTCTGGATAAACAGTAGGTTAACATCCACATCGCAGAGGTGAACTGCGCTCAACTGCTAATAGATCAATGATTAGGGCAAGTAAAGACCCCGGGCATGCAACATGACACACCAGTGGCACGATAAATACAGGAATCAGTACTCCTGGCAAAATTATGATTTACAGTATTGATTCTTTCTGGACAAAGAGAGGGGTGGAGTAAGCATTTTCCTGGAATGGACAATTGTAGGGATGGGGGGGGCAGGTTAGCTCCTCATCTGAAATACAACAGGTCAATTTCCATTCAACATCTGTGTTTCAGTTTCTTCCAGGCATAAAAACTCTCCAGCAGAGCTTTCTCCCTTAAAGGAATATTAGCTACACATTGAAAGACACGAGTAAAATATTATTGGAGTTTACAGACTGTAATTAACTGAAGCACAAGTTTATTTCCATTCCCCCCTTTAACATTCGGAATAGTTTAACATTATCATTCTGAAGGGAAAAATAGCTTTTTTTTAACTATCTTTTTGTCTCTTCATGAATATATCTAATCGTTTTAACACTGTCGCACTGTTGCTTTTCACTTGTTGATCTTCATCTGGAAAACATGTTTAATGAAGAATTCAGAGAGGCTTCACATTACACTTGGCTTGGATTTAGCACTGGCCTGCCTCCAGAAAACCAAAGCCTGTACACATCTACAAACGCTCAGTGCAAATTCTAATGTTCTCATTTACAATGTTAATCCTTGGAAGACACAAGAACTTTGAATGATAAATCAACACATTTTGACAGCATACATAGACATATGTACAATCCTAATGGGTTTGATACCAGATTTTTTTTAAGATTATGAAAAGGAAGCAGGGAGAGAAACATAAAGTCTGATCTCTCACAGTTGCATATTGTCAACACTTGATAACAAAATAATAGCTAGTTCAGTTAATTTGGAGAGCCATCTATCTTGCATTGTTTTATACAAAACCAAGAGAATGAAGCTACAGAGAAGAATCAGATGGATATAGTTAGATTTCAAATTACGTAAAAGGGGAGGAATAAACAGGTATACTATTCCAGCACAATACAGAAGATGTCTGGGAAAGCTTTTTTTTTTTTTGCCATATACATTACTGAAATCGATAAGAGGGCAGGTGAATCTGAGTGAAAACTGAGTGTCTCAGGCAAACATCAGAAGCAGAATGGCACATCTGCCAAAATTGGCCAATTTCCAGATAAAATTCCCCAGGACAAGCCCAGTCCAGGAAGGTGATGGCTTTGGTGAGCACCAAGCCACAATTTTAACGTTCAGTGCATCTCCTCTCTACTTCATATTTGTCTCTCCCCCCACTCAATGTTCTGCATTTTTATTCATAATAAACTCTTTTTGCACTCAAAGAGTGAGTTCTGACTCCTTTCCTCAACTGGTTTCTCGCTTCATCTTCTCGGTGGAGGGATTGTCTCTCCCCATTTTTATTGTACTTGCTGCCTTCTTTGTTTTCCCTTTTCTGTTGCTTTGTTTTTAATTTGTCAGCCGCCCAGAGTTCCGTCTGGAAGATGGGCAGGATATAAATATAACAAATAAATAAATAAATAATAAATAAATAGATGGACATAAACAGCTGCTGTGCCCATGCAGATATGGAACGGTCTCTTTTTTCACATATATATATGTACACATTGTTATGTATTTAAGGAGAGACTGGAGCGGATGTGGTAAAGCTAAATTACTGCTATTAGGAGGCAATGCAATAATACTTATGGGAGTAGCACCAGCTCCATCTATTGAATTGACGTTAGGAGGACTAGGAGAAAGTCTTGGAAACAATTGACCTTTTTCTCAACACTTGCTGAGGAAATGCTTAAATTCTGAGGCATTTTAAAATGGAACAGAGAAGAGCTCACCATCACCAGTCTAAATTCTTGCCCATCTTAGAAAAACATGAAACTACCTTCTCCTTTATGCACTGAAAGTACATAGTGACATTTTAATACTTTCAATATAAGCAGCTAATTCTTTAGTTAATGGAGGAAAGTTAAAAGTACATGTAAGGATAAACAACTTTGTCAACTTCTTAGATGTTTATACTTCTGCAAATGTAGTGTTTCTAAATATAAACCCTGTACTGTTACATTCTGTCCAACGGTCTGTGCCACAAGTTCTACTTTTACAATCCGTGCATATTAATAAATACCAGGAACACAGCAAATGCAGGTTACTCTGTGAAGAAGTGGTGTTAATTTATATGTACAGTGGAAACTTTAACAGTTGTGTTTAACAAGACCAAATGTGACCTACTTCAGATGTAATTAAATATATCTAATAGTACCTTTGTCTATTTTTTTACTAGCCCCTATTTTAGATCTGCAAAACAACTGGACTTGTGCAGAACACCGTCATGTAGAACAGCATGGTCTGCTTGATGGTGTTGGTATGACAGGAAGACAGTTGAAGGAGGACTGGTGACATATGGGGAGACTGGGAATAACAATATTGTCCAGTGAGTCTAAGACAGACTCTTACTTTGTTGGGTGCCCAGAATACAGAATGCAAATGCTTATTTCCAGTTGTCTGTTAACAGGTCCCCACTGGGATTCTTCAGCACATGTTAAGACAACATCTGAGAATTGCAGCAGCCATTTGTTAATTACTGGTTATAAGTGAGTGAATATTGTGCCTTTTGCCTTCCCCTATGTAATAAGCAAGAGAATCAAAGAATTTCATTATCACCTTATATCTAGAAGTGCTGAGCACAGTGGATGGCATTTGTCTGCATAAAATGTGACAGGGCAGTAAACACAGTATGAAATGTTAGTTTAAATAAACAATACTTTATATCAGCTCTCTCTCTCTCTATCTCTCTCTCCCTTATGTTCCTACCTGTCACAGACATCCTGAGAGGATTAGGAATGGGCTATATCACTTCATAGGTGACCATTTATGCAACCCTAGTCTTTTTCTTTTGGGATCTCTGTGAATCATGTTTGTTTGTTTGTTTGTTTGTTTGTTTGTTTGTTTGTTTGTTTGTTTGTTTGACTTTTATATTGCCCATCTAGCCCTAGGGCTACTCTGGGCAGTTTGTAACATAAAATCTCAACATAGCAATAACAACACTTTTAAATAACGAAAATACAAACAACATAAAATATAAGAACCAGTTACTTACCTGTAAATGTGGTTCTTCGAGTGGACCTTCGTGAAGCCACAAAGATGGGTTTCCCAGGCACCCCTGCACCAGAGGTCGGAACTTCCCTAGCAATAGGAAAGTTCGTTAGTCTCCACCCCCGCACCCTGCGCATGTACATGGGTGTTCCCGCCTAAATGCCTCAGTTCCTCTTGGCCGCCAGGATGACAGGTAATGGATGTACCAGTCCGGGCGTGATGGTTCGAGGGGAGGTGGGTGGATGCTGTGTGGCTTCACGAAGGTCCACTCGAAGAACCACCTTTACAGGTAAGTAACTGGTTCTTTTCCATCGTGGCCTTCGTGAAGCCACACATATGGGTGATTGAAAGCAGTACTCACTGGCTGGAGGGTAGTCACGCTGTCACAAAGGAAAGCACAGCCCTCCCAAAGTAAGTGGCCGACCTCATGTGGGCATCCACCCTGTAGTGGGTCATGAAGGTTTCAGGTGTTGACCAAGTGGCTGCCTCGCAGATGTTGTCCAGGGGTACACCCTTCAGGAATGCCGTGGAGGAGGCCAAAGCTCTTGTGGAATGCATCCTGATACCCAAAGGTAAGGGTATCTTAGCCAGTTCATAAGAGAGCTTCAGAGTCTGAACCACCCATCGGGCAAAACATTGTGAAGAAACAGGAGAACCCAGCATGGCAGGGTCATGGCACACAAACAGTTTATTTGACTTTCTGATAGGCTTGGTCCTAGAGACATAGAAAGCTAGGGCCCGTCTAACATCAAGGGCATGCATGTCCCGTTCAATCCTGGTTGTCGGATTGGGAAAGAAGGATGGCAATACAATTGGCTGTGATACATGAAAGGAGGAAACCACTTTTGGAAGGAAAGTGATGTCTGTGTACACCACCACTCTGTCCTGGTGGAACTGCAAATATGGAAGATCACACCTAAGGGCGCAAAGCTCGCTGGACCTTCTAGCGGAAGTAATGGCCACCAAAAAGGCAGTTTTTAGGGTGAGCAGCCTGAGGTCCGTAGACGCCATAGGTTCAAAGGGAGGGCATTGCAAGGCCCGAAGGACCAAGGACAGGGACCACTGAGGTGGAATAGGTTTCCTGTCCAGGGAAGTGTTCTTGAGGCCTTTAAGAAGCCACTTCATTCTAGGGTGTCTAAAGAAGGCCGCTGCTTCCAAAAACTGCGGTTGGTGAGCCACAATCGCTGAGAGGTGGACCTGGAGAGAAGGAGAGGTAAGTCCTGAACGCTTCAGTGAAGGAGATATTGCAAGACCCAGGTAAGAGAGGGATTAAGCGGGTCAAACCCCCTATCCGCCGCAAACAGTGAAAACCTCCTCCACTTATAGGCATACAGCTTGTCAGTGCATACAGCTTGTTTGCGGCAAGAAGCAATAATGGAGTCGATCAAAATAGAATCCTCCACGCCGTGAGCTGGAGGCAATCCAGATCTGGGTGGAGAACTTGGCCCTTGTCCAGTGAGAGAAGTCCCAGAAACGGGGAAAGGCGCAGGTACTCTGAAGACATCTGTAGGAGGGACGCAAACCAGGGCTGTCGAGGCCACCTAGGTGCTATCAGTATGATGTTCACCTCCTCCTGAAAGATCTTTATGACTACCTTGTGTATCAGAGGAACAGGAGGGAAGGCATAGAGGAGGTCGTTCGACCACGGAAGAAGAAGTGCATCCCCTAAGGAGTGACTTCCCTTCCCCACTCTGGACCAATACTCCTGACATTTGGTGTTGGGGTGGGATGCGAAAAGGTCAACACGAGGAAAGCCCCATTTGTTGCAAAGGAGGCTGAAAGTCTTGGGATGTAGTTCCCACTCGTGGGGCGCCTGAAGACGTTGGCTGAGGTCGTCGGTGTCTGAATTCTCGTCTCCCAGTAAGTGCATCGCAATCGGGTGGATGTTGTTGGAGATGCACCAATCCCAGAAGCGGATCATGTGCTGCAGAAGACACTGTGAGTGGGTTCCGACCTGTTTGTTGATGTAGTACATGGCGGTTGTGTTGTCGGTCACCGCCAGTACTACATTGCCGGAGAGGTGTCAGATGAACGCCCTGAACGCTTTGAAGATTGCCAGCAGCTCCAGCTCGTTGATATGGAGCTGTTGCTCCTGCAGAGTCCAGGTATCGTGGAATGAGTGAGAGAGGCAAACAGCACCCCAACCTGTGTTGCTGGCATCTGTAGTGACTTGTATGGTGGGAAATGGATTCCTGAAGGGACTACCGGAGAGGATGTTGGGCCAGCAGGACCACCAATGAAGATGACGAGGTAAGTCTGGAGGAATGGTGAGGAGTTTGGTGGGAGGGTCCCGAAGAGGGTCAAATTGCTGGAGGAACCAGGCCTGGAGAGGACTGAGTCGAAGCCTCGCATGAACCAAGATGGAAGTAATGGAGGCCATAAAACCTAAAAGTCTTTGCACCTCGACTGCTGGAATGTCGCGATGCGGGCGGAATTGTTGCAACAGGTGGAGAGTCTCTGCAATTCTGTTCCGTGGGGGAAAGGCCATGGCCCGAGTAGAGTCCAGAATGGTGCCAATGAAGTTCACTACTGGGGAGGGGTCGAGGTGTGACTTTTTGAAATTGACCTGTAGACTCAGTGATTCCAGAGTGTCGAGGACCGTGGCGATGTCCTGCCGTACTTTGTCCTCCGAGTCCGCGACGACCAACCAGTCGTCGAGATAGGGGAAGACAACTACTCCCACTGGCGCCATGCGCTTGGTGAAGACTCTTGGTGCAGTCACCAAACCAAATGGCAGGGTGGAATACTGAAATATGTCTTCCCCTACAGCAAATCTGAGCAGGTGGCGATGCGCTGGGTGGATAGAGATGTGGAAGTATGCATCTCGTAGATCCACAACTCCAAACCAGTCTCCCCTGCGAAGGAGGGGGATGATTTTTTCTAAAGTCACCATTCAAAACTTTTTGTAAACTAAAAATTTGTTTAGGAAGCGCAAGTCCAGGATAGGTCACAATCCGCCATCCTTCTTTGGGACCGTAAAATAACAGGAGAAAAGTCCATGATGAGCAATGGCCCTCAGCCCTCTTTCGATGGCACCCTTTTGAAGAAGTGAAGACATCTCTTCTAGAAGGCACGGTGATGGAGCAGTGCAAACTAAATTCCCCAACGGGGGAAGGCAACTTAATTCTAGCAGGTAACCTCTTTGAACAATGGAAAGGACCCATTGGTCCGAAGTGATGTGTCGCCAAGCCGGGAGAAAGGGGTTGAGACGAATAGATGGATAGTCAGTAGTCGTCTCGGGATTGTCTATCCCTGGGCTTGGAAGTGGTGGAAGCCGATTTGGGTTGTGGTTGATGGATTGGAAGGTCTATGGTTTTTGACATGCGGACCAAGAAGTTGGAATAATTTTGCATAGAATTTGAAGAGGAAGGAGGGGACTTCTCTTCGATTTCGGAGTTAGGTGAAGTAACTAGCTGCAGGGAAGCCGAATCTGAAGCTTCAGACACAATGGATTCGCTGTCAGAAGGCTCATCCTCACGAGCCAAACCCGAAGAGGAGGCTACTAGTGCAAGCTGGTCGGTTTTGACAGGGTCCGATGTATGGATGGACCACTGCCTGCCATCGAAACGGAGAGAGAAGGCAGGGATGGGTGGAACAGCCAAAGACAGAGGTTGCAGACGGTTCTCCATATGTCTTCTCTTCTTGGGTGGTGCTGTCGAATCCGATGCCTCCTTCATCGGTTTCGGAGGAGTCAATGCTTGCACCACAACCGAGGCCACCGAGTCGGTTTGCATCGCAATAGCAGCGGACTCGAATCCGACGTCGGGTTCGGAGCGGCAGCCTGAAGCTTGACGTGCTTACATCGAGACCTCTTCTCCACTTTGGGTGGCAAACCCGAAAGAAACGTCGGTGGCAATGAGGACGCCCGCTCCACGAATTCGGTCTGTACCGTCGGAATGGGAGACGAGGCTACCTTCGAAGCCAGGGATGGAGAGCGCAATGGAAGCTCTCTGGACCGACCAGTGCCCGCATCCGAAACGGACCAACAGGTCCCAGAATCCATCGTCGGAGTACAGCCCATCAAGGTGATGTTGAGAGGCAGAACTGCGTCATCATCCGATGACGACTCTGACGAATCAGAAGGCAGCAGTTGTTGATAGTTCGGGCGGGCGGCCACAGGAACCAAGGAGGCTGCCGAACCGGAGAACTCAGTTTCGATGGTAACCGATGGAGAGGCCATTGAAGAAGACAAAGCCGGCACGGAAGTCGAACCCGTAGTCGTTGCTGGAGCCTTTGGTAGATGCAAAGTAGATTTCGATGGTTTCGAAGATGGCTTGGAGGGTTTTGCACAGGATGGGCTAGAGGGTGGTTTCAAGTTCGACAAAGCCACACCTTGTAAGACTGGAAGTTTCTTAAATTTTTCCACCCGTCCCGACGCCTCCGACTTATGGGCGACTTCAACGGATTTTTGCTCCATGGGTTGAGGCCGAAGGGAGTGCTCCAGAAGGTAATTCGGCAAGCGATTGTGGTGGTTCTTGAGGGCCTGAGAACTGAATCCCCTACAGATCGAGCAAGCCTCTGTTCGATGGTGCTCACCGAGGCAAAAAAGACAGCGGTCATGCCCGTCTGTGTGGGGGATCTTGGCCCGGCAACCAGAACAATGTTTGAAGGGTGGCGCGAAAGACATTAGCCAAAAACAGTCCGAGATCAAAGCTGAAAAGAGAGGAATAATTATCGAAGAGAAAAATCGCACAGAGAAAAGAACCTCTAGCCGTGGTGGTTAAGAGGAACTGAGGCATTTAGGCGGGAACACCAACTCACATGCGCAGGGTGCGGGGGCGGAGACTAACGAACTTTCCTATTGCTAGGGAAGTTCCAACCTCTGGTGCAGGGGCGCCTGGGAAACCCATTTGTGTGGCTTCATGAAGGCCACGATGGAGAACCAAATAAATCAACAATAAACTAAAATAAAAGTAGAAATAACCAAGCAATTGATCTAATAACAAAAAAATAGAGATAAGGGGTGAAAAGAAGGACAGTGTCTTGCTAGTTGTTTATGTAAGAAGTCAGGGAAGACCATTTTGTAAAACTATGTTTTTAGTATTTTTAAAGGTGTGAAGCAAGGGTGCCAAGGAAATTTCTGGTGGTAAAAGTGATTCCATAAATGGGGAGCAACCAACAAGAAGGCCCTACTCCTTGTCATAGCTTTCTTGGCCTCCCTCAGGGTTGGAACTTCCAAATGTCCTTCCTGGCTAGCACAAGTGATCCAGGCAGTTCTTCTTGGAATGAGCTGTTCTGTCAGATACTGAGGTCCCCAAACCAAATGGGGGGGGGGGGAGAACCTATCTGAATTTACCTGGATTGACTTAAGTGAATATGCGTTTGTACTGCACTTACCTTTAATAAGCGCCCCATGATGTTGTCTTCAAGGAATGTTGGGCTCAGGCTGGAGACACAGAGGGTGTCTCTTGTTCCTAGCTTGATTTAAGTTTTGTTTTGGGATTTTACTCTTTATTATTCTTATTTTATGGACCTCTAATTTAAACATTTCTCGAAGAGCTTCAAAAAGTTTAGTTAGTTAAATAAATAAATGCACATCTTGGCAAGCACCCTGTCTGGGCGGTTAATTATTATTGTTGATATCAGCCATAATCTAGAGAACTACTTTATTTATACTCACAGTTTTTTGAGAATCCTGGAAACAGTTTTCAGAATGATGTAAAAGATGATTCTTTAAAAACTAGAATCAGAAATGCCTCAAATGAAGCAAGCCATGAAGTCCTAACCTTACAGTCAAATGTTTTGGGTGTCTAGCTTAATGCACAAACAGCTGTTCGCTAGCATTGCACATGACAGCGTATTCAGCTAGCGCTGAAAGATTAAAGCCTTACTTGTTTTGTTTTAGCAGCAGGAGTAAGACAAAATATTCACTAGGAAGGCCAAGGGTTTAGCCCTTTCCTTGATGCAAAAATTCTCTAGGAAAAGCTAATCTTCGTTATGAATATTGCAAGAAAGGTCTGTTTTTGGTAAATAATTGCTTACAGCTTATCACAGTCAGTTATGTTATGTATAGAGCTGTCTGTTCATGTTTTCGATTAAGATTTTGCAAGTCTGTGGTGGTGGCTACTTAGTGACAAATTCTGAAAGAGGAGGGGAAAATGATTGTTTTAATTTTTATACAGGGGTTGGGTGTGTCTGAGAGGCTTTAAACTAGGAATGGATGAAGGTTCTACTTATAAGGGCTCTATCACACGTCCTTTAAAATGCTGATTAAATTTCAAGATAAAGCGTTTTCAAAAATATTGTCCCAATGGCCTCTGGGCTTTAAAAAAAAACTGGTTATGCCCCCTTTAGCAAGTTTTCCATAACCTACCAGAGAAGTTGGGAAATTTTTGCTCTGGTAAAAAATGCAAGCCAGAAGTCTGTGGGAGCTCTTCAGCTTGAAGAGATGTGACCAGTGGGGTGCCCCAGGGTTCTGTTCTGGGTCCAGTGCTGTTCAATATCTTTATTAATGACTTGGAGGAAGGAATAGAGAGTATGCTAATTAAATTTGCAGATGATAACAAATTGGGAGGGGCTGCTAATTCCCTAGAGAATAGGATGAAAATCCAAAAAGACCTTGACAGACTAGAGTGCAGGGCCAAAGCTAACGGAATGGATTTCAACAGAGGGAAATGTAGGGTACTACATTTAGGTAAAAAAAAAATGAATTGCACAAATATAAGATGGGCGATACTTGGCTGGAGGATAGTACCTGTGAAAGGGATCTGGGAGTCTTGGTGGACCACAAATTGAACATGAGTCAGCGGTGTGATGCGGCAGCCAGGAAAGCCAATGCGATTCTTGGTTGTATCAACAGAACCATAGTGTCTAGATCAAGGGAAGTGATAGTACCACTCTATTCTGCTCTTGTCAGACCCCAACTGGAGTACTGTGTCCAGTTGTGTGCGCCTCAGTTTAAAAAGGATGTTGACAACCTCGAGCAGGTGCAGAGGAGGGCTACCAGGATGGTTGAGGGTCTGGAGGAAATGTCTTATGAGGAACGGCTTCGGGAACTGGTAATGTTTAGCCTTTCCAAAAGAAGACTGAGAGGGGATATGATAGCTATGTTTAAATATTTGAAAGGATGTCATATCGAAGAGGGAACAGGTTTGTTTTCCATGGCTTCAGAGACTAGGACTCGGGGCAATGGTTTCAAACTACAGGAAAAGAGATTCCATTTGAACATTAGGAAGAACTTCATGACAGTTAGAGCTATTTGGCAGTGGAATATGCTGCCGCAGAGGGTGGTTGAGTCTCCTTCTTTGGAGGTTTTTAAACAGAGGCTGGATGGCCATCTGTCGGAAATATTGTGATGGGGCTGGTCAGTGCATTTTAATTTTTTTTAAATTGCTCCACCCACCAGTGCTGATCAGCTGGCCTTTGGGCTGTTAGCACTGGGGTTTTTTGTTTGTTTGTTTGTTTTCATTTTTTCCTAGCCCCACCAGCTCCTGGGGCTGGTTGGCGCTTTTTATTTTTTTTTAAATTTATCTTTCCCCCCAGCACTGATCAGCTGGCCTTTGGGCTGTTAGTGCTGGGGTTTTCTTTGTTTGTTTGTTTTCATTTTTTCCCCTAGCCCCACCAGATCCTGGAGATGTTTGGCGCTTTTTAAAAAAATTAAATTTCCCCTCCCCCCCCCCCAGCGGTGATCAGCTGGCCCTCAGGCTGCTGTGTTGTTGTTTTTCGTTTCTTTCATAGCGTCACCTGCTGGCTGTGGGGTTGAACGGCGCTTTAAAAAAAAAATCTTTGTATGTGGGAACGGAGATGCCACATCTTCAGTCATGTGACCAAGACAGAAGAAAAGCCAGACTTTCACAATATCCGGATCTTCTCCCAGGTGAGATAGCTGCTTAGTGGAGAAAGGAAATGAGCTTTCTCTTCTGAAGTTAATCCGGAGAGCTCTGATTTTCCCCCCCCCCCCCATGTTTTGACTCAAATAAGAGATGCCATGAACCAAACACACTCTCTTCCAAATCCTCACCCTACCCCACCCCACCCCCCAATGGATTAAGCATGCACATTTTGTTAGTGTCTGAACAGGACTGTCATCTCATGACCCTTTTCATGCCTAAACTTACAATGCCAGGTTTTACCACTACTAGTACCAAGGAGCTTTAAACAAAAGAGGTTTGCTAAGGAGTCCGATGACCCAGTGCCAAGGAGTTCTTCAAACTCAATAGATTTTCCCCCTTCCAAAAAAAGAGAACATAACTGAGAGAAGATGTTAAGAGGATGTTAAGAGGATGTTAAGAGGATTTCCTTTTCCATTGACATTTTCTGCTATTTTGCCTGGGGTTCATTAAGATCGCCATTGGAAGCACTCAGTTGGTGTGTGTATGTGTGCGTGCATGTTTGTTTGTTTGTTTTAATTTATATAGTACTTTTGGAGAGGTTTGGAAGAACAGGAAATCAGTATTGTCTTACTAGATTTAATTAATCTGATGCACACAAAAGGCTGTTTCTGTGTCTCAGCTGGAAACCACACAGAAATGTTAAAGGCAAATATTTACATCATGCAAAGTTGTTTTGATCAAATAAAAATGTGCATATCCTATCACAAACTTCTTCTCAGTAACCGTGGTCAAACTGGAATCCTCAAGTGCTTGTGGGAATGAAACAGTAAAAATCCAATTAAATTTAAATGGGCAAGGTCAATGGAGGGAGCTAATGGCTATTTAATGCTTTACTATCTGGAATGATGCTCATCTTATGGCACTCTCATTCTAAAAGCTGCTGACAGAGAGATTCTCTAGATATAAAGTATTTCCAATGTATGAACTTTATTTCCCTTTTAAATGCCCACCTCCATGTTTGGGGGAAAATATTTTTATAAATTAAAACAAATTTTACCAATTCTCCTAATGAAACTTCAGCATCTTTTTTTAGTCTCTGTGTTTGACGTTTTTCTTTCCATTTACAACAGTCCTTCAGCATTTCTATTCTGTTAGTTTCATCTTTTTTCATTGTTTCATCTTCTTTCATAGAAAGTAATGAGATCAAGCTGATTTTAGCTGTGTGTTTCCTGGTCTCTGCCAGCTTGTGAGACTGATCAGGACAAGAGGAGACACCATATAGCAATTCAGTTATAGACCAAATTGTGGTGGATAGTCCATCCATATTAAGAGTAATAGATTAAGTCCTAGAACAGTGCCCATCTTCCCGAGGGAACTCTGGGCGGCTTACAAAAGCTGATCGAGTCAGCGCGTATCCATAACAACAAACAACACACAATTAAACATATTAAAATAACTTATGTACGCACCCTTGTTCAACGTACAAGTCTTCCTTCTTTCCGTCTAAATGTATGTTGGGTTCTTTAAAAACAGTGTTCAATTCACACAGTCCTTGTGTTCAGGGACCTAGATCATAACGGCTTCCAGTTGAGGTACCACTTTATATGCATTCAAAATCATTGTATTAAATTAGATCGTGGTTCTATTTAGTACAGTACAGTCTGTTCTGATTCATAGCAGTTTTCCAACAGCAGAGACATGGCTGGCCATAGAGTTGAGTGAGGAAGCTTGCATATATGGATTGCTAAACTGGTTTACTATTTAGCTACACATGTACACATGTCCTATGTTATAGCTGTGCATGTTATGGCAAATGTCGCTGTACTTCCATTGAAGCTGTAGTTCAGTACCTTCTGGAGGACCACAGGTTCTCATTTTAGACCTATGGCATACTATCCATACAATTAGTTCACCTCACATTCTTATGCAGCTGAGATTAAAAGCAAGCATTATCCAAGTGAGCTTGGATCATGCGCTTAGTACTCTGCCATATGTCCTGATCCTGAGAGAGCCTATACAGTCTTAATTACAATAGTATCACAGAGAACCTGGTTCTTCATCTCTTAAGCTCTGAAGTCAGAAGTTCTATGTTTAAATCCATTTGTGTATCAGCCAAGGGTGCAGTTTCCATACAAATTCTTACTCAGATTAGCGTGTGCAGCTGGGCTTTCAGTCTACCTCTTTATTCTGCAAAGTAGGGGCTCTGCAGCAGCCCAAGCAAATATTATCTTAAAGACTCAGAGGGAAAGCTGTAAGTAGCAGCTGAAACAAAATTGTGCCATTATTCCCTAATACTATTGCTCGTGATACATACTGCTTACGATAAACATCAAAGGAGACATAAATCAATACTTTAAACTATCCACCATACTTGCGTATTGCACTGCCAGTTTTTGAGATTCCAGCTAGGTTCCAAAACATTGTGCCAACAGAACAGTTTAAACATATTCAAGAAAGACACTAACCAGGCCCAATATGGATTGGCGCTGATGATGAATGATTTGCACTGTCTCTTGTTTAAAATAACATCCAACACAGTTTCGTACTGCAACTTGCTTAAACATATATAATGCACTACTCATTTTCTTCGTATACTAGGGGCAGAAACAAAGAGTCAGCCAACCACAAAGAATAGGGATACTACTGACATTAAAATTTCTACGCACAAAACTTTACAATTGGGATCATTCATAGAATGTTTTAGATAGATAGATAGATAGATAGATAGATAGATAGATAGATAGATAG
>JAHTLZ010000007.1:18093712-18107543 GCA_023846285.1 Phrynocephalus versicolor | reverse complement strand
TAGATAGATAGATAGATAGATAGATAGATAGATAGATAGATAGATAGATTCATTTATATGAAGAACTATAATGACGTGGCACACAATCAGAAGAAGAGAGTAGAAAAATCAACCAGGGTAGGGAGTAAAATAACAAGAATCATGTTAATAGCTTCAAGTATACTGCCTAGATGCCCTAAGCCAGGCCTGCCCAAAGTCCAGCCCGGGGGCCAAATCCGGCCCTTCAGGCCATTCTGAATGGCCTGCAGCTGGCTGGCCCGCCCCTCCCTCCCCCTCCGCCCCATATTTTTTTTAAAAAAAAATCTGCCAACACTGACACTGCTGGGAAGTGTGGGGGTGGGCAGGCCAGCGGGCCTCTGCCACCGCCAAGGAGCTTTGGGGTGGGCTGGCGGGTGAGCCGTTACCAATGCTGGGGAGCTTGGGGGGGATGCAAGGTCACACAGATCACCTCTTCCAAGGGGCGACCTGCGATCATGGCTCCCTGTGTTTCCTTTGGTGCCCACTTTCCTTCTTCCCTCCCTCCCTCTCTCCCTCCCTCCCTTGGTCCCCGCCTTCCTTCCTGTGGGTGGGGTTCCAAGGGGTTAGTGGGTGGGGCTTGCAGTGGGGTGGCAGGGTCAGGGAGCAACCGGCCCCTAACACATTCTCAACCACCAAATCTGGCCCTCCATACAAAAAGTTTGGGCAACCCTGCCCTAAGCACATCTGGTCTCTCCTGATTTCGGAAGCTAAGCAGGGTCAGCCCTGGTTAGTACTTGGATGGGAGACCGCCAGGGAATACCAGGTGCTGTAGGCGCCTGGAGTAGGAACTGGCAAACCACTCCAGAACTCCATGGACATGGAGTCACGAAGGGTTGGTCACGACTGTAACGACACAACACACACACACATAGGGCCTTTTCACATGACCCCTAAGATCTGCTGGCCACTTAAATTTGGACCAGAGATCTTGGGGGTTCGTTGCTCTTCCTGCGTCCCCACCCCTCTGCACTGCCTTGATCCTGTCTGCATGAGGGGAAGGAGAAAAAAGGGGACAAAAGAATGCAGGCTCACCTCCGTTTGCCGGTCCAAGCCTCCCCAAGCCCCGCCGTCATCCTGATTCCTTCTCTTAAAGGGGCGGGAGGCAAAAAAAACAACAAACAGAAGCGAGGAGAGCCTGGCACTCACTCCTTTACATCCGGATCTGGGATTTTTCACCCTCCAAGAGCAGGTACCTGAAAAGTGCGCTGGGACGCGCTTAGGTGGGTGTGGCCACACTTCATTTTCTGTAATCTCCGGAGCTGGTGGGGAAACAATTTTAAGCTCCAGAGCTGGGAGCTTTGCGGCAGAGTTTAGGGGTTGTGTACAAATACCCATACAGTCTAGCATAATGCTTTTTAATATTGAGAAAAGACCAAAGGAATACTGGACTACAAAAGAAAAATATGAAGGTTATAATGCATAAGTACACAGCCTTCAGCTACAGCTTATGAAAATTACTTTTTTGAAGTATAACTCTCAGAACGACCCAGACAACTGAGAAACTCAGAGAGGAACATCCTATCTCCTTTCCCAAAGGAGCGTGTGTGGATGATTGCTGTTGTCCACTGAAAGCAAGAGCAGAGCAAAGAAAGAGAGACACTAAACTCTGTGAACAGGCATGTGCCAGAGTGTACCCCTCTATCCCTGATCTGATGTCACATCCAGCCCTTGGGCCCAAAATGACTAAGCACCACTAGGTTTCTTTTACACAGCAGACAAATGAAATCACCACAGATCTGGAACCAGCATATGTCTGGTTAATTACAGCTATTAAATAAAATGAAATCATGCCTCTCCCTGGAATTTTCTACTTTTCCAGTTTAGAACACTGAAATTGCCTTGGCACAGATCGAAACAATTACTTTGCTCACATAATACTGCTTTCTTGGACAGGGCCGTCTTAAGGATATGTGGAGCCGTGGTTCGAAGATCCCTCTGGCGCCCCCCCCCCAAGCCCAACTCCCGCCCTGAAAGACAAGAGGCAGGGCAGGTGAAGGCAGGGGCGTATCTGGGGTGGGGGGGGCAGGGACAGGAGGGTGCATCTGCCCCGGGCGGGCGCAGCACTCTGGGGGCGCCTGGAGGGGGAGCAGCAGGAGGAAGCCCGCCCGGCAGTCCTCCTTTCCCCCTAAGCAGGCTTGGGGACGGCAACCCCCCCTCCACCGCCATGCGCCAGGTAGGCAGGAGCGCTCTTCCTCCTCCTCCTCCTCTTCCTCGCCTGGGTGGGAGAGGTGGAAGGCACTGGCGCGCATGCATGCACCCACCTGCACGCGCCCCCTCTCCCGTTGCTGGGTGGGGGGTGCGATGTGGGGGGTGGGATGCGGGGGGGCGGCTTACCTCCCACGGGGCGGGCGGGGCCGACCTCCCCTCCCCTTCCCTCCCCCCCGCCTCCGCCATCGGGGAATCGCTCCCTCTGTGCGGGCGAAGACTCGCCGGGTCCCCAACGGCCAGGAGACACGGGCTGAGCTCCTTCGCGCAGGCGCTCGAGCCGGCCGCCTTGGTGCCGCTCTAGGAACCCCCGCCGCGCTTCCTGTCTCTGGTCGCGGATCCCGCCTGGCCCTGGCGGGTCCGGGCGGGTGGAAGAGCGCATGCGCAGAGGGTGGCGCTGGCCGCAAGGGCCGCCGGGAAACCGGGTGGTGGGCGCGGGCGGAGCGGGGCCTGCCGGTCAAAGGGCCGCCACCGATCGTGGTCGCCGCTCACGGGAGGCAGCCTCCCTTCCCTTCCCTTCCCTCCCCGCCGCCGCCGCCGCGCTCTGCCCCCGTGTGCCTGCCTCGGGCGGGGCCCCCTTGGCTGCTGACCCTCCTCCCTCCCACCCCCCGCCCGGAGCCGGTCTGTGCGAGTGGGGGGGCGGCGGTTCGCTCTGCTGCCCGGCGCCCCTCGGTCCCGGCGATGGCGGAGGAGAAGAAGGCGAAGGCGGGCGGTTGCACGCAGCTGCCCTCGGAGTCCATGAAGGCAATGGCAGAGGCGATGGGCGTCGCGCAGGTGCCCGAGGAGACCTGCCAGATGCTGGCCGACGAAGTCACCTACTGGCTCAAGGAGGTCGCCCAGGTGGGGGCGGGGGGAGGGGTTTGGGTCTTCAGGCGCCCTTGGGGTTGAGGCGCCCTGGTTCATTGAACCATAAAGGCCTATGGGAAAGTCGCCCCTGTTCTTGGAATATTTCTTGCCTGTTTTGAAAAACCTTCTGAAACGCACATTCAGTGTTGCATAGTTGATCCATTTGATAACAATAAGCTCATTGTACTGACTTGGGCATCCACAGCAAAGCATTTCCGCTCACAATTTATAATTTCCAATTACTAATCTGTTTCTCTAAATATTATTTGTGAGGGCTATCATCATTGGCATCCTTCAGTCTCGAAAGACTATGGTATCATGCCTGGAGTAGAGATCCTAAGAACAACACCTAGTATGACTAAACAGACCAATTCGGCAATGGCAGTCTCTACCGCACTGGGGACAGATGTATTCTGTTCCTTGCCCGGTCCTCGAGTTTCGTTCTTTCCGTGCCTGCCTCTTTTCCTCTGCCTGTTGCACAAATGCCTTTTCAAATTTATGTAGACCATGCTGTATCTCTTGCCTCCAGACAGTGCAATTGGAGGTCAAGGTTTCCCATCTGTTGAGGTCCATTCCCAAGGCCTTCAGGTCCCTCTTACAGATATCCTTATACCGCAGCTCTGGTCTCCCTCTGGGGCGCTTTCCCTGCACGAGTTCTCCGTATCGAAGATCTTTTGGGATCCAACCGTCATCCATTCTCACAATGTGTCCAAGCCAGCGTAGGCGTTGCTGTTTCAATAAAGTGTACATGCTAGGGATTCCAGCTCGATTCAGGACTATGCTATTTGGAACCTTGTTGTGCCAGGTAATATTGAATATTCGCCTAAGACAGCGCATATGGAAGGTATTAAGCTTTCTTTCCTGTCGGGCATGGATGGTCCAAGACTCGCTGCAATACAAAAGTGTGCTCAGTACACAAGCTTTTTAGACCTGTATCTTTGTATGTTTGGTCAGCTTCTTATTGAGCCATACTCTCTTTGTTAGTCTGGAAAACATAGTAGCTGCTTTACCTATACGTTTATTCAGCTCAGACTCTAGTGAGAGCGTATCTGAGATAGCTGAGACAAGATACACAAAGTCATGGACAACTTCCAGTTCTTTTGCAGAAATTGTAATGCGAGGAGGAGAGTCCACTTTCTGGCCCTTATTTGTGTTTTTTTCATGCTGATTTCTAGCCCAAAATCTTTGCAAGCTTTACTAAAATGATCCATGAGTTGTTGGAGATCTTCAGCAGAGTGAGCAGTAATGGCGGCGGCGGCAGCGAAGACGAGATCCCACAAACATTTCACCTGTACCTTAGACTTTGCTCTCAATCTAGAGAGATTGAAGAGTTTTCCATCTGATCTGGTCCGGAGATAGATACCCTCTGCTGAAGTTCCAAAAGCCTACTTCAGCATGATAGCAAAGAGGATCCCAAACAAGGTTGGCGCAAGGACACAGCCCTGCTTCACGCCGCTTCGGATGTCGAAGGGATCTGACACTAGGCCATCAAAAACTACATTGCCCTTCATATCCTTCTGAAAAGATCCAATGATGTTAAGGAGCTTGGGTGGGCATCCAACCCAGAGGAGTATTTTAAAGAGTCCGTCCCTACTAACCATATCAAATGCCTTCGTAAGATCTATGAAGGCTACAAAAAGTGGCTGTCCTTGTTCCCTGCATTTCTCCTGCAACTGCCTGAGGGAAAATACCATATCAGTAGTGGACCTGCTGGTTCGAAAGCCACACTGTGATTCTGGGTAGACTCTCTCTGCAAGTATCTGCAGCCTCTTCAGTATAACACGTGCAAACAGCTTCCCGACAACACTAAGAAGAGAGATACCGTGATAGTTGTTACAGTTGCTCCTGTCACCTTTGTTCTTATAAAGTGTAACAATATTAGCTTCCTTCATATCCTGTGGTACTCCCCCTTCCCTCCAGCAAAGGCAGAGGATTTTGTACAGTTCAGTGGCAATGATCTCTTTGCAGCACTTCAGAACTTCAGCAGGGATGTTATCTTTCCCAGGTGCCTTGCCAGAGGCAAGTGAATCCAGAGCCACATTTAGTTTTTTTAGTGTTGGTTCATTGTCAAGCTCCTCCAAGACAGACAAGCACTCAATATTACTTAACACTTCTTCGGTTATTGTGTTTTCTCTGGAATATAGTTCAGAGTAGTGCTGCACCCAGCGTGTCATCTGCTGCTCACGATCCTGGATGATCTCACCTGAAACAGTCTTTAAGGGTGCAGTTTTCTTATGTATTGGCCCTAAGGCCTGTTTAATTCCATCATACATCCCCTTGATGTTACCTGTATCAGCTGCCATCTGAATCCGAGAACACAGTTGCAGCCAGTAATCATTAGTACATTTTCTGGCAGTCTGCTGGACTTTATTATGAACAGCTCGCAGGTCATGTAGGATGCACTCACTGGGACAAGTTTTATATGCAGTCAAGGCTCTCCTCTTTTCCTCAATAGCTGGCATCAGCTCTTCTGAGTGGGCTTCAAACCAATCTGCTGTCTTTCGAGTCTCCCTGCCGAATACTGATAAAGCAGTGTTATAAACAACATTCTTAAAATGTTCTCAGCGTTTAGATGCATTATCTTCAGCAGGACCAGGAAGAGCTTCCTTGAGTACATGGGAGAAATCCTCCACTTTTCCTTGGTTATAGGTCTTACTGGTATCAATTTTTGATCTTCTTTCCTTCTTCAGGTGGTGCAATCTCTTTGTTTTCAGTTTTACCTTGCTATACACCAGGGATTGTCTGTGTCACAGTCGGCACTCTGATAACTGCGTGTGATTGTAACGCTAGAGATGCTGGAGCGCCTGACGAGAATCAGGTCGAGCTGATGCCAGTGCTTCAATCTTGGATGTCTCCAAGAGACTTTGTGCTGGGGCTTTGTGTTAAAGAATGTGTTGCTGACACAGAGACCATAATAGCAGCAAAACTCCAGCAGGTGTTGGCCATTTTCGTTCATCTTTCCAATGCCGAACCGACGTAGGCAGGTGGGCCAGGAGTTATAATCAGCTACAACCCTGGCATTAAAGTCACCGAGGATAGCTATTGGTCTTTTCTCGGGGATTTTCTTCATAGTGTCAGCTAGATCATCATAGAATTTGTCTTTGAGTTCTGCTGGAGATGATAATGTTGGTGCGTATGCACTGATAAGTGTAACCAACCCTGCTGTAGAGTGTAGTTGCATGGACAGGATTCTCTCACTTCCTACAGCAGGTGGGATAATGAGACCTAGTAAAATATTTCTAACAGCAAAGCCAACCCCACATTCCCTGGTCTCGTTTGATGGTTTCCCCTGCCAGAGAATGTAAAGTTCCTCTCCTTAACAGATCCAGAGTCAGGTAGCCTTGTCTCTTGGAGAGCAACAATGTCCATCCGCAGTCTGCACAGTTTCCTGTTGATGACAGCTGTCTTTCGTATAGTGTCCATTTCTTGGAGATAGTCTGAACAGCCAGGATTCATTGTCCTAACATTCCATGTGCCCAACTTTAGGCTTGAGATTTTTTTATGTTTATTGCATGATGCGGAGTCAACTATTCATTTGCTGGTTTCCATCCTGATCCGCCTACACCCAGGTAGCTGCCGCTTCCTGTGTTGTTCCTCCACTATTTGCTGCGAATGGTCCTCTCCAGGGCACAAGGCCTGGGTAATTCAATATGGAGATTAGGCTGTTACCCAGGCAGTGAAACCCCCCTCTCCACATAGCTGGAGTCAGTGGTCCAATGGAACGGCAAAGCCGATACGATTAGATCTAGCTGCATCTCAGGAGTTGCCAGAACATGATTGTACACAGTCATGAACTGTCTCCGGGATTCCGGCTCTGGTTTTTTCCTCGAGGTTGACTCCTGAAGCTTTTTCCAATGATGGATATAGCCACAAGGCAGTGGAGATTTGAAAGAGTTTCCTTCTACTATGGGTGGTTCTTCCGCTTTTTCTGCCATTGGGGCAAAGAGAGCCCTCTTCCACCTTCAAAACCGTTGACCGTCTTCTCCTGTAACCGCAGATGGGGGCCCTTACGAGGTACTACAAGCCGGGCCAGCTGGACCAAGGTTTTTAAAGGAGGTATTACTCTTCCAGTTCTCTTCTTGCTCCTTGGAATCCTGCCCCAGGTTGCCCATTCCCCTAAGAGCAAGTTCTATAAAGTCCCCATAAACTTCCATGTAAGTTCAAAATATGCCCTCCTATTTGTTTTTCCTGTTTTCCAAGTTCTGCTTCTTGCTATAACAGGAGCATAAAATCTTTCCTAAGTCTATGGACCTCCTGTGCTCGACATAGTACTTAGTGGTTTTCATATCGGCTGCTGAGCCAGAGTGTTAGGAATGATAAGACGACATCTCTGCTCCAGGTGAACTGAATGCTCTCAGCTCGTGCTGCTTCTCCCCGCTAGCCCAGGCTGAGGCTCTTTATTAGGGGTGGTAAACAAGACATCACACAAGTGGGAGGGGTGGATAATCAGTGACCATAGGACAGAGGAAGACAAAGGATGGATGATGGCCTTTGATCACTTAACCTGAATTCCATGGGTGGGGGAAGAGCTTATCTAAGTGTCACAGGCAGCTGTTTGTCCTGCAACCCCCTCTCACAGGCTTCCTGGGGTACCCGAGGGGAGATACAGACCATGCTGGCTTCCTGTGTATATGGGCCTAGCTATGGGATTCATTTCCTTCCATCCGGTGCCTCCCCGCTCAGATAGAGAGGTTTAATGATTCCCAAAGGCCTTACCCATGCAGGCAGCTGTGGCCAAGGTTCTCCCCAGGGAGATTTCTCTCCACCAGAGGTTGGGAGCAGGAATTCTCTACTGTACTTCCTGTAAGAAGAGCTGGCCTGGGTAGCCCTGGGCAAGCTGCACAGTTCCAGGATGCTCCCAGAAGAAGAGAAGGGTGAACCACTTCTGCTGAGGATCCTCTTCTACCTGAAAGGCCTGGAAAGAGTCACGTAAGTCAGAATTGACTTGATGACACACTACTGCTATTGAATTAGATGCAGTACTGCATATCATGGAAAGAAATGATCCCATATCACTTTTGCATCATGTGCTTAGACTGGCTCCAAGACTGATGAGACATTGTCTTCTGAGGTCTTAGGTTACAGCAATTTCTTCACCTGGATCAGGGAGAAAAGGCGAAGCTAGCCAGAACTGAACAAAAGAAGAATATTAAATAGAAATCCAAAACAGGGTTCTCTTTTCAGTAGTACGGTTATAAAATGAACACAGTGTACAAGTCCAGAAAACAAACATATTCTAGAAAATAAAGAATGGGCAGCAAATGAAGGTTTCACGTCTTAGAATGTTTTCCTGGAAGAAAGTCTCACTGACTTCATTGGGATTTACTTCCAAGTGTAAGCATGCACTGTCAGCCCCAGCCTTCAAGTTTGAAAACAAGCCTCCTGATGACAGACCAAAATAATTCATTCTATTAAATTTTCCAGAGAGAGAGAGAGAGAGAGAGAGAGAGAGAGAGAGAGATGTTCCACATCCTTTCTAACGCTGACCAATTACGTGACAGGAGCTCAGATATAGTCCTAACATAATTCAGCAGGTGGAGGTTAATCTGAGCGGAATTCAACCTCAAAATAAAATATTAAATGTGTGGCAGTAATCAAAGACTGGTATTAGTCTCGAGAGACCTTGAAGACTCATGACTTGGGGAATTTAAAAGAAGAGCCTTGGCTTGAAGTACAAGATTCTCCAGGAGGCTGCTGTTATGTCTGAGGATTGCATTTGTTGAAATGGGAGGAAAAGTTTATTTTCCAAGAATCATTGCAACTCCAAGCTGACTGATAAAATGGCAACACTTACTTGTTTGCTTATTTATTTGACTTATATCTGGCCTTCTCCCCAGGATTGGGACTCACTGGTTAACTAATAACTTTTGGATACTATCTATTGAACTTTAATTCAGTAGATTGTGTCCCAACCTATGTTAAAGTACATGCATAAATCATGTTTGTGGCATTTGTTGCTACAGATCGATCCACATACACAATCTCCAATAGAGTACTTTTCTTCCTTGAAGCCTATTTGGGGAATACTATAATTCACAATAATATTCTACAGCTAAAAAAGACATTATGCTTATTATTTCAAGAAAGTGGTGAATTGCAGTTGTCCGCCTCTAGTTTTGAATGGAGTAAAGAATCTAAAGCAAACAAATTACAACACCCCATGCTGTACTTTAGGGATGAACTCTGTTTTAAAAAAAAAAACCCTGAGCCCTAATATCCTTAGGATTCTAACAAGTCACATGCTAAAGTACCTTGGGACCTACATGCGGCCATCATGTCTCCTCTATAAATCCTACTAATCTCCAAGTCACTCCAGGGGATATGAACAGGCCTCTTGTCTGTTAATAATAGCCTAACATACAAAAATAACTGGCCACGTTCCTGAACAAATGGAATCCAACTTAAAAATAGCATTAGGGAAAACAATGAAATGTGGAAAGATAATTAAGAAAGCTGCAAGACAGTCATGTGTTGTCATGCACTGCAGCTTTAGAAAACTACAATGACCACATTTTAGAAGTTTTCTGTAGGGCTAAAAAGGCACTGCCCTGAATACTGTATCAGATTTGTTATACTCAAAGGGACTGAGCAGAGTAGTAGAGCCAGTTATAAAATGGCAAAATTCCATAGGGAGGCAAAGCAGAAGGCACACTACTAATACAGGAGCAGCTGTTCAAGCAAAGCCATGTCAAGTCACCAGCTGTTTAGTGTCCATCAGTTATAACCAGCATGGTTGGGCAGTGTGCACATTCCACTGCAGGAAGTGAATCAAATGAAAACTTCACTTGAGTGAATTAGTTAGTTCATTTATGTATTTATTATATGAAGCTGTTTGGATGAGCAGTGAAACATTTCTACCTCTCAAGAAAAAGAAGGGCATTTGCCATGACTCAACGTCCAGATGAACTCACCTGGATGACTGAGAATCTCCACAGAGTTTGACAAAATGGGATCCCCGAACCAGGTGACAAACCAAACCACAAACCAGCCCAGTTTGTCAGTTTTTCTGATTTGCAATTCAATTTGTACCCACCTCTAGTCTGCAGTAATGTTTCAGGTTGTCAGGTGGAAACACTTTTAAGTAGACTTGCCAGAAAGTAAATTTGGAAATTCACTTTGCAAAGCGGCTGAACTATCACTGGGATATAGCCCTTCCTCTTAACAATAGGTTTGTTACTTTGCCAGGGATTTCCATTTTAGCCACCTTATTTAACTGAAGAAGTACCATGTGATAAACACCACCTGATTAACATTAAGGTTTGCATGTGTTTGTCCAAATTTGGAACAGCTATGCCAAAACCCTTGTTTGTAAGCAGTGGAATATTAAAGAAACATTGTTATTGTGTAGCAGGTTTCTTCAAATCCTCCCACACACTTCAGATTTATTGCTGATTATTCTGTGCTTAGGAAGGAAAAAGCTGAATATGTCAAAACCACAACTATGTAAAAAAGCAGGTCAAATAAAATCAAGGTTTATTTCAAGTTCATAAATACAGACATTGAGACAATTTTTAAAGTATTTGAGACAAGATATAATCTTAAAAGACTTGACAAAAATAAAAATCCAAAGTGCAAACATATTTTGCACTTGTGGGTTTCAAATCAGCACAAGTCCACACACATTTTAATTGGCTTATTAGCCTTGGTAGTCAGGCACTCTTTGTGATCATTGCCAGCTCTTCCCCTCCTCTTAATCCCCTTGTATACGGGAAGGATTTCAGAAAAAACTTGCCGGAAAAGGTTCAAAACCAAGAAGAAAAATCCCTATTACTTGTGAGGCTAAAGGGCATGAGATGTAGGGGATCTGGGCCTGAATTTCTGTCTTTCCCAACACCACCCCAAAGCAGCCTCAGGAGTTAATGATTTGAATCAGAGGCACTTACAAGAGGCGGATCTCAGAAGGAGATGTGGAACAAAAGATTGCAGATGAACTCTTCCTTTATGAAGAAAGAACAATCACAGAGAGGAAAGCAATATAATTATTAGGATTCTCTGCCCACAAAAATAAAAATCCAAAGTGCAAACATATTTTGCACTTGTGGGTTCAAAAGCAGCATGAGTCCACACATTTTAATTGACTACTATGGTACTATTTGTGATTATTGCCAGCTCTTCTCCTATTCTTAATCTCACCAACCAAAGCAGACTCAGTAGTTCCTGATTTGAATCAAAGGCACATTGCAAGAGGCGGATCTCAGAAGGAGAGGTGGAACCCATAGTTGGAAAGAAATTGCTGGAATCAGGATCACATCCATCTCTGTAAAACTTGCCAGGCTTCAATCATAAGAAAGCTGAAGGCACAGAGAGATATTGGTGCAGATGCCAATGACTTGTGGCCAAGGAACAAGAGAGGCTGGTGTCAGCAAATGCATCCTGGGTGAATGCAAAATGGGGGGGGGGGGGTTTTACTATACAATGTGTTCAGGTGCGGACTGCAAACTTTCAGTTTCCATCACAAAAGGCTACAAAAGGTAACAAAACAATTTAGGGACAAAACGACAATCTAGAAGAGCTCTCGTAGAGCCAATTAAAGGGATGCTTAGGAGTCTTTCATCAGTAACCCTGTACAAGAAACAAAAGAATATAGAGAAAGAGGCCTTGATTTGGACTACAAAAAGGATGTTGCTGGGCAGTCTTTATGAAAGTGATTTGAAACATCAATTTTAATTCCATCAGCTGGTAACTGTAAAAAAGCAGTGCCTCAGCATTGCTAAGTGAGTTATGCTATACTGGAAATGAGATATATGATGCTGTACATTTCAAAATGCAGGCAAGAGATTTATACTCAGTCAAGAGTTTGATGCTTGTATTTCTAATGTGTTGTAATTGTGCATTTGTCCTTTAAAATCCTACTGTGTTATTTAAACAAAATCCATACATTTTAAAGAAAGCAAGATTGCACAATTCAAAGCACAATCCTGTAAACATTCATCTGGAAATAAGACATAGGCAGGATTACAGTGTAAACTACAGTGGTACCTCTACTTACGAGTAGCTCGACTTAAGACCAATTTGACATAAAAGCAGAGAACAGGTGGCATTTTAACTGCTGCCTTACAAATTTTAGATGCGGTCTGTACCACTGTATCACTATTCTGTAGCATCAGTTTGCTTCCAATGTGTGGATATCTTTGCAAGGAAATTAGGAATTCCCCTCCCTTTCTGGAAAGCTTAGGGGATTTCTCGGTGCCTGAGTGGTGCTTAACTCTGCTCCACCTCAATTCCCAAGTTCCGTATACTAACAACACTGACCCATCAGAAAAATGATTTAAAAAACCCTATCAGACTCAAGAGAGGAACTTATTTCCCTAGAAAATAATAAAAGAACTAGGTTATACTCTCTAACTGGTTACATTTAGCCATTCTGCTTAATCTAAATACACTTAATACTGAGTCAGGCATCTTCCCAAAGCAGTGCCAAGTGAACATATTAATACCATTTGCTGAATTCGCTTCTCTCTTCTTCTTCTTCCCAGAAGCTTCGAGATGTCACATGATGTAAACTGTCCAATGATAGCTGTACCTCTCTGTGCTGAAAGGATTGTTATGACTAACTCCTTACATACCATAGATAAAGAATTCTAATGCAGGACAAACTGTGCAGTTAATATTACAGCTTAAGAAATCACACTATATCCAAGCATTCCTAATTTCCTTGCAATCTTAATGGGGTTTTCATGGTATGTGAGATGGTCAAGGAATATTTTACCATAGCAGACCAGGGATCTGAACCCAGATTTGCCGAGTCCTACTCTGACACTCTACCCACAACACCACAGTGTAAAATACTCACTAATTACTAGGAAACTGCTAATTAATTCACCATATTTTCCGGCCAGGTAGAATGGTGTTCCGATAACCTGATATCATGAACTGATAAATATTTTACCTGTATAGGAATCATAATAACAATGCAGATGAGGATGACAGATACCCAAATTTGTGCGATTTAAAAGTAAGCTATGCTTCTTTGGCAAATCACATCCCTGCTATAGATCCATGCTGCCTTGTGGGGAACATACCAGTTAATCTTCTTCAGGTGAGGATGAAAAAAGTTGCATTAAAATACTTGCAGAACTTCTGGATTTACAGTTGTCTGTCTCAGTCTTGTCTTACGGTAGAACATGATTTTGCTATGAGTTCTCGGGTTGTTATTGTTGTTGTTGTTGTTGTTGTAAGCTCTTTCAAGAATAGAGTTGGACATGAGCCAGTGGAGTTTGGTGAGTGCCTACCCCGCCTCCTTCTGTGGGCGTCCACTCAGAGGCAGCACTCTGGCTCCCCTGCCACGCCTCCTAAGGGTGCTGCCTATGAATGTGCACCCACCAGGGGAGGCAGGATTGGGAGCTGCTGAACACCTTTTAATTGAAAGGACAAACCAACACATAGTGCCAGACTGGCGGTTCATGGTCATCTCTATTGAAGAACCATATGAGCACCAGAACATGTTTCTATTCCATGTCATAATGTTGAAACCTAATAGGGCTTTGAAGGTAAGTGAGATACTTGAGGGGTGGCTTTACCAGTTTCACTCCCCCAGTAAGTTTCCATAGCGAAGTGAGTATTTGGGCTGTGTTCTCCTGCGTCCTAGAGTCCATCACTCTATTCACTAGACCACACTGGCAAGCTTTCTATAAATATTTGAATGAATTAAGGATAGGGTTCTTATTATACTCTAGCCTAGATATTCTTTCTTTCTTTCTTTCTTTCTTTCTTTCTTTCTTTCTTTCTTTCTTTCTTTCTTTCTTTCTTTCTTTCTTTCTTT
>JAHTLZ010000007.1:18043728-18084416 GCA_023846285.1 Phrynocephalus versicolor | reverse complement strand
GTGTGTGTGTGTGTGTGTGTGTGTGTGTGTGTGTGTGTGTGTGTGTGCGTGCGCACATGCATGCATGCATGTGGGCAGGCGTGCAGGAGTTTTATTTGTGTTTGCGCATGTGCACATTACAACTCTCTTCTCCCATCCCAGCCAAAAACTTGACAGCTATGAGAGGAGGGCAACCAGGATGGGTAAAAATCTGGAAGAAATGTCTTACGAGGAGCAGCTTAGGGAGCTGGGAATGTTTAACCTTACAAAAAGAAGGTTGAGAGGGGATATGATAGCCATGTTTAAGCATTTGAAAGGATGTCATATTGAAATGGGGACAGTTTTGTTTTCCATGGGTTCAGAGACTAGGACTCAGGGAAATGATTTCAAGCTGCAGGAAAAGAGATTCAATTTGACATTAGGAAGATCTTCCTAATAGGGCTGTTCGGCAGTGGAATATGCTGCCACAGAGGGTGGTAGAGTCTCCTTCTTTGGAGGTTTTTAAGCAGAGGCTGGATGGCGATGTCAGGAGTCCTTTGATGGGGTTTAATAAAAATGTAATGTAATTATTACATTATTAATAGAATGTAAGATAAAATGTAATACCAGTTTGTCTTTTAACTGAAGAACTATAAAAGATGGCAATGACTAAAGTAAGAAAAACTGTACGTGCATAGATGTGTGCTTTGGCTTGACACTCCATCAGGATACTTCCTTTGCCAGCTACCACCCTTCTCCTTTGCCATTCCAGTTCCTCTTGGCTCCCCAGTTCCTTCAGGGAGCCATCTGATCATGAGTGTCCTGGCTTCAGTCTCCCTTCCCCCTTCCTTTCAATAAAACATTCAGGTTTCACCTTTTAATCTGAGTTTCTACTATAGTAGATGTCAACCACTGCAGCTTGGTTCCAGCAGTGTTGATTTTCTTCATGTCCAATAACCCTTGGAGCCCAATGGTCGCTTGTCCAATCCACGGCCGCAGTCCTGAAGAACGGTTTCTTCCAACAACTATAAACAACAGCTAATTCTATCACTTCATAAAAATGAACGGCTTTTGGCTCCCACGTGCAGGCTCATTTTTTTCTATGAATTTTAGGGGAAGCTTTCTTAGAATATTTTATCAGTAGTATCTAATTCTGTGGAAGATCCACAGGATTTATAGAACAGACGGTTAGAGCTGGTTTTGTCAACATTCTGGAGAATGGGATTCTCTATGGAAGAATGTATTCAAATCTACTAATCTGAAATGGTTAAGGAAGTTGTGAAAGATAATGACATTAATCAGATTAATAGACATGGAAAGATCTATCAGTCCATCAGAGACTTAACTTGTTGTAAAGTTAACAATTTGGTAAAGATAACAGAATAAAGTAATACAAGCTTGGTGAGCAGTTTCTAACAAGTATTCTACTTACAACTGTTTTCCATCTAGAGTAAATATTACTTCAACAATAAGATAAGTCAAGGTTTTTTACCTACAGGAACCAAATCTGATTCCAACTCCTTGCGACCACCATTCTGATTCTGATAGAGCTAGTAGTTCGGCGTGTCTAGTTGGAAACTGTGATATCACAAAAGTTTGGGGGAACAGTCTAGGTCTGTTTGATTTACAAACCAAATAAAGAATACCTGTGTTTGGCATCACATGATGGCAATTAGGTCATCCCAAGAGGCATAGAAAAGTGTGCAAAAGCACCAATATTGTGCAAGGTCTTAGGAAAACAATACCGGACTCCCTTTTGTACAGTGCGTTGCTAGTCAGGCACAGTCCAGGATCTTCCAGAACAACAAGAGCTTCATTGTCTTTGACACGGCACATTTCAGGCTTCAGATTCACTCCAGCAAGCAAGTACTGGTACAGATGAAACATATTCTCTAAGTTGCCAAAATAAAAATTAAAAAAATTAAAATTGGCTTTCAGTCAAATTGTTATCCTTTCCAGAGAAGCACTGTTTCTCACAAAAGCAGGAGTTGATTTTCTATGTATTCACATTCCCTAATGCTAGTAAACACTGGAATTGTGTAGTTCCAATTGTTTGGCTTAAATCCTTACTAGACCATGCAACCAAGGGGGTGTCATTTGAACATGTAAGCATGCACTCCTTCTCTTACATTATCCCTTTCACCAACCAAGGCCAACACTACAATTCTGACACTATAATTCGGACACTATAATTCTGACCAATTAAGGGCTTATTTCACACAGCTGTATGTTTAACCAAGGCAACAATGTGCTTGGTTAAACATAGTTCCACATATTTTGGGGACACTGCATAAACCATGTGTCAATGCAGCATTGCCAGCATCTTCCAATTGGGGGCTAAAAGAACCTTCGCACGCCCCGTTTTGTATGGATGAATGATGCATTGAATCTGCATTGTGATGAGTCACTTTGTGTTGTAAATTAACTAGATAATTTTAATTGGTCAAATTTATTTGTATTATATAAGATGTATAGTACAGCTTGTTCAACTCTCTCCTACAATATGGTTTCAATAAAGCATTTTCCAGTAATCAAGCTAACAGCCATTCTAAGAAAGGGGGAATTCTTCTGTAATTTCCTTTGGAGGCATTATCTTACTCACAAAGAAGATAATCAAGAGATTAATTCAAGGCAGATTTTTCATTGAAGAAACAGGCTGAATTTCGAGAACTCTGGACTATTTATGGATATGAAATGTTGGACAAGAATGTTGTGAGATCAATCTGAAGCCTACAAAACATTTTAATGTTCTCATGGTTTCATGTGACCTGTCCTTGAATTCAATCCTTCAGAGAAACAGGAAAAAAATTAGATACATATTTTTGTCACCGTGGCCCAGAGAAATGCTGTAATCATTCAGAGAATGAATGTAAGCAATGCATGCAGCTAATTACAATTACAGGCATTACAGTGGCATCGAGTGTTGAAACGTCCCTGAATGGTTCCATTTACCACTCAGAAATATGCCAATCTGTTGCTGAGGTATCACTCCATCCACTTCAATGCCATTTGTAGTCCAAACCTCTAAGATACATTAGGTTCTGACATGCAATTTCGAGATAAGCTGTATGACGCAAACAGCATGAGAGATGTTGGAACATAGCTCTATATCCCTCTATATCCCTATTTCTAGACGCAGCCTTAGAGCATCGTTGCCAAGACCTACTATCTACCAGAAGCAACGCTGATGGTTGAAAGGCAAAGAGAAAACCAGCACCGCTTCCAGCAGTGGCAGCAGCATGAGGGACTCCCTTACAGTAGCAGCTGCCCCACTAGGGAGTCATAGACAGTAATCAGGGTTAGGATTTATAAGCCCTCCTTCCTGTGGGGAGCAACCTTTGGACCTCGATGGAGTCCATTCTTGACAGCGACTAAGGACTCACAGGTCCCAGTGGGGTTAATTCAGAGCCTGAACAGGACTGGACCTGTGCTGATAACTAGTGTGACTGATGATGGCATCTGGGGTAACCTGGGTATACTCCATTAATGAATTGTTACCACTTTTTTCCTGCTTTTAATCACAGTGGGGGAGATGGAAGTCTTCTCCAGGCCTCCACACTTCAGTAGTTACACCAACCCCACGTTCCAGAAAGCAGCTTCCCAATTTTGAAAGTGTAAAACTAGTAATGGCCACGAAAAGTAGACATTCCCCCAGTACTGCTCTTCTTCTATGTCTTTCATAGGCCAAACTGCAGTGAATTCTCCCCCCGCTGAAGTACTGTACTCCTTCTTGAAAGCTATTCAGTCACACAGTTGAGTCTCAACTGCCCCCTTACCTAGCATCTGAATATATTTTAAATTCCTTTAAGAATGGCAGATTGTGAGGGATGTGCATTTCAAGAATCCTTTGTTTACTGATTTACAGATTTTAAAATGTTTTTTTAAATGTTTTAAATTCTTTTTACCTTAATATATGTTTAGTTGTTTTTTAACATTATGTAGCATTTTTAAATGGTTGATTGTCTTATAGTTTTAGTTATTGTGCACTGCCTTGGTCCCCGATGGGGAGAAAGGTGGCATGCCAAACAAATAGGCAGGCAAGCAAATAAATTCCTATATGCATTCCCTGAAAATATTTGGGAAATTAAAAACTGCATTTTGCCTTGCTACGAGAACAAGTACTTAGAAATTAGAATTAGGGTCTATGTCTCAGGAGACCTTCACCTAGCACTAACATTCACCAGCTGCCCTTGGACCAGTCGCTGTCTCTCAGCCTGACTTATCTCACAGGGCTGTCATAATAGAAGAAATGGGAGAGGAGAGCTGGATAGGTTGACTTGTGCCCACTAGTGAAAAGTTGGGTTATATGCAACTAATAAACAATAGCACCAAGTGTTTGACAACTGGAAAGTACAGATACATAATGCTCCTTGCCAGATCAGATTGGAACAGCCAGAGATACTTGCCATGATCAAAGTGATACTTAAGTGTGAGCCTCTTCACTAACTAGCCACATCTGCACACATTGGAGGCCCAGAAAGAAACGTTACATAAGAACAGGAAATTTAGAGTGGTTTTTAGTCTTTGTTTGTAGGTTTCAGTTTGACAACTTAACTTGTTAACATTACAATCACAGAACATTTTTAAAAAGAAACCCAGCTCTTATATAGCACAAGTTGAGACAATACATAAATGTCCTGATGTGCCCTTTGCAAACATGCTCACATTAATCAAGCAGACCTTTATTAAAGTGATTTGACAACACAAGAACGTTTTTACCCACCTTGTTATGCAAGCTGTGGTGCTGTTATTGTACTTTCAAACGTCCCTCCCTGGGGATAAACATGTCTGCTTGAAGTTGATTAATATTGCAAAAAGAAGTTGGTAATTTAACAGGTTAATTAACAGTTTCCTGGCAAAGCTGTTCATACTTTTTGTCCAACCTGCTCCGGGTGAAATAGAGAGGGGTTAATCTAGAGGGTTGCAGGTGATACAATAGTGCACAGTTGCAATACTACAGTGCATATCTGTGAAGATTCTCAGTCATCCAGGTAAGTTTATCTGGAAGCTGCGTCATGGCAACTGGGCTTCTTTTCTTGAGAGATTGAAACATTTTGCTGCTCATCCAGTCTGCTCTTCTTCAGACTGACAAAGCTGCTTGGGTGAGCAACGAAACGTTTCAGTCTCTCAAGAAATAAGTCCAGTTGCCATGACTCATCTTCCAGATACTACAGTGCATGAACAGAACACATCAGCTCTACACACAGAGTTGTCTTGCTGATTATGCCTCTGTTTATAGTTGCTTCACAATCCCTAACTGATCTTCCATTCAAGGGAGTTGGACTAACATCTCTCTGTGGAGTATTCAGTGCTGTTTGTATTCTCAACTCTGTGACCCATGGAATTGCTGCTTGTGCTGTCCAAATTCTTGTTTGGTTCAGCCAAATGTTTCGGATTGTGAGGAATTTGGGGTGAATAGAGTCACTATATGAACTAAACCTGATTCATTAATACCCAGTATGCCCCCCCCAAAACTGTGTAAAGCAAAGTGTTCTGCTTATATACCACCCCATAGTGCTTCAAGCACTCTCTGGGAGGTTTACAGTTTAATTATGCAAGCTACACATTGTCCCCTACCCTAGGAAGCTGGGTATTCATTTTACCACCCTCAGAAGGATGGAAGGCTGAGTCAACCATGAGGCAGCTACCTGGGATTGAATCCCAGCTCATGAATACAGTTTTAGCTGTGCTCATGACCTGGCATTTAACCACTGCACCACAAGGATTTTAGGTTCCTGGATCCACCTTTCTTCAATTTTTGATTATAGGAACAACTCTTTCAATCTTCCAAGATATCCCTAATATTCCAGACAGTGGCACCCTAAATTCTTTCAGCACCTTGTGGTTAGTATATCATACTTTAGAGACAACTAATTTAAATCAGTTAGGCGTTCTCTAATCATACCCATCTGGTCAGTAAGACCCCTTTCTCCTGCTTGTCCAAGGGTGAACACAATTCCCCTTCTGGGACAGAACCATGGCCCAAAAGGAGCTAAATTGTTTCAAATTCACTCTGTCACCTGTAAATATTTCACCACCTCTCCAAGCAGTGTGCTTTTTCCTACCTGACTAAGCTTCTAATGATAAGCAAGGTAGAATACTGTCTATTTAATAATAATAACCATTTTAGCTGAGCTCTCCTTTTGTTTTTGCTTGACATAAAGTATTGTGAACTGATTCTGCCCTCTAGTGAGAGGCTGTTTTATTTAATGTAAGAACCATGTTTGCAGGGAGTAACCTTTTTAAACACTGAGGTGGCAGAATTAATGCAAGGGATCCCTGCTTTTCAGACAAGTCATCATTTGGACATTGTTTCCCAATACTTTCTCAGAATTCTTGCATGAATGTACTTCTGTTCTGAGAATAGACACCTGTCAGAACCATGATGATTATGTGTCCTCTAAACTAAATTAGATTCTAGAAACAAAAACAGAGGTACAGAGATGAAGTATATTAGCTATTTTACTTAAAGGCACAATATTTGTTTCATAGCATATATGTCAATCTAGTGTGTCACCATACCACACAGGATTTCACCTAAGGAACTGCTAGTTAACAAAGGGCGCTTTTACATGACCCCTAAGATCCGCTCGTCACTTAAATTCGGACCAGAAATCTTAGGGGTTTGTCGCTCTTCCTGCTTCCCCACCCCTCCGCACTTCCTGGCTGCTGGCTGCGTGAGGGGAGGGAGAAAAAAAGGGACAAAAGAATGCAGGCTTACCTCCGGTGCCGGTGGATGCTGCCCCGTCGTTGTGATTCCTTCTCTTAAAGGGGAGGGAGGCAAAAAACAACAACAAAAAGAAGCGAGGAGAGCCCGGTACATCCGCATCAAGATTTTTCACCCTCGGAGAGCAGGTACATGAAAAGTGTGCTGGGTCGCGCTTAGGTGGGCGGGGTCGCACTTAATTTTCAGTAAACTCTGGAGCTGGTGGGTAAACAATTTTAAGCTCCGGAGCTGGGAGCCATTTGCAGCAGAGTTTAGGGGTCGTGTAAAAAGGCCCAAAGCCAATCTTTCCTAGAATAGCTATCTGCCTTTCTCACCACTTACAAAATGTAAGCTAACAGAATTATCTGGATAAATATGGGATTCTGTGAACTGACAAAGTAAATCTAGGCAAGGCTAGTCTCTGGGAGACTTCAGGCCTTTACCAAAGCGAAAAGGAAGTTGGCAGAGGCTGTCTTGAAGTTGGCAGTCAGCTTCATGTTGAGCTGAAAACAGCAGACAGATTTGCAGTTTTGCCTCTTTGTATAGGGTGGTGGCATGGTGGCTCAGTGGGCTAGAACGCTGAAATATCGGCTGCAGAGTCGGCACCTCGGCAGTGCAAGCCCCGGATGCCACGCAGTGTAGTACGCTCCCACTGTTAACTCCAACTCCTGCCAACGAAGCAGTTCAAATGCATGTAAATGGAAGTAGATAAATAGGTATGGCTGTAAAAAGCGGGAATAGGTATGGCTGTAAAAAGCGGGAAGTTAAACCGTGTTCTGTATGCAGAAACACTCGCTCTTGGGTACAGTTGTGACTTACCCTTGATTTCAACATGCATTAAGTGCAACCAATGCTGTTTGGATCAAAACCGCATATTTGGGTCTCAGCAACAAAATGCAGAGGAATCCTATTCCTTCATTTGTCTGTACAAATGTAGAAGTATATGGAATCACAGTGAATATATCAAGTCTTCTTTGTTGTGCCAGCTTTGACAAGCCCTTGAGTGAATTCCTAGTCATATGCTGAGTCATGCAGCTTGCCTATGGCTAAGAATTCAGTCAGGGACACATTAATTGGCAGCCATTTGCTTTCCTGATCTACACCACTACACCTATGGTGGTGTAAATACTCAACCGGAATCTGCCTTCTTGTTGTACAGATTTTTCCAAATGCATATAAGGCACCTTGTGCGTTTTATTCCCACCAAAATGTACCACAAACCTTGGATGATGGAAATGTATGGATGTCTGTGACATCATCTGCTTCATCTCATTCCCAACTCCTGGAGATAAGAAATGAACTTTTTTTTTCTGGAACCAGATCATTTCTTTTTCACCTCTGGCAAGGGTACAGTTGAGAAAGCTCAACTTACAGAAAAATAGTGCTACACACTTTCTAAACAATACAAGTTATATTTATTATCTTTGAGAGTATCAACTAAGGCCGCCTGGGGACTTTCTTGCCACATATGTAGACTTGGAAAGCCCTCTTAGATTATGAGACAACTGAATCAGAAGCAACATTTTGCTGCCTGAGGTTAGAGGCTCTCACATCACAGCCAGATTCTTGCCTACTTTCTTCTACTTATCTGTCACAGTGTCAGAGGCTATCAGGATGTCTAAGCAGCAACAGATTTAAGTCTCCTTCTTCTTAAGTAGCTCTCGGTATTGGATGTCTATCTTAACTAAGACTAGGCAATGTACAATTCTTTTAGTCCCATCAGTGCACAAGTTGTAATCTAGTTTGATTGCAAGAGCTCTGTAAATAGGATCAGTGGATCTTTGCTGACTTCCAGCGAGGAGCAGCATATGGGAAAGCGGCAGATTTTTCATTAGCAGGATGTAGGGGACCAAGATAATGTAAATGGTCAGTAGTTTCCCAGCATTTCACAGCATCTGCTCACAGCATACCTGTGGGGTTTGTGTCGGTTATTCTTCTTATAGTGTCAAATGGGAAGGTAAAATGTAACCATGATTTAAGAGATTGTTATAGTTCACAATGCTCCCTCTAAGTGCTGTCAGTGTGCGAGAGGGAAGAACTGCATACTAGTTTTAAAGGAAAGAACAGATGGCAGATTCTTCCAATCCTTTCCAAAGGCTCAGTGACACTTCTAGCAAAACAAGAGCAAGCCAACTAGATGGCTATAGTCAATCTTACTTTCTAGAGCATTAAAGGTCATGCCTTACGCCAGGCATGTCCAAACTTCGGCCCTCCTGATGTTTTGGACCACAACTCCCAGAATTCCAAGCCTGTATTCCAATGGCAAAGGACTGTGGGAGTTATGGTCTAAAACATCTGGAGGGCCAAAGACTGGACATGCCTGCCTTACGCCAATGCCACAGAATGCTTCAGCACACAAGGACCAGGAGCTGGAGGATGAAACAAACAGGACCCACAGTGAAGGCTGGAAGCTAGGACCAAGGTTGAGGCTTAGGTCGGAGGTCAGGACCGCGGTGAAGGGCTGAGGCCATAGCAAGGGCCAGAGGCCACTGGGACTGCAGCCACAGCTTAGGCTGGAGGCCACCAGGATTGCAGCCACAGCAAAGGGCTGCTGGCCAAGATGGCCAGGGGTGTCTACCAAGGGCCTCAGCAGCAGCAGATACAAGGTGCCTGGGCTCCCTCTACTTCCTCCTTCCCTCACGCCCCAGCTCAACTCTTCTTCCTCCGCAGCCACCATCTTGGGAGCCTGTCAGGAAACATCCACGTGCCATCCCAAGATGGCAGTGGTGACAGAGAGGAGGAGGAGGAAAAGGTGAGCCAGGCCATGAGGGAGGGAGGGATTCCCCTGGTCCACACTGACATAACTCCCTCACCGCCACCTTCAGTGTTACTCCCTTGCTGGGGTTACTGCAGTGAGGGACTGACGGCAATGGCCACAGCCATGGAGGAGAAGGATGTGACTGCATAATGAGCACCTCTAGTGCTAGTTTTGGAAACCATTGCTCACAAAGCCAAGCCAAATTTTATTTTAAAAAATTGCTCATCTTGCGAAATACTCATAAACCAAGTTAATTGCAAACCAAGGTATTACTGTAGTTTGTCTATGACAGTGTTGGCGAACCTATGGCATGGGTGCCAAAGGTGGCACTCAGAGTCCTTTCTGTGGACACCGGACATTGCCCTTTTCACAGCCACCTATATTCAGGTTAAATTGCTATATTGGCACTTTGTGAAAAAATAGTGGGTTTTGAATCACAGTTTGGGCACTCGGTCTCTAAAAGGTTTGGCATCACTGGTCTAGGATTTCACTGCCATGCTACTGTACTGCTATGGCCCCTGGGAGAACCTTGGAATAGAGAGGTCTCTCTCTGGAAAAAAATGGTCTCCTTTTAGCCTAATTGCACTATTTCAGAGGTATTCTTGGGGCACATGGATAAAAGAAGGGAAAATGCAGGATTCCTACATGTTCCAAATGAGTGGCTGGTCTGTTATAGCCTAGGAGTTGCTGTGGATTAATTCTGTCATACAGAACCCAATGGGAAGAAATTTGGCAAATAAATTGCCAAATAAAGAGTGAAGAACTCAGCTCTTCTTTTTCACCTGAAAGGGGGGAAACTAACAGGGCTTTAGAATCTTTGATTGCTCTCATGTTGGAGCTTGATTTTACACAACAGTGGAATTGGTTTGCCAAGAACTGGAATCATAGGCTATTACTAAAGGCTATGCCTTTTCAGAAACTCCTCTATTCGATGTTCCTGGTACACAGGTGCATTCAGATATTTCTGTATTTATTAACAATCTGAGCAATGGCAACTTGCTTTCTATTTCACTGTCACAAACCTCCTGTGGGAGTCTGGATGGAATTCCTTCTCAGTAGGAGACTGCAGTCACATAAGGTAAGCAGGACTGTCTATGAGCTCCTGATTCAACCCTTCCCACACAGCCTGCATTAGGCACATTGCGTCCGTTGCAGGTGTCTAGCAACCTGCAATCCACCTCTTCTAAAAAAAGGAAGTATCCCTTGATACTAAAAATATCTGCTGTTGTTGAAATTCTTCTGATACTCTGCATAACAACCTCAGATACTGATGGGGGTGGCACATACCAGAGCAGCAAGCAGATTACCTTAAAGGAAAACATTCATACCTTTAAACAAAACAAAACAAAACAAAACATAATTTTGAGATACTAGTAAAAATTGGATGAAAGAGGCAGGGTTTTAATGTGCTTGTGATTGTTGCAAATAGTGGTGGTATCGTGGTGGTGATAGTGTAAAAATTGTGCACATTCTGTCTAATATTTTTGCACAACTGAGCAGGCATTAATGCTCAGTTAATGATCAGCTAATTTCTGGAAAATCGCTTAATTTCTGGCATTGAGGCTTATCTTTAATAGATAGATGCTGGCACAATATTAGCCTGTATTTAATCCAGCTTTGGGCATCTAAAACTCCTAAAGGTCTCATCTGAGCAGCCTCAGTATTAGGGAGAGGAGGAGGAGACTAAAAGTGTCTGGCAGAAGAGCAAAAATTATGATTTATTCTATACCATTGCCATAGCAGCCTGGGAGCTTTTCTCACCTTTCACTTACATAACACAACACTCCTGCAAACTAATGGAAAGCTGCAATACCTCCCGCACCCTTCATTCCTGTTTTGCCCTCTGCTTTCTAGCACTGTGAGGGTTCAGTTCTAAGGCAAAGATCAGTCATGACCTCACTGTCCGGGGCATGTGGCTTTGACATCACTCTTAATAAGGTATGGTTGAGGTAAGAGGTCTAGGGCAGGCGGAAAGGTGAGCAGCAAAGGTGAAAAGCAAATACTCTCCAGTGATTGGGAAGACAGCCTCGTGCTGCCAGTAAATGACTTTCAATATTCAAAGATCTTTTAAATGGCTTTCCATGCGAGCACTTCATAAGCACCAACATATTTACATTTTCATGACACTTCTAAGTTATTTGAAGTCAGTGTTGGAATGGCATGAAGAGCCCACCTCCTGGTTTCAATTCTGGGCTGTGAAACCTTGTGGAAGGAAAAGCCACTAAGCTGGCAGTGCTAGAGAGAGATACTGCACAGTATGCATTGCCCCTAAGATATATCCAAGGATGTATATGCATTACTTTGTAGCAGAAACACTAACAAATAATCCTGTGGCATCCTAAAAACAAACAAGCTTAAGGGTTTATGGACTATCACACACTTCTTCAGATGCTGAACCATACAGAGACCAATATAATTACCTATGGAACAACTCAAATTTAGTCATTAAGGAGATGCGTGGAGCCCACACACATTGAGGAGAGTGTTTTAACACTGTTTCTTTCTGTCACCACTTTGAACACAGAGACATGATGGCCTGAAGAAAGGTAGGTTACGCAAAAAAACTGTTCCATGTGAGCTGGAACCTTAATTTGGAGGTGCTGATGTGACACTGATGAGGACAGACAAGTGTCTCTTTTTCACTCTTAAGTCCAGCATGTTTATTTGCCCACCACCACAACAGTGCTAGTGGTGGGCACAGGTAACACACTCGTTGCTTGTGGGCTCATCTTGTCTCCTTAACTACTAAAGGGGGGTATAGAATTTCCAAAATGACCAAAGGAAATGTTATTTTATTTTATATCTTTATCTTTATCTTAGTTAATCTGAAAATATGTCAACCAGAGCTCATCATGACAATCCCTACAGGAACCATACTCCTCAAGAAGAGTCCAAATGTGCAGGCTGCTGCACTAGTACATTATAAAAAAAAACAGCTGCTGAAACAGTAGCTCTTAGTTATCCATTCATGAACAAACCACTCTCAAACACTTAGCCTTACAACAGGGATACCTTGCAGTAATACACTGTCCCTGCAAATAGTCACTTATTGCCCAACTACTGGGATAACTGCAGCCAAGGAGGCAGTGGCAATCAATACAGTCCAGTCTAGACATCACAGTGGGGCCAATAAGGCAAGCTGCACCCTTTCTAGAACAATATATATGGAAAGAGTACAGCTTACGTAGATGCCCCTGTTGGAGGCCCAGGAAAAGAGTTGTTTATAATTGCTCTAGAAAAGGTCCAGCTTTTATTTAAATATGATAATTGTTTAAGAAAACTAAAATTGTCAAGGGAAACAAACTTGTTAAAATAAGAATGAAACAAGAGGGCTTGCTGGATATATGTAATTAATCATTTACAGCAATCCTCTACTTATTGTGGTGGTTAGGGGCCTGACCTGATAGACCGTGACCGCAGTATACATGCATTGGCATCCTTCAGTCTCGAAAGACTATGGTATCATGCCTGGAGTAGAGATCCTAAAAACAACACCTAGTGTGACTAAATAGACCAATTTGGGAATGGCAGTCTCTACCGCACTGGGGACAGATGTATTCTGTTTCTTGCCCGGTCCTCGAGTTTCGTTCTTTCCGTGCCTGCCTCTTTTCCTCTGCCTCTTGGACAAATGCCTCTTCAAATTTATGTAGACCATGCTGTATCTCTTGCCTCCAGACAGTGCAATCGGAGGTCAAGGTTTCCCATCTGTTGAGGTCCATTCCCAAGGCCTTCAGGTCCCTCTTACAGATATCCTTATACCGCAGCTGTGGTCTCCCTCTGGGGCGCTTTCCCTGCACTAGTTCTCCATATATGACCACAATATATGAACCTGCAAAATGGCAGGTAATGACTTGTACTAAGTTTCATGAACATATTAGAAAGCCAAACAGAATTATAACAGTTGTTTTCTGGTGTTCTCCTGAATGGACAGTACTTCCGCCTGATTTTCATCAATCCTCAGACAACTCAAATGCATTTCACATCTTGACCGGGAAGGCAACAGCTAACGACCCATACTTAATGGGTGTTGGGAAAGGTTTCATAGGTGGGACTTTCACACACCCCAGGCTTTTGTACAGTGGTTCCCAACCTTCCTAATGCTGTGGCCCTTTAATACAGTTCCTCATGTTGTGGTGACCCCTTGCCCTGCTTGGTAGAGGCCACAAGCATCCTTTGGCAGACCACTGCCGCAGGTGCCATAGAGAACTTCCCTCTATCTATAGGCACCCTCACCAGTCACAGCCTCCAGTGCCATTGACTGACACCCCTCAAACTTATCAAGCTGTAACTTACTCTTCCCCCACTTCCTCCCCCTCCCCCTCCAGACTGAAGCCATTTGTGCCTTTTTCTTCATTGGTTCATGACAACCCCTATGAAATGGTCATTTGACCCCTCAAAGGGGTCCCGACCCCCAGGTTGGGAACCAGTGCCTTTGAACATCTAACAAGCCTCTCCACGCCATTATCCGCCTAACAAACCTATTCAGGCCACTGTCTACCTAATGAGCCTGTTCAGACCAGGGTGATATGAAATCAAGGTGAACTATAAATTGGATGTCATGCCAATAACTTTCCTCAGGCTGACAAAGCTGCTTGGATGAATAGTGAAATGTTTCCATCTCACAAGAAAAGAAGTCTAGTTGCGTTGCCATAAGTCTAGCTTCCAGATAACCTCACCTGGAAGACTGAGAATCTTCACAGACACATCTCTACTTAAGCTTATTAATTGTATACTATATTAGCCCCAATCAATTGCTTATTGCTTTTAATAATTTCTATCATCATCTATTTCTAACAGTCCCCTTTTTTCCTCCAGTCTTCTTTCATAAATTTTGCAGATTCCTCTGCAGAATGGGTCCCATCTTACGCCTGCTTTCCCTGTTGGTTGTTTCTTCAATTTTTCTGACAATATGTTGTCATTCAAAGCAACTCTTCTGTTCACATGTGATCCAGTAATGATCAATGTAAGCAGGCTCTCCCCCACCCCCACAAAAAGTAGCTTGCCAGTGGACCACTGGATTGGGCACAATGAGTGTTGGACTAGTTCACAATTTCCTAGTCAAGGAAAATAGATCACACCAGATTATGCCATAGGCAGCCCAAAAGGAAGTTAAACTACCATCTGATTGCATTCTCAGCTTACTGCATTGTCACATCAGTCTTTGAGAGCTAGTGATAGCTGAGTGCTAAGTATCGGGATCAGAAACTTAAAAAGCTCTGATGCTGGTATAGGGAAAGGCCTTTGATCTCAAACACACACTCACACGCACATGCTGACACAGAAAATCAGACTTCGGTCCAGCCAACTTCTGCCCCTTCATCCAGCGGCACTACTTTATTAATTGCTCTGACATAACTAATTAACATAAAGCATTACAACACTTCGTGGCGCAGTTACAAATTAGCTAAATATGGCTATGAAAAGCATGACTCAAGAAGGCTACATTACTATGCATTTTATGTACAGTCACCCCCCGCCATTTCGCGGTTCAGGTACTGCGGTCCCACTATATCGTGGGATCACAGTACATGCACCTCGGAGCTGCATGGGGGTGGTGGGGGCAATTGGGTCGTTCCACGCCACCCCCCGCACTCCTCTGAGTAGCCTCGGACAGGTGTGCAATCGCCCCCCTGTCCCCAGGCCCCACCCCACCCACTTCCGCATATCGTGGATTTTCATGCATCGCGGGTGAGGTGGGTCCCTAACCCCCATGATTGGAGGGGGGTGACTGTATACAGGAATAACTCTAATTGGTGAGCCTTAGCATAATTGGTATGAACACAGGTGATGTGATAATGGACAGTAAATAATTGCCAACAGCTTCGCTTAATTGGAAGGCCTAGCTGAGAGGGTGATAACAAAATGAGATCATCTTTTGGATAACTTCACTAAGACATCATGGGAACGTGAGACGAGGAGAGATGGTGGGGGCCACAAGCCGACTCCTGCTCTGCTCAGAGACTGTTGCCTCTTTGTGAAGCCAGAATGAAACATGGCTGTGCTCATGTCAAGCTACCTGACCCATCCAATGTCTCCTTATTCCCACACTGCATACTGCCCACACAGCACCATGTAAATGTAACCTTAAATGTTTGGGGTTTTTTTAGCCATTCTTTAATCTACCTGGAGTGAAAGAATAAAGACAAAGGGGGTACCAATACAAAATTCCAACATGATGAACAGAATTGCATAGATTTGTGAGGCAACCTTTTGTTTTAGTGACAAGTGTCTATGGAGCTAGGGTAGGAAAGTTCCTCTTAGGATAAAGAAATATATAAGTGGAAAAGCTCTGACTGACTGAGGTGGTCAATTTTGGCTGCCCCAGAAGTTGACTCAGAGCTCCATTTGAACAATCACAGACTTCAGCTGTCATTAGACCCCTTGTTCATTCTACACTTGATTAACACTGCTGTCCCCAGCCCAGTTGACCTGTCCGATAAATTAACAGATGGCAAATGCTACTCTAGATGGATTTGAGACAGTGACTGGGAGGAGAAAGGGGCCATATGTATACTTTAATCCTGAAAAGTGTCACAACCCTTAATGCATCTAATTTTCATCAGAAGTCAGTTTTCTATGCTGTCAGTTGCCACCACATCTGTTTACAGGTTTCTTCACTTTATTTCAGTGCAAGGATGCATAAAATAATAAAAATATTAGTTTTGAGGATCTCTTTGTTGAAACTAGCGAAAGTTAAATGCATACATATAAAATAAGTCTTAATTTCTTGGCAGTTCGTGACTTTTGAAAACTGAAAGATAAACAGTTTAAGAAGGATATCCTGAAGCTGGCTGAGGGAGTTGGGTGCACTTAGCTCCCTTGATAAGAGAATATTGCAGGGAATTTCCTTTCTTGTAACTAGAATGTATAAATTTGGTTCCTGTTTTCAGGAGTTGCAGAAAATAAGTTTGTGGCAACTTCCACATGGTAGCCTTTCAGTTACTTGAAGATGATAATCATATTACTGTACCTCTAAATAATCTCAAAACTCAACATTCTCAACTCTTTCAGAAATTCCTCTTAAATAATCTTTTCCAGATTCTTCTTCATCTTGATCACTGTCTGCTGGACATGTTCCAGCTTCTCAATCTCCATCTTAAGAATGGTGCCCAGAAGGGAACACAGGATTCCAAGTGAGATCTGCCCAAAGCAGACTAGAGTGGCAGAATTACTTTCCTTAATATGGACACTCTGCTACTGTTGATGCAGCCTAGTATTGCACTAGGTGCTTTGTTTTGTTTTGCCACCACATAACATTACAAGACTCCTTGGTCATCTTCACACAGTTGTCCAGCTGTCTCCTCTCCTATATATGTGCATCTGAATTTTCCTGCTTAAATGAAGAACTTATTTTAAAATTATTTTGTTTTTTAAACCAATCTTTGTTTTGTCCAACACGGAGCATAAGGACTGCACAGGTGCTGTGCTCTGTGTTTGCCACAGTAATCTCTGGCTTGCAGTTCTGGGGATTTCTACTTATGCAAGGATTACTGGTTTCCCTTGAGCAAGAGGTGGAGAAGGAGGGAAAAGGCTCAGAACAGAGCGTTCCAGCTGTGATTCCTGGGCAACAGGATACTAACGCGAGTAACTACTTGTTGATACATCAGTTACTATTCTTATTCTTTACTACCTTTTAAAAAAACATGATAGTTGTTCTCGTTTACTAAGGAGACTCAGAACATATGATTTCCTCCATAAGAACTACTAGCATATCCAGATAGAAGGGATTTCAGTAAACTATGTTTTGTTTCCCCTTTGCATTATCTCTGGAATTATTTCTTCAAGTGATGTTAATAGGATTTCTATTTTTTTACCATTTAAATTAAATGAAAACTATTGTTTTCTTATTAAACCTCATGATGCTGTGGTCAAGCTGCAGTACTGTAGCCAAAACACTGGTCCTGACGCAGGTTCAGTCCCAGGTTGCCAGCTCAAAGCTGACTCAGCCTTCCATCTTTCTGAGGGCAGTAAATTGAGAAAGCATTCTGGGGTGGGTGGGTGGGAATGTGAAGCTTGCATAATTAAATGAAAACCACCCTTGTGGTGCAGTGGTTAAATGCCTGTACTTCAGGTAAACTGTGCTCATGACCTGGGCCTCAATCCCAGGTAGCAGGCTCAAGTTTGACTCAGCATTCCATCCTTCCGAGGTTGGTAAAATGAGTACCAAGCATACTGAGGGCACAATGTGTAGCCTGGATACTGTAATTAAACTGTAAATGACCCCAAGACTACTTGAAGTGGTATGGGGCAGTATATAATTTATTTATTTATATTTATTTATTGTTAGACTTATATCCCGCCCATCTTCCCAAAGGGAACTCTGGGCGGCTAACAGCGATAAAACAAGTAAAACAAGATATAAGGCTCCAGACAACAGAAGGCAAGATGGCGGCGAGCCCGAGCGAGGAAAAAAAAACCAAAAAAAAAAAAAAAACAGGCAAACTAGCAAAACTAGCTATAAGCAGAACACTTGCTTTTGCTTTGCTTTGAAGCACACTGAAGTGGCATATAAGCAGCACACTTTGATTTTTCTTTCTTTCTTTCTTTCTTTCTTAAATACTTGCCCTTTTAAAAATAGCCATAAACTCAACACAAGCTGACTGCATTCAGTATAAATATTAGCCAGTGCACAGATGGCCATTTGAAATTCTTTACTACATTTGGGAGCAGAGAAATTGTGGAGATAATTTCACCAAATTTCTGAGGGTGATGAAGAAATTCTTCAACACTTATAGAGGCTGGGGTATACCATTAGCTATGATTGTAATAATAGTTTCACTTTCTGAATTGACTCCACAAGTGGCACTAACAACCACTGTGTTAGCAGACTGTGTACCATTTTGCTTCCTCCACAATCCCCTCTGCTTAGTGCCATTCTGAGTCATCAAAGTGTTGACAAGGAGGAGGCTGATACCCTAAAAGTAGTGGACAAATGTTTGGAAATAATCATTCAAAGTGCCTTTCTATTTTTCAGGAAAGCAAGAAAAAGGTAAAATCTCAGAATATCTATTGGAAAAATGTCTTCTGGGAAATTTTGCTCAGCACATGACACTATTCAACATCCAGTTCTTTCCTCAGGCCCTCCAAACATTACATTCAGAGGGAACCCTGTAGATAACTTTCTCTATGACACACAAACGTATTGTAAGATGTGGAGCAGGCATGAAGGGATAGTAATGTTCTAGAGGTTTCAGCTAGCACCATCTTACTGGCAGAAAGCAGCAATGACTTGAAACAATTGTTAGGGAAAGCGAAGGAAGAAATTCCCAAAGAGCGACTGCAGCTGAATGTTTAGAAGACAAAAATCATGACTACATAAGGATTACGCAACTTTAATATTGACAATGAATAAAAATTGAATTCATTAGATATTTTCTCCTTTTCAGTGTTTCAGTGGTAGAATTCTCACCTGCCACACGGGAGGCCTTGGTTCGATTTCTGGCCAATGCACCAATTGATAAAATTGTAGCTGATTAAAAATAGCATTGCCACACATTAGTTCAAGAGCTAAAAGCAAGTTTTATTAGTGAATACAAAGAGGACATAACACTTGACAAGACAAACAGTTAAAGGGCTAGATATATCTAGGTAGGAACCTGAGTCTGAGGATCATCAATGGTAATCCCGAGCCTAGACCTCCAAATGGAGCTGAACATTTGTTTATATACCTTCTTCACCACCACACCCAGAGTCCAGAATCTTCTTCTGATGGTTCCGCTTTTTGTTCAGACCAGTTAAAACCAGTCAAACCCAGTTCATCTCTGGTGCTTTCATATCCCAGCTTGACCCTTTGTTCAGAGTCCTAGCAAGACCATCTGCAAACACTTCCTGTTTCATGTAATCAGGATGTCCCCCTTTCTCCAGGAAACTGCTTGCAGTTAGGCCTCTGTGGTTAAGTCTCTACGGATCTTACAGAAGTTACCTAACTTCTTGTGTTGCCAGCTCTGTGTGCTCCGCAGCTTTAAAATGTGCAAAGACACAGCCTTTATGCATGTATAAGCTTATTGATTATTGATTAAAGAATATCAATCCTATCAATATACCTTGGTTTGATCCTAAATCTTATTGAAGACTGTAGCCAAGGAATTGGAATCCGAGACTAGGAAGGACAGCACTGAAGAAAAGTCACCATGTATTGGTGTGAAAGCCAAATGGTAAAGAAAGCTGAGAGGAGGGAGGGTAATGATTCATTTGAAATGTGGTGCCAGAGGATGGCTTTAGGGATACCCTGGAGTGCCAGGATAACAAAAAAGTGGGTCCTAGATCAAATCAAGCCTGAACTATCTCTGGAGGCAAAAATGTTGAAACTAAGGTTGGCCTACTGAGGGGTCTACATTGGCTACATTGTCAATGTACTTTGTCATTAGTATCAACATAATAATGTTGTGTCATGCCTTTGAGTGGTTAAAAACTAAAACACTCTTCTGCGTTGACCAAGGTAACATTTAATGCTTGCTGCAGTAATTTATTTTCTCCTCATCAAAAGTCACGGCAGTGGTTCTCAAACTTTTTTCACCGCGGCACCCTTGTCGGACTAAAAAATTTTTGTGGCACAACTACCCTCAAAGTGGTTTGAATACTTAGGAAAAGAAGAAAAAAAGGTGCAGATTTCATGCTCAGCTGTCTTTAATGCAAGTAATGAAACTGTTTGGATGATTTTTTCATTATTTCCATGGCACCCTGGCATATGCTCGTGACACCCCAGGGTGCCAGGGCACCCAGTTTGAGAATCTAGAGTCTACGGGATGGTACTTTTTACTTTTCAATCCAGGTGTCATGATGATGAGGTCTTGCTTGTACTTTGGAGTTATATATAAACAGTCCTGTTTAGTCGTATAAACCTATTAGCGTTATCTCTTCTTCAGGAAGGAGCAGACTGGAAAAGTGGAGGTGTTCACTTCCTCAACAAATGATTATAGATGCACACAGCGTGTACCGTGAAATCACTACCTGCAGGTCAAACAAGGAAACCTCTTCGTTTAGTCCTTTGCAAAGCTTGAGCTGCCTCTGCAAGTGTTCCGGTGATGCCCTCCTTCTCTCTGAGAGGCAACTAATCTTTTACAGTATTCTTTTGTCTAATCCTCTTTCTTCAAAGCTGTGACAGCCCTTTTGTAACTTCTTTGGCAAGCCTGTCCTGGAGCCTTTAACATGGATTGCCTTTTCATTACAGCTGAGCACTCTCTCCTCTCACCTTCTTAGTAGTGTATCCCCATAATTTTAAGTTCACCAGGGCTGACGGACATTGTCTTAGTGCAATTAGCTTAGAACTGCACAGATGGTTTACAGCTGTCCATTATTCAAACTCTGTGTCATACTAAACACAGCCCTGAATGCCCTAATAACTGGGAGTCTGCTTTTAATTTAAACTGCAGCTTGGAAATTATCTGGATTAGGACCCCAAGGGGGGGAGATTAAACCCCTCCTTCCTATACTGTTTTCCTGCTGAGCACCTTTCCTAAATTCATGGCAGTTTCATGGGCAAAGAGGAAGACATGCTCAGTAGCAAACAGCCAACTACCACTCTCCCATCATACCTTTGGTCACACTGTGGACTGCTCCTTTGCTGTGTTCTTGCTACTTTCATGCAGCCATGATGGAGAGCAAGGGTGATGGAGGAAGAAGTCTCATTTTGTCTGTGCAGGCCACTTCTTTGCAATCTCTAGCACAGTGGTGATGAACCTTCGGGACTCCAGATGTTTTGAACCACAACTCCCACGGTCCTTTGTCACTGGCAATCTAGGCTATGAGAGTTGTGGTCCAAAACATCTGGAATCCCAAAGGTTTGCCACCACTGCTCTAACACATGTACATCCAGTGTAGTCAGAGGTAAAGTAATTGGAACTAAGAAATCCGTATTACTACTTAGAGTAAAGCAAAGCAAAGCAATGTGTTCTGCTTATATACCACCCCATAGTGCTTCAAGCACTCTCTGGGCGGTTTATAATTTAATTATGCAGGATACACATCCCCCCACCCCAGCAAGCTGGGTACTCATTTTACTGACCTCAGGAGGATGGAAGGCTGAGTCAACCATGAACCCCAGGTCATGAGCACAGTTTTAGCTGCAATACAGGCATTTAACCACTGTGCCACAAGGCTCCTACCATGAGTAGATTCGTTGCAGTGAATAAGACTAGTCAGTAATAACTAATTGTCATGCTATCGATTCCAATAGATATGGTCTAGATAGCAATGCCTTAACAGGCTACTTGACAACACATAATATCAATTTGGATAGGACTGATATTGCTGCAGCTTACATGGGCAGGAACAATCAAGGCCTTGATTAAAGTTAAAGTTAAAGTTAAAGTTGGTTAAAGCTGAATAGATGCATGCACTCTCTTTGTGGCCAGTGCTTTCTCCATAGACATTCATCTGGAGGGATTCAGGCAGCTGCTCTTTGGAGGACCTACTTTTATTGCAAACCACAACATGAGGAGTGGAGGTGCTGGTTGTTCTCAAACCTAAATGCCCATTCATGCTCCTTACAGCAAAAGCAGCCAAGAGCCACCGTGGTCCCTTCAAGACTAACGAGTTTGTTAAGGTGCCACAGAAGAAGCCTTCCACAGAGAAACACAGCTGCCTATTCACAAAGCAAATATGTTAGCCATGTTTGAAGGCAGTGGATGAAACTGGTAAAGCAAGACATTATAAAGTGCCCTATCATTGGGGTTGGTGCTTTCCTGAAGAAACTGAAATGTCTTGCTGTTGGCTATACAGGTTCTAATGCTGCTGGGTCATTTACCATGCTAGCAACAATAATGCATGCTAATACTTTAGGATAGAATTTTAACACAGGTCCTAGCTACTCTGGGGGGTTCTGAGATTAAATCAGAACTCCAGGGTAAGCTACCCATCTGCAGTTACCTTTTCTATAGCAAAGGGATATTGGTCCAGAAGATCATAACTCTATCCAAATGGATTCGAATTCATAAATAACCCAGTCTTTCTATACAGATTTTCAACAACTGCAATGCCTGTGGGCATAGTATTGATTGGTTGGTTGACTGATTGACCGACTGACTAATTGATTGATTAAAAATACTTCTATCTTGGTGCTCTCCACGAAAGGATCCAATATTGTATAATAGTTATACTAAGAATTAAAAATAATGTCATAGGCGCTTGAAACAAAAAAAGTTTTATTGCAGTGAAAAATAAACAGATGTTATATACAATAAGAAAAATATTTCCCGTATACATAATGAAATATTCATTTTAATATGACCAGAACTTGTTCAAGGATAGCATTCAGGAATTGACAAACTGATATTGAGAGATTTGACCTAACCTATACTTTTCTGTGTTACAGTAATTTAGAACAAACTTTGTGTCCAGAGTTTAAATCAACTATCAAAGTACAATACTTGCCAATCTCAATTTTTAACTAGTGTTTACCTTGTTGCTATAATTGAAGCTGTGTCTGCACTGCAATTTATACTAGCTTACATATTATGCAGTTTTCATTTGCACTGTTTTCAGCAAATTCACTTCAGCAGGTTCTATTCCCCTGCTTAACCATGAATTTAGAATGTTTTTTGTCCCAAATTCTTTAGGTTATGCAGGGAAGACTGAGCCGTATCTTGAGATGTGATAGCTAGAATGCTTCTGTCTGATACAATCTCACTTAAAAACAAAGACCAGAACTGCAACAATAAATCAGTCACAAGGCTGCGAACATGCCCTGCACTGTAAGAACAGCATACTTGCATCCTAGAGAACCAATATGAACAACTGGACAAAATAATACAGCCAACCAGGACAGCCTTTAAAGCAGTGATGCATAGAGCGATATATTGAGGTGGTATAATCAGGGCCTTCTGAAAATGGCAATGAATTTAAAGGATTGCTCAGTGCCTAAACTCCAATTGTGCTTTGGGCAGATATCACAGGGAAAAGGCACTTCAAATTCACCCCCCTTTTAAGCTCTATTAAAGCAAAGTAGCGGTGCAGACCAGCCTTGCATGACAAATTATTAGTAATGTATCAAGGCAGGCAAGAAGCATGTAGGGGTGAGTAGCTATTTTTTTCATGCACCCTTTTATTCTATAATACCTATCAGAGCCAGATCTTCGGATGGAGTTCTCCAACCTAATCACCTCCAGATGTGTTTGACTACTACAACCTCCATCCTCCAGTCAAGTTGGGAAATTGGTATGCTGTCTGAAATGTATAGGTTCTTTAGTCCAAATGAAATGCTAGTTGGAGAATGTTATCCTTGAAGAGGCCTCCAGCTCAAAACAAATGAAGGCTAGAGGAGTTATCCTTTCACTGGCTTAGAGACCAGTCTGACTTAGCATGCAGACTTTCAAAGAGCAAAGTGAAATTTTAAGGCTGTGGGATGATATCACATACTGTTTGTAGGAATACTGAATGCTGATCAGAGTTAAAACAGAATCTCTATAAGAGTAGGAATAAACCACCCACATTGGTCTGAGAGATGACTTTGAATGTGGCTTGATTTCCCACAATAACTACTAGAAATATAGCATTATATTATAAAGACAGAGGAATAACGAGATGAGAACTAGCATTATTTCTAGCACAAACCTCTGCCCTTCCACATAAAGCAAGACCACACTTGGCTAACAGTTACTTTGCATCAGTGGTTAAAAACCTTAAATGCTAGATCAACTGTGTATGTGAGCTCACATGCAATGCATCTACTGCAGGCATGCCCAAACTTCGGCCCTCCTGATGTTTTGGACTACAGCTCCCAGAATTCTAAGCTTAGATTGCCAATGGCAAAGGACTATGGGAGTTGCAGTCCAAAACATCTGGAGGGCCGAAGTTTGGGCAGGCCTGATCTACTGCGTTTCTATAAGAGAAGTGCAATAATGTTTTGCCACTCTCCAGGTGGAAATGTATAATAAATAAATTTGCTTTCTGGGTAAATTCATGTTTGTTTTGCTAGGATCAGTTAAATATTTCTTTTTTCCATTTGACGCATAATAATTTTATCCAAGACAAGGAAGAACAGAAGTACAACCCAGAGGTGGGGACACACACATATACAAAACCATTACAAAAAGGGTCTGTTGATGAGGAAAAAACAAGATACACAATAAATATACTAAAACCCAACTTCTTTTCAGTCGCCATATGTTTAAACCACGTTTTGAGAAATCATACACCTGTTAGCATTGTTTAAAAAGTTTAAAATAATACTAAGATATTTAACCATTCTTGCCTTCTGCCATCTGTCTCTCATAATATACAGAACCAGTACACAGTTACTCTCATATTTATTTCTGTAAAGATATAACTTCCTACATAGCTTGATTCAACTTCTCAAATTTATGTATAGCAAAGGCAACAGGAAGAGCAGCTACTAAGAGATGAGGAAAATGGCAATATAAAATCCTTCATTTAGTGGAGTCCTATGCATATGTACTGAGAAGTAATCCCCATTGATTCAATGGGACTTGCTCTAAGGCAAAAGAAAAAAAGTATAGGTTGAAAACGCAGTATATTCTAACTAATGGGGGTTTTCTCTAATTTCATTTTGGAGAACAAAAACTAACTTTGTTCTGTATCCCAAAGATCTAGATCACTAACTACTATTTTAATGTTTTCTTGTTTCCTTTTTTTTAAAAAAAAGTTACGCAAAAACGGTACAAAATCTACAAACATAATACATGCAATAGGTAAATATCTCCCTACAAACATTTAAACAAGAACAAAAGCAAAACAAGCCTTCAAAAGCAAAGAGCACCAGAGAGTGATTCTTATTTATTTTTATTTATATAAACAAAAAGAAGGAAGAAAACTCACAAGATAAGAAAAAAGTTAATTGCAGAACATTGTTTATTACAGGTAAGTGAAACTGACTTTCATGATCTTTGCAGCTCTTGGACATTTCTCATGTGGTTTGGCTGCATTTAGAAAAACCAACAATATTTAACCACCTCATAGATTTATCCATTCCAAGAGAAACCTATGAAGAACTGTTAAGATGTATCACTGAAGAATTAAGATCGGAGATCAGCGCAGAATCTGCGTAGCACCACTGTCCATCTTCATTGCCCATGGCCTTACTACTGAGTCAAGTTTTTAAAGTAGCTTCCTGAAAAAAATAAACCAAATAGTGAAAATATAAGCTATATTTAAGGTGGCAAATGGACCACACAAAGACTAGAACCATATAATCACGACCTACAAGGTCGTTGAGGACAACTCCCTGCTCAAGTGAGGAATACCAATAATGGAATATCTGCCATGTGGCTATCTAGGAGGGAGTAATGCTACTGTTGCTCACAATATTATTGAAGGCAAGTCATTTGCAATTTCTAACAAGGCTAATTCCTAAGCTTGCCTGAAAGTGACACATTATGAACTAGGAATCCTTTCCCTAAACCTTGCCAGTACTGGGTATGGTCACTCTGGTGTTACATGTACTCAGAGACAGTTTCATTTTAGTATTACTTCTAATACAACATTATTTCCAATGCTATAAAAGCAATATGCAGTCCTTCAACTTTCTTTCTTTCTTTCTTTCTTTCTTTCTTTCTTTCTTTCTTTCTTTCTTTCTCACCCATCTTGGTGGTGGAGGCTTGAAGTATTTTTGATTTGTATGAGTATTGTTGAAATCACAGACTGATAAGTGGCAGCTAGAGTGTGCCTGAGCCCCCCCCCCATGAGAGAGGGGTTTTCAACACTCACATGAATGGCTTCCCTGACCCCTCTCTCAAACCACCTATCTTTTCTGTCTAATATGTGTACATCTTCATCTTTGAATGAGCGCCCTTTGTCCTTAGGCATGTTTTCCCCTAATTGTCCATTCCTACCAATTCCAGTGCAGCATCTGTTTCCCCCCCTGGGTACACTCCATTCATATGAAGTGTTTTTTTTCTGGAATCCCACTTATGATCTTGAATCATCAGCACCAATCACAGTCAGAACATTTAAATTTCGGGCTGGAGAAATTGTGCCATGCTGAAGTTCAAAGTCTCTTTGTTCCCCCCACCCTCAAAGCCCTGACCTTGAAGGATGAAACAAATAAATCTCTGTGGAGTGTAAACACTGCTCTGTGTAATGTAGTGATTCCTTTGGTTCACAGGGCACTGCCGCCTGCCATATTAAGTGCTCTTCTCAGAGAGAGAGAGAGAGAGAGAGAGAGAGAGAACTCCATCCTAACCATTAGCACAAACACCCAGGATCAGCCAACCTTTTCCTGCTGTTTCCAGATCTTTTGAACTTTTATTGGGCTACTTAGTCATTTAAATATCCATCAAAGTGCAACTGCTCTAGCTGCTCCAGAGTATTATACTTTCTTCCTGATTCTGTGGAACCAGGAAGTTATTCCTTAAACACAATGGTAGGGAACTTCAGCTGACCATACTGGTATCTACCCAAAATACTAATAGAATATTTTTTTTCATATGATTCAGAAATGTGAACTCCAGAGGTTTCCGTTCAACATTCTGAATGAATGTTGCATAGGGACAATGAATAAGTTCAAATCAAGAGCATTTACATAAGTATATCAGAAAAGAACTAACTCACATTTGATGCTGTCTTACAAACTCTGCAAATTGCCGGTCTTTGGTGTAAAGTTCTATAATCCGTATTCTGTCCTGAATCTCCTACAAAACACAACCATTATACGTACATTATTATTGTACAATTATCTATGATCATTGATAAAACACAACTCAACACAACAAACCAGTGTCCTCTGCTTACAATATAAGGGTGGGTTGTTATTATTATTAGTATGCTGTTGGCCACCCATAGCAATGCTTGGTCACTAGATGGGCAGGATGAAAATGTTTATTTACCATTTAAATTTAAGGATTACAGTATTACCAACTTTTGGGACAGGATAAAGTAAAAATTGAAATGACTAGATATTATCAGCCTACCTCCTTAGTTAGCTCACTGTGTTCATATATGTGCCTTATCTCTTCACTGCTGTACTCAGTGGATGTCTCATTGCTTGTTGAGCTATATGAAGTAAGCTGAGGATATCTCCGATAATAATGGCTTTGTCCAGTAGCATCACTCTCATACATAGGGTTGTATTTCACTGCATTCTCAATGGATGAAAGACTGTCTCCTTGCCTGTAAAAAAAGCAGAATGAGCAAATGTATTGTAGCACTGTCTTTTCAAAGTAGAAATGACTCTGCAGGTTATGAGCTAGGAAGCAACCAATGTACACATTGCCAAGGTCTCAGTTTTGGGTTCTGCTCTTTTACATTACCTCTAAAATTTAGAGACCTATGACAGATCACAGAGAGTACTGTAATAAATTTAACAAGCTGTTGGCTATGACCCACATTAATTGAGTGGAAGGCTACACCAGTATTTACAACAGTAGCAGAGATGATCTACTACATTTCTCTGTAATCTCTGAAATTTCTCTGAAACTGAGTGTGTGTCAGCTCTTTGGGGAAAGGCTAGTAAATGTCAAGAAGCACATGATCTATGTGCCAATTCTTCCCATTTTTACTATTGTTCTCTGCAGCAGAGTTGATATCACCCAGTTCTACTTCCCAGGTTGCACGAAACAGCAGAATTGCTTTCAAGATCTTGTTATTTGATGTCGAGTACAGGCAATCTGAGGACCAATTTTATAAAGCCTCTCTTACCTATGTGGTTTATGAAAAGTATAGTTATATTTCTCTTATTGGGAGCTCCATCACCTTTTATACTGTTCCTGTCCTTCATTATCGAACACACTGAGTGAAAGGTATTCCAAGGGGTAGGGACTTGTGACTTGCAGCAGCTGTTAGCGACCCAAGTCTTTGACTCGAGTTCTAATCCCAAACTTGAGAGTGTGGTAGGGGGGCGGGGCAAGCAACTCGAGACTAGGTACCAAAGACTTAGACTTGGGACTCAGGTCCCAAGACTTGCCTATCCCTAAGGAGGTAGGCTGATACTTACCCTAACGAGTCCTCAATTTCACTCTTTGAGTATTGCTCTCGAAGGGTTCTGGCCAGGAAAAAAATGACAGCAGATGCTACAAGAAGGAAACCAGCTACCGAAGCAATTGCAATACCCACAACAAGTGGCTCAGAGACATACTCTTCGCAGTGCTCTCCTCTGTACCACCAGTTCTCACCTACACGGCATCTGTCATGGACACAGAAAGTAAATAAAAATAAACAAGAGTGTTCCGATTGGCAACTTGAAATACAAGAAAGGCCCAGTCCATTAAATCCTAGTCTTCTCTAATGCATGATGATAATGGCCGCTCCACAATGAACTTGGTCTGGGGCAGGGTTTTTTTGCCTCCCATCCAGAGAAGTGGCAGGAAAAGGTTGACTGCTACAGGGCCAGACAGGCAAGGGCCAGGTGGCCTATATATGGCTGCCAGAGTATGGCTCGGCCTCTTTCTCCAGGTGATTTTGTATCCCCAACCCCCCGTGTTTGGTGAGAATGAGAGTAGCTGGTAGCAATTTTAATTTGCCTGGATGGGAATATTTGGCCGATCCCCAGACTGGACCAGGGAATCCCATTCTCACCAGAGGGTTAGTTAAAAAAGATTAAAGCTTTTTGGTCACAACATGGTGGGTAGTGCAATAGGTTATGGATTTCACATGAGATCATAAGTAAGGCATCCAATGGGTGCCTGGCAGCCCTCATCCGGGAACTAAGAAAGGACAGAGAGGTGAATAAGAATAATAAGAACTCACAGGTGAACATGGCTAATTATTGATTTGAGGACTGCCTCGGGGTAGCCAGACCTCAGAAGTTCAGAAGACTGCTGAACAGGTCGCCAGAACTCTTCTGAAGTAGGAACTTGCTGAAATCAGGCATAGACTGGAGGTCATATAGACCCCAGACCCAGACCTGCTTGAACTACAGTTTTGGCCTCTTTGTAAGAAGGGAAGTGATAAAAGGTTAAAAAGTTAATAAACATTGAAATAATGATGTGGCTCAGTATTAACCCAACATATGTATTTCGCCTCATTATTCTGGGCTGGGCGGGCATTTTGAAAACTGATTGTAAATCAGCTTTTTGGAGAAGTGAAATTACGAGTATATGAATTGGCAAACATATATAAGTCTAAGTAGACTAAACCAGGGGTGCCCAAACTTTTTGTAAGGAGGGCCAGATTTGGTGGCTGAGAATGTGTCAGGGGCTGGTTGCTCCCCGACCCTGCCACCCCACTGCAAGCCCCATCGACTGACCCATAAGCCCTACCCACTGACCCCTTGCAACCCCACCCGCAGGAAGGAAGGCAGGAACCAAGGGAGGGAGGGAGGGAGGTGGAAACCAAGAGAGGAAGGAAGGAAAGTGGGGAACAAGGAAGCGAGGGAGGGAGGGAGGTGGGGACCAAGGGAGGGAGGAAGGAACGAAGGAAGGTGGGGACCAAAGGAAGCACAGGGAGCCGTGGCCACAGGTCGCCCCTTGGAAGAGGTGATCTGTGTGACCTTACACGACCCCAAGCTCTTTAGCGGTGGCGACAGCTCACCCGCCAGCCCACCCCAAAGCTCCTTGGTGGTGGCAGAGGCCCGCTAGCCTACCCACCCCCACACATTCCCCTGCGGTGCCGGTGGCGGCAGACTGCCCGTCTGCCCAAGCTTCCCAGCAGTGCCGGTGTTCGCGAGCTTCACAAGGTTCCCACCGGTGTTGCCGGTGGCGGCGGCCAGCCCGCGCCCCACCCCCGCGCACACTCCCAGCCTCAAATGGTTGTCGGCGGTGCCAGTAGCAGCAGCCCATGCAATGGCTGGTTGGCTGGCCTGCCCAGCCCCACAAGCTTCCTGGTGGTGTCAGTGTTGGCAGAAGATTAAAAAAAAACATGGGGTGAAGGTGGGGGCCAGCCAGCCATGGGCCACTCAGAATGGCCTGACGGGCTGGATTTGGACGCTGGGCCGGACCTCGGGCAGGCCCGGCCTAAACCCTACAGTTATTCCTAATTAGAATAGATCCATTGAATCAACAGGACTATGGTAAATCAGCATTTATGTAGCACCCAATGGATGAAATCCAAAAGTAACTAGATTAGGCCTTTTGAAGCAATGGAATCTACAGAAGAATTGGCTTACTCAGTTCTCCACTGATTCAATGGATCTGCTCTAGCAGCAATTTACTACTGGATTACAGTCATCGATTCAAAGGGTCCACTCTTATTGGGACTAATAATTGAGTTTAATTCCATATGTTTGCTAAAGATAGCCACTGTTTTCTAACTGACATTTACAATTGCCTATTTAAGAGTTTAATTATATGTTTTCATTTTTATGTTGTAGGCTGCTTTGAGAAGACTGTTGTCTTGAAAGTAGTTAATGGAATAACTAAAATAAATCCAAGTAGAAAAATATATAAGAAGAAAATCTGCATGGTTTGCATTACATCCTATAGATATGTAACTATTTTCTTTATCTTTTGTTTTGTTTTATTAAATCAGCATAAACAATACGACAAGAACGTAAAATGGATAAACTTTGATATTTCTGATAGAAAGAGAAATGTCCACTTACCTACATATTGCCCCTTGTCCTGGAATTATGTCACATTTGCCATCATTTTGACAAAAGTCAGGTTGCAGATCACAGATGCTATTACAAGGCAATCCATCAATGCTCAGATACCCAGGATAACAGACACACTCAGCTTCTCCGCTCCACTGATTCACCAGACATTCAGAGAACTCATTACATGCTTGGAACTTGCAAGGATCTGCTTGTTCTCCTAGAAAAGTTGACAAAAAGAGAATTCACACTGAATAACATCTGCTGCAACTTAAGGCTTATCCATTCAAAATGTTTGTTCTAGTAAAAGCACTGGGTTGTTTATTGGTATTATGGGTGTTTTTCCTGTCATCCACATGACAGAAGGCTTATCTTGCTTGGTTCAGTCCTTTTTTTTTTTCTAGATCGACTTTCTGTTCCTCTTGTTGGAACAGTTTCTATTTGCAGTACTTTCAGTTTACTCTGTTGATGGATTTTACTGCTATGATATTTCCCAGAAAAAAGTTCATGCCTGTAACCAGAGCCTCTAAATAGAGAGCATTCAGATTGGCAGAAAATCATTTTTTTAAAAAGATAGTCTGGCCACATCTTTGCTGTCCTTCCACAATCAGGCAAAGAATTTTCTCTTCAGCCAAGATTTCTCTTAGTGACTGTTTCCCTGAGTAGGGGTTTTAAGTGGATTGCTGTACTTTACAGCTTTGGGTGTGTTTTGGTTTTGCTTTTGTTTACCATGTTTAGTGTGGTATATGCAACATGGAAACTGTGCTGTACTGAATCTGCATGGGAAGCATATTGCTTATATCTGCTAAGGAAAACAAACTAGAAATTAGAAAACACCCACCACCAAAAGATTGACAGCTGGTGTAAGTGAGTAAATGGTATATCAGGAAGCTCTCTGGGCCAAATATCATCTGCAAATGACTGAAGTGTTCTTGTAAGTAAAATACATCTGTACCAATGATGATATTGCTACTGCCTGACACAGATACTACCTAGTGGTTTTTGGCTTTTTTTGTTTTTACACTGGGTTTTTAAGGTGAAGAAACATCTCCGAGACAGCCTTACTAGGGGGATGTTTGGTTTGGTGTCTCGAATGGTCCAACCTAGGGAAGGGTTTCTGAGGGTAAGCCCTTAGACCGTGGTCATACCTGTGTTTTCTGCATAGTTTCCCGTCGGCAAACTATGCAGTAAAAGATCACGTGCTAACCAGGAAGAGAAGCAAATTCTGCTCCTGGCCGACCATGCCCCTCGAACAGCACTTTCAGCGAAGTTTCCTAAACCACTGCCAGGGACTGGATTTAGAAACTTCGCTTGAAATGCTTACTTGTTTGCTTCTGTTGCAACGACAGGACACTGAAAATACACAGTAAATTCAGTTTCTCCCCTTTCTACCCGGCTTAAAAGATGGAGCCTTGGAAACTGGAGCCGGAAAGTAGGACAAAATGCGTAGTACACAGGTTAAGACAGAACCAAAATAGGAAGGTACGACGCAGAGGAGAGGACACCAACTGCTCATTAAAAACCACGTGACTGCCCCCCAAAAAATGCGCAGGAAATTTAAATACTAAGGAAACCCAGGTATGACTGCGGTCTTAGTCTCTAAACTGATTGTGCAATAGTAACTATTCTCCCTTTACAATACCTGATTCTACATCCAGAGAATACTTGTCAATGGCCAGGTTCATAGTCTGGTAAGCAGTGTTGCAAAAATCTTCCAGGATCAAGTATACAGCATTAGTGACATTACGAGGCACAGGTTTTGCAAACTTCATTCTGCTGTTCACCACAATACTACCATTTCGGAAGTTCAGAATTTCTAGATTTTGGAAGCCTGTTAGATTGGACTGTAGATAAGGAACCAACTATAAAAGAAGGAGAATAAATCATTAATGCAGTTATTGTGCCTCTTTTTGATTTGTTTGTGTATAAGAGAAAGAGAGGGGGAGAAAGATTGACAAAGAGAGTGGTAGGGAGGGAGGGAGTCACACAGATGCAAATGTGAAAGTACTACAGTATTTCATATACTTGGAATTACACTTGAATAAACAAGCACAGAGTTGTACAACTCATTGATTTTGCTCCTATGAATTTGAAAAATGAATTAAAACTCACAAGGCATGTCAAGTACCTACTGGGCATAGGGTTTTTATTTTATTTTATTTGTTTGCAATTTCACTCTGCCCATCTAGTGGCATGCAACTACTCTAGGTGTCCTCCGCATGTAAAACATTTTAAAAAAAACACAACTACCAACCAGAAAGATATAATTAAAAATAGCCACCCCAAAAGGACAGCAAAATAATACCCAATCGTGCAAGGGGAGTACACAGAAAAGGAAATGGGTTTTGACTGACTTTCTCAATGTTACAAAGGAAGGGTCAACAGAAAACATAGATCTTGTTTGTCCAAAGTTTGTCCAGTCAATCTGGAAGTTGAGTCATGGCAACTGGACTTCTCTTCCTTGAGAGACAGAAACATTTCACTGCTCATCCGAACAGCTTCATCAGTCTGAACAGGACTACCCTGATGAAGCTGTTTGGATGAGCAGTGAAACATTTCTATCTCTCAAGGAAAAGAACTGGATGACTGAGAATCTTCACAGACAACTACTAAGAAACAGGAGTGTCTACATCGATAATTTATTCCATGCTACCCTTGATGCACAGGGGCAGTGCAAAACACATAGGCCAGGATCCTCTTTGGTGCAACTGCCTAGGTAACAGCCTCAGCATCCATGATGATATTTTTCTAACGTGTGCACAATGAGGTATCCACAGCTGCTTTGTGCAAGCCATGTTAGTTAGTCCTGAGTGGGATTTCTAGTTGCACAAGGGCAACACTTGCACCAGGTGGAAGATCAGCATTACTGCACCAGTAACCCATTAAGTCCCTTTGCTGCCCAACAGACTCCTAGCCATAGCAATTAATCTGAACAGAAGGAGGTGCGAGTCTCTGGCTTGAAATATCCTCTTCTTTTTCCTAACATATCTGAACAGCTGAATCTAAATATTCATATGTGGACATTTATAACTGACCCAGTCACAAGTTGGCCACTGCAGTTTGCAAACTGCAGATGCAACTGTTTCTATCCTAATGAAACAGAAATGTGCCCACTTGTCTTTCTTACTCACAGTTAAAACTATTTGAACTTATACCACCAGCAGGGGGAAACCAGACTATAAAGCCTTACTTACCAGTTCTAAGAATCTCTGTTCCAGAGCTTTATATTCAGGGGAATTTTTATTAAACAAGTCCTCAGAAAACATCATGTTGGTGACGCGAAGACTAAAAAACACCACTAAAGCACGTGCAGGAACAGTAACATTGCTGAGATTTTCATGAGTGGCTCCAGCTACACTGGCCATCTCTGTAGAATGGACGCTTGTAAACAACTCCATGTGACCATCTGTCATGCTTCCCTCCTGGTCCATTTCAGTGGGGTAATATGTTGCACCAGGGTAGTCCTGTTCCGTATCTCCCATTTCTTCTGTGATCAGGGCTTTCTCGAATGCAGTTGAGAGAACTGTAGGATGAATTACAGTTGGCTGTGTGGTAGGCATGTCAGGGAGGGCAGGGACAGAACCCTCTATTATGGCCACAGTTGCCACAGTTGCAGAAGAGCTTAGTTCACTGTCAAAACTACTTGGAGTATTAGTGACATGGGTGGCACTGGCCTCTTTGGTGAAGTCACTGGAACGAGTTATCACTTTGATGAAGAAAGGAACCACACTTGAAAGTTCAAAACTGGGGGATGCTACTGAAGTCATTACTTCATGTATAGGTCGAAGAGTAGCACTTTCCACTGGAGGAGTAACAACAGGAGGGGTAACAACAGGTTGTAGAACAACTGGGACAGTGGCCTCTTGTGCTGTTGAATCAGGGAGTGGCTGCACCGCTGTAAAACTATCAGTCACTGGACTTTGCACAGAAGGATGCACTGTTAAAGTTATTTCTGGTTTCTCCAATCCAGTTCCGTGAGAGCTGCTCTCTGCTTGTCTTATTGTAATGGCTATTTGTGGAGAATCAGTTTGTGGCTGCTCTGTTTTTATTTGGTCTTGGCTTTCACTTACTTCAGAAATGACTTGCAGATCCTCCCTGGAGTCCTCCAATTGTATTATGTTATACATTTCAGTAGATGCAGCAAGAATATTTTCAACTGAGGCGCCTTCTATTTCCAGAGATGACTGGGATATGGCTTCATCTAGTAGATCCTTAGATTCATAATCTTTTGAGGAATCCAGTATAAAATTTGTTTCTTTATAATCATGCATCCCTGATCCTTCTGTTTCCAATGTAGATGTATGCCAAGGCCAAGTGGGTGTTTCTGGCTCATGCCCTGAACCAGAACCAAAGTAATCAACACTGTCATCTTCAATATAGATATAAGGTTTCAGAGTTTGCTCTTCTACGATACCTGTAGACAACAGTTCTTCGGTGCTAGGCTCTATGGCTGATGCAGAGGCCATGGGTGGTACAGGAGTGAGAGGAATCACAGAATCACTTGTGGGAGAGATTTCTTTTGGCACAGTGTGATGGGCAGGACTTGAAGGCAAAAACAAACCTTCTGACTCTTTAACACCTTCAAGCCCTAGAGGGAAGGAAGGAAGGAAGGAAGGAAAAGAAAGGGTTACTTAAAGTGCCATATCTGGGATTTTATTGACTCAAATCCAATAGGGCAGCATTCCCCCTTTAATTATTTTTACAACTCATATTCCACTATCTTAAAAAACAGAATTACATGCATCTTAATTATTTAAATAATTAAATAACCAGCAATAGGAAAGAGTTAATGTAAAAGGCTAAGAGAATCAAAGAACAGTTCCTAAAAATAACAGCACTAAAAAGAACATGAATATAAACCAAGAGAACATCTAATCAAAAATATTCTTAAACAGCCAACTTCCTAAAACAATATAATATTCATGGTCTGATGCATCTGTCTTGAAAAAGCATTCCACTCAGCCAGCACAGCTATGGACAAGGCCCAGCTCCTAATTGCTACTCATTCTGCTGGACAGCATTGAGGAATTTCAAGCAAGAATTCCAGAAGTGACCCAAGTTATCTTGCTATTTCAGGCCAAAAGCCACACTCTACCCAACTAGTGCCCTCATTTCCCATGCATCCCTTCCTTCCTGCACACCTCCATAGCCATCTCCCTGCTCTGCTGGATATAGAAGCACTTGACTTCTCCCTACTGGACTACAGATGCAGAAGCAGACGTGTGACAAAAAAACACAGAAGGAAGACAAGGTGCACAATAGTAACAACAGCATTGTATATCCCACCCTAAAGGAAGATGAGAAGGCATAACGTCTGAGCAGGAAAGGGGTGAACAGCAGGTGTGCACGACAACAAAGATCTAGCCATCAGAAAAGGAAAAGACTGCTTCTCTGTCTTCTGCATTCTGTTTTCCATTAGCAAATGGAACAAAACCAGTACAGTGCCCTAATCCTTTGAGGCAAACTATAAGAACACCATGTAATCAAATGCACCTAAGAGATCCATGAAAACAAAAAGAAGTCACACTTCTGCCTGTATTGCACTGGATGTTTTCAACCAATACTGCCAAAGCAGCTATCCCCAGTGAAATAGAAGAGAAAAATATTTCCTTTGCAATGTATGTATAGGATCAATACCTAGAGTACTGTAATCAGAAAGACTGCTGAGCAAAATAGAATATCAGGGCTGTATTTCCAAAATTAATGGTAACTGGGGTACAATTAACTACTGCTGAGCAAGAGGTTACCATAACTACCGAAAAAAATCTTAGAGTTCATACACAAACATATCTGGGATACGTAACTTTGCAGGACAAAGCAGTAGCAAAATAACTTACCATCTTCCAGCAAAGAGATATCAGAAATGTTTTCCAGATCCACAGAGTCATCTGTGTCCAATACTGATGGTGAGACAGAATGCAACTGTTTTACATCCACAAAAAGCAGATCATCTGGTGGAATGGTGACACTAGCTTTGGGTGTTGAACTGAAATTGCTTTCTGGATTCAAAAAATCCGAATCAGGTCTTAACCAGATTTCATTCCCATTGTACTGATCAGTGTCAAAGATGAAACCCGGTCTAGTGAAATCAAGTGGCAAGATGTTGCTTACAGTTGACTCATCTGCAGATGGCCATTCAGACACCACAGCATGATCCTAAAATATAGGTGCATAATGGTTATAAACTGTAGTGATGACACTGCCTGATGCTGCTTCATGAACTATTTAATATAAGGTACATGGGTTGCTCGCAAAACAACTCATTACTTACACTACCTACATATCAAGGCCATGTGTGATCTGGTCTCTGTAGTGTTTCAAAGGCCAGCCATGGTTGTGACAGCCTCAAGTGGCAAAATTGCTTCCAGCACTTTAGCCCCCATCCAGTTCCAAGCCCTTAAATATCCAAAGACATATTTGGGGAGAACAAATACTCCTGCCACCACTAACATGGTATTTTGGCTTCAGTAGCTCGATTGTTAATATAGACTTTGAGTGAAGCTGACCTTCAGACAGACCTGTCTGACGCCATCAGTTCCCTCACGTTAGCTGGTCAATGGATGAGAAAAGATGCTCCATTTCTTTTCTACTTTTCTACTGTGTCAAGCATTCTTTCTCAGCTTCTTGGTGGCATTTCCTCTTTGGGTACAGAACGTAGACTTTGGGGGTAAAAAACTTCATGCTTTCTGTAGACGACAACAATCTGCACACACTCTCCCCTCCAAAAGGGAAAGGGACCTGTATGTCCCTTTGAAGACTAGACTTCGAGTAGTTAATCTCTTGGCCCTATAAATATATTTGGATTATAATATATGGAATCCTGAATGAGCCCAGTCAAAAGCATAGCTTTTGGGAGTTGTAATCCAGTAATCTAAGAAGTTGGCAGGTAGGAGCCGTTGCCTCATGAAGAGTCAATGGCAGAAATCCTGTGGCACAATTACACAAATGGCACATCTTTTCTTGGCAGGAACACTGGAGTGGCTTGCCAGTTCCTACCCTAGGCACCTATAGCACTTGGTATTCCCTGGTGGTTGTCCATCCAAGTACTAGCCAGGCCCAACCATGCTTAGCTTCTGAGATCAGGTGAAATTGGATGTGCTCAGGGCAACTAGGCAGCTCTATACTATTTGCATAGCTCCACAAAAGGATATTATCTAATAATTTTTAATTATTTATAATTAAACTTCAATATAATTTTGAGGGTAAAAATTGACCAAATGAGCGATCTTTTCTCCCTGACTACCCAGCCACGACAACCAACTGTTTTTGTACCCGCCATGACTTGAAGAGGATGGTCCCACAAGGAAAAAAAAGTACTTAAGCCTTCTGTGATTTGGAGCAAAATCAGCACTTTGGCCGATGGAACTGGGAAGATCTGCACATTCCATTTCCCCTAAAGATGTCTGGGGGTTAGAACGGGTCCTCTCCAGAGTTTCAGGAGCCAAATGTGTCCTTCCATGGACTTGGAAGGCCCTACACTATAACCCTAAGCTCTCCTCACTTTTTCACACAAAAATGCAAGGATTAAAAACTCACACATACACAAACTAAAAGGCTCATTTGCTTGCTGTGTATCAGTCCTCAAAGTCTGGTAAAAATGCTTGCCATCCTCCTTAGAAGAATTTTAAAAAATTGTGGGGGGAATGTGAGGGTGATGAGAGTATATTGTTACCCACCACTAATGCAGGCAGTTCCAAAGTGGAAACTGTTCTATGCAGCGGAGCGTCTGGCATGTTAAAAGACTAAGGACAAGCTTGTTAAACTATAACCTTCCCTTTACTGTATCTTTTCTTGGTTCAACAAAGCAACAACAGTACAATAAATAATTTCTTCAGCACAGTCCATCTGTCTGTATTTTCTCTATAGAATTTTCCACCTATCCTTACAAAGTGTAGTTTTAATTCATTCTGGATTCATCTCCCTCCTTGTAACCCTTCGAATGAATGTCACAAAAAGGGCTAAGGGTATGATTCTGGAAAGAAGAGCTATTTTCCCTGACAACATCAAGGTTGGTGACTGAAATCCCAGCTATGGACGTACTTTCATGCTTTCCTTCCACTTTTCTTGTATCACTAATGCACATTTAGACAAATCTCAGAAATCTGAACAAAACTCTCAAATTGGAATACTCTGCAATCTAAAGGGGGAAATGTGCATTGTGTAAGAAAGTAACCAGAAAGACTGCGAGAAATTACTTTTCAATAGAAATGTTTGGAACAGTTGTGTATGAGTGCCAGGAATTGCACCTCATCATTGGCTTAAAAGGAGAGCTGTTCCTCAGACATCTAATACACTTTCAAAATGCTACAAGACATTAAGAGATACAATATTGTTTTGGCGAAGTCTGACATTTTGCACATGCCCTTTGGAGAGAGAAAAATGACTTAATGGGATGGAAAGACTCTGCAAAAACAAGTTATTTTCTGCAGTTTCCCACTAGCAAGTTTCCTTACTCAATAATTCACAAAGGTATACAAAATAATCACTTAGATCTTATTAATCACTGTTTCGGTGAAGAATTTAAGAACCAAGTTTTCGTCACTATCCTTGAACTAGTTAGGTGCTAAGTGGTTGAAAGGCAAAAGGGCGCTACACAAAGATGACAATCAAGGACAATGAACTTACATAATCAATAGTCTGAGCAGTAATCCGGGACATGTCTTCTGTTATAGCAGTGACCACTTCTTTTACTGTGAGGGCAAGCCATAAGGAAAGTAATCGTGAAAATAATTTAAGAGTTTCCAAATTCACAGAATTAATACTCTGGCTCATTAAAGAAAAACATGTTTGGTACTTTTAAATGTGATGCTGCTAATAAGAATTTATAGATAGCAAACCTACTGGACAAAAGGCCATTTGGTATTCCATTTGGTAGTGCTTTAAGGACTATGGCAGAGTTGGCGAATCTATGGCACGAGTGACAAAGGTGGCACTCAGAGCCCTTTCTGTGGGCACCCAACATCGCCCCTTCACAGCCACCTATATTTAGGTTAAATTGCTGTATTGGCACTTTGCCAAAAATTAGTGGGGTTTGAATTGCAGTCTGGGCACTCTAAAAGGTTCGCCATCACTGCACTATGGGGAGGTATTTAAGCACCACGCTTTATCACTGTCAACTGAATTCCTAGTGGCAGGTAGTAAGATCTAAACATATTTTGGAGTGAAGTCTAGTTAACTGACTTGCAACAAGCTTTCTTACTCAGTACATACCATTAATAAGCTGGAGAGAGTCAGGATTCAGGTTTAACGAGGCATTCTCAAGTAATGAGTTCTTATGAAGGATTTCGGCAATAAAATGTCTGAAGTCACTGACTGTGTAAACAACAGTAGGGTTGTCTTCAATCTCTAGAAAGGCGTTGTCTTCCACCTTGTTGGACTGAAGGTTAATCAAGTCCCAAGTAGCATTACTCATAGCTTCCCCATCAAAAACCACAGAGTATAAAACCTCCACACCACTAAAACATTAAAGAAAGAGCTGTTAGGCAGACATCTATACAGCACACCCACCACTCTCTCAAATATCTTCTTTCCAATCACTCATAGGTCATTTTTACTAGCTGCACCATTTATTCATTTGCAACCTTGGTTACTGCTTCAACATTGTTCTATTGACAATGGCTAACTCTATAAAATAAGCTTTCCAAATCTAAGGATCAAATGAGACATTATTCTTATTAGGTAAGGAATTATTAAATTCATTTCATGCTAGAAATGAAATGATTTTCAGATAGATAGATAGATAGATAGATAGATAGATAGATAGATAGATAGATAGATAGATAGATAGATAGATAGATAGATAGATAGATAGATAGATAGATAGATAGATAGATAGATAGATAGAT
>JAHTLZ010000007.1:18004132-18039535 GCA_023846285.1 Phrynocephalus versicolor | reverse complement strand
TCTATCTATCTATCTATCTATCTATCTATCTATCTATCTATCTATCTATCGTCTGTCTGTCTGTCTGTCTGTCTGTCTGTCTGTCTGTCTGTCTGTCTGTCTGTCTGTCCTTTCTCCTTAAAAAGGACCCAAGGCAGCTCACATTATTAAAATACATTTAAAGGCAAAAACAGTAAGTATAGAAATACTGTACTTAAAAACATCAAACACATTTCACATTAAAATATGGTAAACAGAAGTAACACCAAAAACACATTCGAAGCAGTAAGGCATGGCAATCTATTTTTTTAAAACTCACTCAGATAGCCTGTTATGTTGGGGGAAAGACAAATAGAATTGTCATGCGTTCCATATCCTTGTCCCCTTTTTTGGTCTGTGGTTGTGAGATAGAATTCGGATTGTGATGATATTACATTACATTTTTCTTTAAATGAATACTACCAAGGAGATATAAGCACCACCACCTCGTTCCTTCTCAAGGGGACAATAATACAGTACATCTTACTTACTGTATTAGAAAAGAACCTGAACTATTTGAAGAATTTCGCCTTTTCCATTGTGAGGTGAAATCTGCTAATGAAGTTGCCTAAAAACATGCACACTTATTATTAGCTTCTTGGGCCATGTAACAAAAATGTAGAGCCAAATGCATTAAATGCAATTACTTCCGAAATAAACAGCAGAGAAAGTTGTTGGTACTCTTCAGTAGAGGGGTCACTCAGCTCACTGGTATATTTTTCTTCAGGAAGAAGAATGCTGAACTCAACAATTTGTTCAGGAGATGGTTTCAGCAATTTTTCATCTTGCTTTATCTCATTGTTGGCCTGAGGGGAAAAAATTAAACAAGTTTATTCGTGAATTTGGTTTTTTTTTTAAAAAAATCTTCCCTTCCTCAGTCATTTCTGCAGTATATTAAAGAATGTGGATAGCTCCATTAATGATGATGATGATGATAATGATGATGATGATGATGATCATCATCATCATCATCATAGAACTGCACAGCTGGAAGGGATACCATACAGTGGTGGTGAACCTTTGGCACTCCAGATGTTTTGGACCACAACTCCCAGAATTCAAAGCCTGTATTGCCAATGACAAAGGACTGTGGGAACTGTGGTCCAAAACAATTAGAGTACCAAAGGTTCACCACCACCGGAATCCACCCTTTGTCAAGGCAGCAAGATCAAGACTTTAACTTCTATGGAAGTCTGTGTGTAAATCCAATTTTTATATGTGGATGTCAGGAACAGAGAAAACTATGTGACCTCAAGGAACTTACTAATTGTTTGATGATTTCTCCAGACATATGATTAACAACGTATTTCAAATACAGTATGTTGCATTTCATACATCCACCCTTTTGATACTGCAATATGGGAGCAGAAAAGTCTGTGACAAGACAGAGATGCTTCTGGTCAGTCAAAGAGGAGATCAACGGATAGGGATGCAACCTGTCCTAGGTGGGATTACCCCCTAATTGAAAAAAAAAAAAGGTACGTAGCTTGGGGGTGCTCCTGGACTCATCCTTGAGCCTATATGCCCGGGTCACAGCTATGGCCAGGAGTGAATTTGTAAAATCAAAACTAGTACGCCAGTTATGCCCCTTTCTTGAGAAATCTGCTCTGGCCATTGTGACACATGCCCTATTGACCTCCCGGCTGGACAACTGTAATGTGCTCTATGTGGGGCTACTGATGGAAAGTCTCAGGAAACTTCAATGGGTCCAAAATGCAGCAGCCAGATTGCTGACAGGTTACAGAGATCACATTACACCCCTATTAAAGCAGCTCCACTGGCTGCCAGTCACCTACTGGGTACAATTCAAAGTACTGACCTTAACCTACAAAGCACAAAATGGCCTGGGTCCAAGCTACCTCAAAGATTGAATCTTGCAGTATGAACTGGCTCGGGTGCTAAGGTCATCAGGAGAGGCCTTTCTCTCCATCCTGCCACCTCCACAGGTCATCTCAAGAGAACACATAAAAGGGCCGTCTGTGTTGCTGCTCCTAGAACTCCTTCCCGCTGGAGGCCAGGACTGCACTATCTTTGCTGTCTTTCCGGAAGCAGGCAAAGACCTTCCTCTTTGGGCAAGCTTTCCCTGAATGAGGGACTTCCTACTATGTAACTTTATATGGATTACCATACATGATTGCATTAACAGATTTCATAAGAACACCAGTGTTTTCCATGTTACTTTCCACCCCTCATAATAGATTTTTCTTTTCTTTTTGCATGCTCTTTGTAGCTATACTGTTACCTTTTAATGTTTTAAGATGCCTCTTCTAACTCCCTGTCCTTAACTTGAATATATCTTAAATGTTCTGGTCTGTATATTGTCTCTCATTATTGTAAGCCACCTTCAGTCCTTTTCCAAGGAGAAGGGTGGGGTAAAAATATTCAAAATAAATAAAATAAAATATGAAATAAGGATGAACAGCAAATAAAAACATATGCTTCAAAACAAAGGGCACCGTTTTTAAGATATGCCAAACATGAAGGACTTAGAAATGAAAATCCAATCTGAGTACACTTTATACAATACGGAGAACATCTGCTGAGCATAACTTTTTTTTTAATGTTCCCTTGATCTTGAATCCCCTTCTGGAAATTGTCTTAAAAACACAAATAATTTCATTATATTTAAAATCCATCACTTTCTTCGTGTGAGTCAGTACACTGAACAAGTCAAAACGCTCATTTACATACTTCAAGGTCTTCTGTCTTGTCAGTGATTACATCAGTAGGACTTTCAATAGAAACCACATCAGGTGGTGGAACATTGGCAGCTGCATCTAAGGAAGTAAAAATCACATTATTTATCTAAATATGTATTTGCTAGATGTCAGGACATTATTATCCATTTCACATCAGCAGGTAAGGTATAAAAACTAAACTAAACCCATTTCCTTGAAAATAAATCAAGTCAAAATAAAAGGGAGTGAGACTACCGCGACTGTATTGTATGTTGAGTTAGATCCACTGAAATCAATTTAATTTAAGCTATGAGTGACTGGTCCTATTGATTTCAATTGAGATTGTCTAAGCATTCTACTATTAAGTTGTGGTCCAATCCAACCTTTTGAAATGTTTATGGAACTTTAAAATTGTGAACATTTTGAACTGATAAAATATATCAGGCACTTTACCTTACTTTTCCTATTTGCTTCTTGGCAATGTGTCTGGAACAACAGCAACACAAAGTCTCTTATGTCTGAGGAAGTGGATTGGTCCACAAAAGATCACATTAAATTACAACAATTAGTCTCTAAAGTGACACAATGTTTGTCTTCTTCATTTTGTTATATTTCTTCAGTTTTGCCCTGATAAACTCTGATATTGTACACCTACTCAAGTTGTTTCATCGCTGCTCAGAAAGGAATCGCTATTGTCTTGTTGCTGATGTGACTAAAACAACCCACAAATACTATGCCCAAGAAAGGCCAGAAGATTTCATACCAGGGATAGGTGGGAGAGGACTCAGCTCATTGCTAACTGAAAGCTTCACTCTACTTATCAAAGGCAGTTACTTCACGTCCTTCTTTGTTCCATGACTAGTGTTGTACCGTGACAGCGTTGGTTGCAATCACGTGGCTTTGTCCCTGTTTCAGTGTTCCCATGGTCATGATAACATGTCTCATGACAAGTGTTACCTCATGGTCTTGTACCGTGACAAATGCAGCATTTGTCTAGCTTCCTTTTTCCTTTTATTTTTTTTTGGGGGGGGGGGGCTTAAAAAACTTTTTCGATATTTTGAATTACTGGTGATTAGGGTTTCATACGCCAATGCAGCAGAGTCAAATTTTAAAAAAAACCGGACACAGTTTTCTGAGAGAAACAAATGTATTGTTGCGTGACAGTTGTAACTACATGGTGTCTTGTCTCGGAACAGAAAGCGGGAACAAAGAGTGACAAGGGAAAACCCTACCCCAGCACCAGGTACAGGATTGTCCTGCTTAGAATCCATTCCAGGGGCGTGGTCAGAACAAATTTCAGTAGTGTGCGACGGACGTGAAGTAACATTTTTTATACCGCTCCTAAGTGCAACACTAACAGAGACAAAATGGATGTGAATTATTGAGCAGTGAATCTATAAAGAATGAAGAACAGACCTCTTAATGTGGTAGCATCACCAGGTGGAGAAACTGTTGATACCCCAATACTGAAAGCAAAGAAAAAAACAGTAAGTGTAAAAAATGGGATAAAAGTTCCACTTTCTTTCAAAATAGCATTGTGGGGCTACTGACAAATTGAGGAACATGGCTTATCTGCAGTCTCAGTGCAATGCAGACTCCAGAGTCTTTTGATGGAGAGTCACAGGCAAGACGTACTCACTCAGCCTCATTAAAAAAGGAAGAGATGGTCTTAAAATGTGAAATTATAATTAGCATGCAGCTGTTCACTGATACAGTTGTTGAGACTGCAGTTAGCACATTTTAAGGAAAGATTCCCATAAACTTGAAACTGCCAGAATTATTTCAAAAGCCACCTTGAAATGTTTGGTTTCTGCATCAAGACAAGACATCATCAGCCTTACGCTGCATATACTACACTGCTAGGTTTTAGCCTGTGAATACTTCTGTGCAAGATGGAATGTAGAACTACCCCTACTACACCCATCAACACATTGCCAAGATGAACCAAACCTGTATATGAACCAAATAAATGACACAATAAATTGCCACACTCTTTCCATTGAGCTTGGAAGGTGGGAGAGTGACAAGAATCCTCCCAACAGTTTATAGTACGGATTCTCTAGAGATGCTGGTTTTTATATCTGCATCATGTTACTGAATTTATATGGTACTGCACATGTGCATCCACATGCTACCTTGCATAAGGAATTCAACAAGATATGGAGCAACTCCAACATATAAGCAGCACGTAATTCCAGACTTGTGTGAAGAACCCAGAACTAAACCCTTATATTTATTCTGCTCCTTCTTTCAGTAAAGTGGCTTCTGTTGGGAACTTTGTAAGCTTGCATGTCTTAACACTTAGAATCAGTGGAAAGGGTCGTGTCCTATTGGATTTCACAACTGGCTAATGGTTAATGGGTAAAGTGTTTCCCACCTCTATTGCTGGGACAGCCCCTTCTTCCTGTTTGCTTATGGTTCTTTGTTTCTTCTTCCTTGAACACCTTTCAAGAAGCAAGCATGGAGGTTTCCTCCATATAAGAGAATCCATTTTGTCCTTTTTCTTCTGGTTGTAACTACAGATAATATCTATGAGTAAACTTCATTTCCTTCTTCTACAAATGCAGCCAGAGTGATCATTTAACTACAAAATGGCTAGTCTGTGTGTCCCAAGACAGGGAGGTGAAACTGATCTAACCTTTCCACATTTTCTGTGTTTTTCTACCTTGTTTTCCGATAGGAATGACCAAATTCCTAATACAAAGCTTTCTTTTTAGCAAACTCCCCAAAAGTTTCATTGTTTTATGAGTTTTTTTTTGTTATTGTCTACCACCCATTGACCCATCTTGTTGTATCGCTTTGTTTTGTTTGTTTGTTTTAATCTTGTAAACTGTCTAGAGTTCCATATTGGAAGATGGGTGGTATAAAAATAAAACAAACAAACAAACAAATAAATAATAAATACAATGAAAGCTGCCCTAAATCACACCAGAAATTAGTCTCAATTCAGTTGTTAGCTCCAACTAGAATAAACCTACTGAAACATTAGTATTTATAAACTTGGATCCCATTCATTCAGAGGGCTACTCTAGTTGGTATGAACAATTGGCCTTAACTTCTCCTTTTTGATTCATCCTTGAATTTGAGGAAAATTGAAACTGAAATTTCAGAAATTGAAATTAAGCATCTTCTACATGCAAAGCACATATTTGTTCACTAGATTGTCATCTTTCCCACACTTTAACAATGTTCATATTATTCAGTAAGGAATGTTTTCATGTTATTCAACCTAAATCATGGCAACTATAATTTAAATCCATTTATTTTATGTGCATCCTATTGCACAAAGAGACACTAAAACAGAACCTTAATAATTATTTTTGTTAATTCTACACAAAGAGTATAATCAATGATATATAATCAATGATATAGAAACAAGTTCTAATATCACACACATGCACTCATATTAAATATGCCATACATATGCTCAATCCATCTTGAACTTTAAAATATATATTTACATAAGAGACTGTTGGGCTATGGTTAGAAACAAGTTAGGTGATACACATGTGCTATTGACAAACATTAGTAGAAACATTTGGACTGTAGGCATGAAGGTTTGGAGGAGAGATTAGCATGCATGTTCTCCCAAACCCCAAGCAATATAGACACTCCAAATATCTTAGAGTAGAAGGATAATTACTTTTACTTGAATATGTTTGCAACCTTCTCCTGTGAGTGGGAACCACTTATTGTGTTATGTTGATAAATTCCCTTCAGGTCTAATTGCTGAGTGTGTGAAGATTTAAAGATTTGTGTGAATGGATGATTGGAGAAGGATCTATGTACATGTCCTCACCTCTTACACTTTGTAAGCCTATTATGTGGACATTGAATAACTGCATGGGACTAGTAAAAAACTCTTCAGCAAGGAAGCACAGTCCAGTACATGAATCCTAATTCAGGCATTATGAATCTTGGTGAAGGATTATCAGTTTTAACCACCCTGTCTACAATAACTCCATTGGCTGCTTTTATTAGTCAAGAAGGGCAAGGGTCAAGCTGGGAGGTATTCAGTCTGCAGCAGCCCAATGTCCTGGACACTCCCTCCAATGTTAAAGGCCTAGGCTGAATCAATAGGGCAGAGGGATCTGAGATTTTAAAATCAAGACTGTGAATTGGTTGCTAGTGAAATCACCAGGATTTATGAGGTTGTGCACTATCTAGAAGAGTTCCACTTGTTGGTTTGTGATTTCACCAATGATCCTAAAGTTAATAGGAGTCAATGGTGACAACAACAGTAGAGCCTGTTGTTTGTAAATGGGATCTCTCGAATCTCATGACTACATTCACAAATCATGACTTGCAGGGAGAGATGAACTACCGCAGCCTGGGGAATTGCCAAAACACAAAAAAGTCAATGACTTATTCTAATATTACTATAGTTGGATTTCCTTGCTTAAAATTCTATGTTCAAACTCTTTTCCATATCACTAATACAGGAGATCTTTTGTTTTCACAAATGTATAACATTCTTTCCATTCTTTAACAACCAGATTCATAAACCAGACGGTTAAAACCATGTGCAGACCACAGCTATTCCCAAGGGGTGGGGGACAAAGAATCTTTCCAGTTCAACTTCACCACTATTTATTTCCTGTTTTCAAAGCAAACCTATCTCTGGTAGGTTCTGTATGCTGGAGTGGCTCTGATGGTGAGGATTTTATGGACAGATTTTTTTACCCTCAATTTTTTTTAAACTATAACATTTAAGTTGGAAACATGAAATAAAAGGAAAAGGTTCCTATGAACCCTCTGAAATAATAGCTGCAGATTATGGTGGTCATATGTTCCTTCATTGCACCAGGCCTCCATTTAAATAACTGTCAGAGGACAAGGAGGTTTCCCATTTGAAAGGCTCCTGAGGCCAAGTCTGATTGAAAGAAAGAAAGAAAAATCATGTATGGTAATCAGGGACTCTGATTTCAGTTATCCACAGCGAGCACAAGGAGAACAGACTCAGCAGCCACACATAGCACTGGGCCACTATCTTCACCACTCAGAGGAGATTCACTACAATTGTCTTTACACAATAGTATTATAAATTAATTTTAAATTTTAAATCATAAAATTTTCTCCAGTTTTCACTTGCATATATTAGTCATAACATTCAGTTTGATAAACATTCTAGTTCTCCTTTGTCTTCCTTTGTGGTGGTGCACTTCCTCCTTTGGGGTATTGACGTGGTCATCCTAAATTATGTGAACTACCACTAGATTAAATTGAAAGAGTTTAGTGTATCCCCACTTTATCAGTGATACAAAATACAGGATCCACAAGGAGAACAATGTGAGAGCTAATAGTACACAAAGGAATTCACAAAATAACCAGCAGTCTTTTTTTCCATCCTTAAGGTGAAAGAAAGAAGACCTTCTCTCTATGGGGGCCTTCAGCTATTCTTTGGACTCTCTGTGAAGTTGCCTCAGGACAGAGAAACATTTTGGTTGGCAAAGTAAGTCAAAATATTGTCATTGGTGGAGACACACATAATGGAAAGGAGAAACTTAAGTAACAATGTGCTTCTCCATGGTCAGATAGGAATCTCAGAGAAGAAGGAGCATAGTAACAATAGGCTACTTCCTTCTGAGCCTGAAGAGGTTTTAACAGATTAATTCTAAATAATGAAAGTCAGATTGCAATCTTATGGCAAGACTGTTTTCACAAGTCCTATCTCTAGTATTGAATTGTCTATTTCCAAAACATTTCAGATACATCTAGATCAGTATCTAATACAGCATTCCCAAAGTGTCTGGAAAAACACACAGAAAAAGTGGTGTCATTTTCTAGCAACACTACTGTCCTCGAGCACCATTTTAAAAGCATGAAACACTAACAGACACTAGACATTAAAAGTCATTAAAATTTTGAGAAGAATTATTTTATGTATTGTCAAGAGGTCCGAAGATTTGAGACCCCATAAAATTTTGAGACATTCTAGCCAAAGAGGTCTCCTTTACCAATACAGGAAGTGAAAGTAGAAGTGTAGGCAAAGAAGCCCAAAAATAATAAACAACAACAAAAAACCATGTCTACATATGATCTGATTTAGATATTTAGGTATAGATATCCTTTAGTGTCAAGCTATACCATTCTGTTTTATTCAATAATGAAAATCCTAATAATAAATCTGGAAGTTGAGTCATGGCAACTGGACTTCTTTTCTTGAGAGATCAAAATGTTTCACTGCTCATCCAAGCAGCTTTGTCAGTAGCAAAACGTTTCAATCTCTCAAGAAAAGAAGTCCAGTAGTCATGAAGACTTAATTTCCACATAACCTCACCTGGATGACTGAGAATCTTCACAGACTAATAACAAATCACACACAAAATGAGAGGACAAAATGAGTTAGGGCCTGTCCAGACGGAAATTTGGAGTGCTCTGGTTCATGCTTAAAAGGTTTTTATCTCCAATGTGACCTTGAGCTATCCTTCCATTAACACTCTAACGCTTATTTCCCTGTGAGAAGGGTGCACAAAGGTCTTTTGATCACTGGTTTACTCACAAGTAAGCATGCCCAGTTTATCCACAAGTAAAGAGGCAGCAATGGAGGACAGTAGCAGCAGGACAAGCTCGTCGCAGTGGTATTGGCACAAGGGGAAAAACTTTGGGGTGAAGGTTGGGAAAAGGAAAAAGTACAATACAAGGTAACACTTGTTGATTTTCCTACTTTTTTCCTCAGCCAGGGCTCTGCTGGGATTCTACTTCCTTGTAGAGGTGGTCTCATGGCGCTGACAGAGAGATCTCTTCCCTGATTTCTTCTCTTGATACCCATTCAGGGGGCTGGGGTGACTTTATTTTGTTTTGCTTTGTTTTTGTTAAATAAAACAAGAGTGATGTATCCACCTAGTGGAAATCAATTGTGGAAATCTTTAAAAAGAGATGAAAATAGGGGGGAGGGTTATCTGTCTTTCCTTTTAATTTGACAGCCCACCTAATCCATCACAGATTTGTCACCTCTGATAACACCATCACAGCTCCTTTTGGGTGCAAACTAACTGTCTGCTCAGACTACACAACAGGGTAATTAGGATCACACTGAATCATGCAAAAAAGAATACATGCTCTATCTCTGTGTCAAAATGTGTGCATTTGTGCAACAGTTGTTAAAGAAGCAGATGGCTCTGTCTAAGTAGAATTGTGTGGATGGCATCATTTGGTTTGAACCAAGCCAAATGAACAGTAATTCATATATTGATCAATATGCCAATCTAGACAGACCCTTAGTTTTCAGATACAATAAAACTGGTTTTCATTGCTGCATTCAAAATGAAATACTTACTATTTTTTAAATGAAAACATTGCTAAACAGAACCCTTCATTTTATTTCATTCAATCTTTGAGTCAGAAAATGTTTGCATACAATAAAACAGAAAATAATGTTTATCTACAATAAAACATGTTTACCAGCAAAGCAAGGGAATAGAGGAACACTTATATTTATCAACTATACCTTTATAACGCAATGATTTCTATGAGAAGAATTCTCTCCAGCTATTTTGACATGTAGATAAAAGGATATATAACAATAACATCTATTGCCTACCTGCATAAATGAAGGTCAGGACCAGCTTGGCTGGATATTAAGCAAAATATTAATATATACACATATCTATGTATAAGCAAATATTTGTAAAATAAAATACTAAATACTAGTAAAAAAAAACAGAGGACATCAGTCATATAAATTCATTTTTGAAACTTAGGCACCCTCAGTAATTAACAAAATCCAAGACTACAAATTTCATTTGATACAGCAGCCACATCTACACTAAAAACATGAGCTGAATTTGCCTGTTAGTTTTTACAGAGATTTCTGGCCTATAAAGAAACTAAATCTGTTTATTCTGTTTTATTATTAATACTATTTGCATAAATATTATTATGAGGTAAAAGTGTGTTATGATAAACAGAAGTTTCAGCTTCTGGAAATATTCCATGTAATGTTTAAAATGAAATCTCTGCAAAAGGTAAATAAGTAAACTTACCTGTTGTGTCAATAGCCAAAACTCTGTTGCTTAGCCTAGTAAATTCCACTTATACGCTAGAGTAGGTCCATACAATCCATAGAGATTTAGTGAGTCAATTTCTCCCTGAGTTCCATTTATTTAAATAGGCCCACTCTACTTATGACTTACTATGCCGAAGTAAGTTGCTGTTAGTGTAGGCTCATTTGAATCTGTGGAATTTATGAACTAAATAACAAACCAAACCCCCAATGATTCCATGAATCTACTCTAGCATGATTCTCTAAGCAACAGGATATTGGTCACTGCTATTTCAGGAAGGGCGAAATTACAGAATATAATGTGTAGTTATATTTTGCATGCTTAATTTTCAAAATTTTAAATACCAGCCACAGAAATGGTGATCAAGACTGGACCAGTAGTGAAAGAACAGGGTTTGGGACTTTGTTGTTGTTGGTATCTTTTAAGTCCTAACACCATCCTGCCAGAAATAAACCCCACCTTCCTTGCTACTGTTTGTGTTGGAAAGAATGTACCATTTCAGAACAAGTATATAATAAGGAGTGTAGTCATCAAGATCATCATAAAGGAGTTCTTTAACTGTCCTCCTTTACTATAATCCTGACCTCTTTCCCAAAAAGGTATTCAAAGCTGATAAAAATTAAACATGCAAACCCAAAACAATGCATCACCATTTCCAATCTGTACTCTGCTAAGAAAATATTTTGATTATTTTATACACTTACATTTAGACCAGCAAGTACTATATTTACACTATATTAAGACTGGCCATTATTGAGGTAAAGTAAAGCTGAATCTTTGCCATATTTGCTCTTGAAGGCTGATGCTATCTGTTGCAATGATTAATGTTAGTTGAAATGGGGCCATTTTTTCTCAATATATGTGGATTATTTTCAACTTTTAAGGGCCCTTCTGTGGCTTCAGATAAATATAGAAGGGCTCTTGAAAGATATTACTTAGCAGAATTTATGACTCAAAAATGTAACATTTGAGCTTCTGAGTAGAGATGGGCATTTTAAAAATGAATTTAGAATGCATTTTAAAAGTGCTAATACATTGATTTGAATTTGTATTCGCATTCCTCCCCAATGAACATAATTTTAGTGTGTTTTAATGCATTTATTTGTTAGGCAAATACCTAGAGACACAAAAATCACATAAATGTTTCCCCTGCCTCCTCTACAAACCCTGTAAGATTAGTGATTTTTTAGTTTCCGACATCTGAGTTATTAACACCCCCCCAAGAGCCCCCCTGGGAAAGTGCCCCCCCAGGCACCTAGAGACACCAAAATCACACAGAAGCTTCCCCTGACTAGACTGGGTTTTGGACATCCAAATTATATGCCCCAATCTTCACCAAACTTGGAGGGATTGTAGAGGAGAGTTGGGGAAAGCTTCTCTGTAATTTTGCTGTCTCTAGGTGTTAGGGGGAGGGTATTTTACAGGATTTCTGAAATACAAAATGAACCAATGAATTCATTCATCAATTCATCAGAAAAAAAATCATACATTCAACCTTGATGAATCACAAATCGAAACAAATTCATAAACATCTCAACTCCTGAGTCTTTTGGTGACTGTTCCCATGCTCTGGTACTCTTGTTCTGGAAGGCCTAGCTATCTAAAGTCTGGTTCTAATGCTGAAATGGAGTATTTTTGAGAGACAGTCCTTTAGCCTATAAGATGGCTAGTATATATATGCTGTAACTGATCTTCCCTGATTATTTTAATTGATTTTTATAATATTATAGTTGGTTGATTTTTATGTTTTTACTTTGTAAATTATTGCAGTTTTATTGATTTTTATTATTTTGCATTTTATTTGTTTTTTATTTATGACATGCAGTATGTTTCATTTTAGGTAGAAGCAACATGAACAAGCAAATTTCACTGTACGTATGACAAATTATAAACCTGTTAAGGACTAAGTGTCTCCCTTACAGCTATATCTCTTTACTGTTCTAATATCCCTCTAAAAAACAAAACATATACTAATTTAACCTTATCTACTAGGATAAAAAAAACTTACTCTGAGTGACTTGTGCAGTAAAATCTGATCCTATGAAAATTCCAGTATTATGAGGTTCAGTAATAGGTTCATATTATTCTTATTGTTAGCTTTAAGGTACATACTGATATTTCCTGAGCCATCTAAGAATTCTCATCCATGAGGCCAATGTGCTGACAAGTAAAATAATTCTGTTGTCTTTCTTGGCATCATTATTCTGAGTGATATCATGACATGTTTTTATTGAAGGATGCTGTAATAAATAACCACTCTGATGCCAAAATCCATTAGATCTGCATTCAAGAGTATTGAAGGAAGTGGCTGAAGAACTCTCAGAACCATTGTCCATTACTATTTTTTTTAAATCATGGGAAACGGATGAAATGCCAGATGACTGGAGGGAGGCTAATGTTGTCCCTACCTTCAAAAAGGGCAAAAAGGAAGAACCTGGAAACTATAGACCTGTCAGCCTGATGTCAATCCCAGGGCAAATTTTGGAACAGATTATAAAGTGGTCATTATGCATGCACCTAGAAAACAATGCAGTAACTTCCCAGATAGACAGAGGGAATGCTACTAACATAGTATATCTTGACTTCAGGAAAGTGTTTGACAAAGAGTCCCATGATATTCTGATTAGCAAGCTAACTAGATGTGGGATGGGTAGAACAATTGTCATGCGGATACATATCTGGCAACAGAATTGTACTCAGAGGGTGATAATAAATGGCTCCTTCTCAAACAGGGAGGAACTAACAAGTAGGGTACCCCCAAGGCACAGTCCTGGGTCCAGTGCTCTTCAACAATTTATTAACGACCTGGATCAGGGAGTGCAGGGAATGCTAATGAAATTTGGGGAGAATAGCTAATACCTTGGAAGACAGGAACAATATTCAAAATGATCTAGGTAGGCTTGACACTAGGCTGAAAACAACAGAATGAAATTCAAAAGGGATAAATGCAAAGTCCTCATCTGGGGAAAAGAAACCAAATACACAGTTACAAGATGGGCAATAACTGTCCCTTTCTCAAGAGGGGTGGAGAAATTAGGTGCAAATCAAGTACAAATCAAGTTGTACTTTCATCTATCCCCAAAAAAATCAGGACCACTTTACACATCCACCAGGGAGGCCACTGATAATAACCAGAAATATTATCAGGAAAAAAAATAGAAATGCTCTCATCTGCTGTGCCAATATACTTCAGAACAAACAGATCTACTCTAGCTAGGAATGCCAAACGGTTTCCCTAGAGGAGGTTACCAGCAAACATTTGGTACTGGAGAAACAAGGGGGGAAAGCAAGAGAAGTGAGGAAGGTGGTTGGAATGAATAACTGCATGGGGAATCTGAAGGTCCTGGGGTTTTTGTTAGAAGAGCTCATCTGGAGTGAAGTGTTCTTCCATGTATCCAAGCTTTTGGCTTTTCGGCGCCAGCAAAGACCTTTCTGCTCAGCCAGCATTTCAATTAAATACTGATCTTTTTAGCTGGGCTCATGAGCAGCAGGATTTTATTATTTGTATCTTGATTGTTTTAAATTGTTTTGGTTTTGATGGTTTTTAATAACTATGTTCTATAGTTTTAATATACAGTACCGTATTGTTGTATGCCGCCCAGAGACCATTTGATAATGTGGTGGCTCAATATTTTTCTTAACAAGACAAAACAAACAAACAAATGTATCCCACATTAAAACTGTGGGTGCCAGATACCAGGCCTATGAGGTTCAATACAGCTACTGTATATCTGTTCTTGAAGTGAACTAAATCAATCTGTTAATCTGCACCTCTCAGTGTTGTGAAGATCCATGAGTTGCTAAACACTTTTGCTTTTTTCAGCTACTTGTCATTTTCATTTTTAACAGAGATTACAGCTGTAGTATGAAGCCAACATTTATAGTGCAGTCGATTGCCAAATCCTTTAAGTTATTATATCTAATGCTCTGGGTAAAACTTCTTATTTTCTTTTTACATGCTGAAACATAGCTAGATCTTTAAAAAAAAACCCATAACTAAATCACAGTAGTTTAAGTGAAGCTACAAAAATAAATCAATATTGTTTAAACATTTAATAGTGTTACAGCTAAATCTCCCTCCATTAATGAAATGGTAGATATACTGGCATGTTATATAACAGTGAGTGAAAAATTTTTTTCCTGGAAGTAAGTTGTGGAATAAGAACAAAACACTGTGTTTTGTTGGCTACTGTGTAACTATGCAGTACATAATAATGAGCAGAAATAATCTAAGCACACATTATTTTCCTTAGTTTATGTGACATTATATGAAGTGTGGAGAAGATTTAGTGGGAGATGCAATTTTACAAGTTAATGTCACACTTTCCATAGATGTATAATCTTTGATGACTTGGAGAATGAGGTAAAAATAAGGACAATCAAGAAAAAACTGAATTAATCAAACACCCTAATTGTTAAGATTTAATTTAAATGTCCTTCAGATTTTAGCCTTCCCCCATCAATATCTAGAATGCATATCTATATAATAAGTAGATATATCACAATTATTCTTCACAGGCATACTAATTAAAACTGACCTAAACCTGCTTTAACTTGTCCTCTCCTGTTTGTGGGTAGCAAAGCCAGGAGAGTCATTTTGAGATGAAACCTTGGGAAAAGCTCTTCCTGATTCTTTTTTCTTAAACGCATAAATGATTTAATATGGTATTCAATCATTACATAATACTGCAGCAAGAGAGCTTCTGGGTCAAAAATGGTGTGTGTGTATTGCGTCATTACAGTCGTGAACGACCCTTCGTGACCCCATGCCCATGGAGTTTTCTTGGCAGGAATACTGGAGTGGCTTGCCAGTTCCTACTCCAGGCACCTACAGCATCTGGTATTCCCTGGTGGTCTCCCATCCAGGTACTAACCAGGGCCGACCCTGCTTAGCTTCCGAAATCAGGCGAGATCCGATATGCTTAGGGCATCTAGGCAGCTTGGCCATCAGCAATTCCAGCAGGAAGTGGTGGTAAACAGGAAGCAGAAAGTGTGATTTCAAGTGCACTTTCTCCACCTCTGATCTAACATTTTACCTAACTATTCTAAGGAACATTCAGTCTATTTCAAATGCATGCACACACCACAATGTTAACTGCTTCTTTTCCATTCTTCATTGCACACATACAATCACCAACTTAGCTCTGCAGATCAAAAGTTCTTGTAAAAAAAGCATCAGGATTCAGTAATGATGCAACAAATGCAGCCTTTATGAGATGAAACAGTTCTAAGTTTTTTAAAGGAAACTCTTATAGTTAACACATCCTCTCTTAGAAATCTACTTACAAGTAGTAAAACTTGGTGTGAGGCTAGGAGCAGATGGAAAAGTTTGCTTGTTTGTTGGATTAAAGATCACAGAAATCACCAAGCAATATAGCTGCTGCCCATGCTGGAGTTGTGGGACACTGTTTTCTTTAACAAAATGTTGCCATGGGTTGCTAGAGATGTTTTCTGCCCATCCACTTGGGTTAAAAGTGAAAATATGTACCTGCAAACACTCATGCCTGGGAGAAAGCTAGAAATGCACATATCCCCTTCAGACTTGATGTCAGTGGCACAAAAAGAACTCCCATGCTGTGTGAATCAGTTGAAACCCAGGGCCTTTTGAAAGGGAGACAGCCACAGAAATGGGAACAGGCAAGTACATTCAATTGATTTTATTCCGGACATATTCTTTATCATTCTCTAGTTGCTCTTTGAAAAAGAACAGCTTTTCCTGTCATGTTTAATAAAAAGCAGCATCATTTTTTAAAAACTAAATACAGTCGCAACTCCCTAGTTAAAATGCCAGCTCCTTGGAATGTGTAGACTTGGAAAGAATTCTTGTCCTCCTTCTGATTATTTGAACATGAATACACATTGTTATTTCAGTCTTGCAAACAAAATCAAAGCTCCTGGTGGTTGGGTATGCAAAGTTCCAGTGGCTCAGAATATAATAGTCTATAAACATGTCTGATAAAATGATTTGCAATTGCTTGTGACACATGAGGAGCAATTGGTTTTTAACAAGCCATTGTTTGGAATTTGTCTAACACAGGTCATGTCTTCCTAGCTAACATGACTCTGTTAAGTCATGTAGAACAAAACAGTGCCGAAGCAAAGCTGACAAAAAATTGTACGCAGAGCTATAAATGCTGCAGACCCTAACCTACACATTGTTTGGCCACAAAGCTATTTTCCTATGGACAATCAAGTTGATAGGAACAAAAGTTACAGTGTTCAGCTTGTAGAAAGGGCTAATCTATGAAGCAATGTCAGAGTCAGAAGCTGGTGTGTGCCAACAACTACATAGACATTATGTTGATACACCTATAAACAGGACAAACTGCTGGAAAAGAGCTCAATTTTCAACAATGCAGGCATTTGTAATTCATGTGATAGATGCTCTGCCTGACTCAACAGCTGCTCTTACCCAAGGTGTTGAGTTGAGTAAAAGACACTCCCATGGTTTTAAAAGATACTGTACCTAGTTTAACCCAAGTCAGCCATATCTACTGAACCCTTGTGATTAAGGGATGCTGGAAGAACTCATTTTTACAGCCTTTCCAAAAAGCAAGCAAACAAAAACATACTAAAACTATGCAGGACTTTTGGGAAACTACGAGAGACACCAAGAATATCCCCCTCTGTGGCATCAAGAGGATTTTCTAAACTATTATTAACATTGTGGTTTGAAATAGGAAAAACAGTATAAAAGAATGTCAAATGTAGGCATAGAGGTAGTAACCTCTGGGAAGTGAGGGGATATTCATCTTTCTCTACCATTTGTGTCTACATATGTGTACCACACTGCTGCCGAAATTCTCCAGTATGATAAGAGAAGCTAATTACAGAAGTAAGAACACTGTTCTAATGTACTCTTTATGCTACTCTAAGCTGGAAGAGATGGGTCCCTGCAACATTCACAAATTCAAGGTTCTGGGCTGTAGTTTAGGGTGGACGTACGTCCCTCACAAATAATACAGTATATTGTTCATCTTTTGCCACTTTTCACCATTTGTTTTTTACATTCCACAGTTTGAATAAACTGATATTTGAGCCTGTGGGTGTTTCCTGCAACTTTGTTTTCTTCTTATTTGGCTGGAAGTAGATCTAGCCAAATAAATGTATTGTATGGCTGAGCAGTGCCACTTTATTCTGAGTTTCTCCTGGCCTCAGCAAGATGGAAAAACATGAGAACTAGGGAGGTCAAACAAAACCACACATTAAAGACTAACTTTACTATGGGCTTTTTTCCAGGATTAAGGAAAAACAGAAGGAATAGAACAAAATGAAAACCCATACAGTTTATGGACAGCAGTTTCTTCTCTCTCTCTCTCTCTCTCTCTCTCTCTCTCTCTCTCTTTGCTATTTTCTGAAAGAGGAACAATGTATTGAAGCTGAATTATTTTCCATTCATATGATTACCTCAACTCATACTTTACCACCATTATAAGATGGTTGACATGTGTAATACAGTGGATATGGACTTTAAAGGAAGTGACCAAGGATAGAACAGACTAGGACAGGGAATAGGGTTGGTAATTATCAAGTGGACCCAATCCAGATTTTTAAAAAAGACAGAAAAATAAAGTCCAACAGAATGCCATGAATGGGAGATACAGGTAGAGAGTGTGAGGGCACCATTTGAAAGATGAAAGATGATACTTTGTGATAGTTGTATTCCCATAGAATCATAGATTGAAAAATCGTAATCTGGAGAATTCTGATTAACCATGTATATTATCTGTGTGACTCCTTCGAATCGGACAGGCCATGAAACAAAAACAATGATTTGTTTAGAAGATTTGGTATAATTCACAAGCCAGATTCAAAACTAGAATACATCCTTAGTTCAAGTTCTGGCTTGTTGCAGCAATGTAATTTCCCTTATTCTAAAATTTCTCTTAATGAAATAAACAAAAACAGTGATCTCTAGACCAGAGATGGTGGCCAAAGATCTTACTGATTTTTATGTACAAGTGGTAATCATGCCAAGGGTGACACCATCAGTGCAGCCATCATTTAAGCCTATCCATCACTTTTCATACATGACACAACCAAGCAAACTGTTGTCCGCAAGAGACCAAAATGCACCAACATAGTGCACAGGGCCTGGATACATGCACCTCTTGTGCAGCCAACTGTTGTGAAGTTAACAATGCCTAGGCAATCAATATAGGCACATCAAGCTAACTATGCATATAATTGCAAGAATGCCTTCTATTATCTGTCATCATTGCACATTTTTCTCAAATGCCAAATTTTGAAATTAGACCACAAAGCCAGCAAAAATAATTCACATAGTTTACAAGAAAAGGTTGTCTATGAAGTTTAAAATACAGTTAGGAGAATGTATAAAAACCTAACCATCACAAATTCTTAAAAATAAAGAACTGTATGATTTAATTATAAATGTATTAAAAACAGGCTTTGGGATTTTACTGCAGATTTTCCAACTCCAAACTCATTAGGTCTCTGAAAGCTGAAATAGTGCCCTGGATGGTTTCACCTACACTTTCAAAGGTAGTTCTTTATTTTCTGATTACTTCAGCAGGGAATACTGCACATGTCACAGCTGCCCTGACATTAGCCTGGAGATGATTTAATTTCTTCTGTGCTTCGTCAGGCTGTACATTACAACATATGTCACTTCTGTGTTGTACCTCCCTATTACTGCCTGTGAGGAGTTTTGCTCCAAAACCATCCATTGTCTTGGAAAAATAGTAAACTATGGCTGGATCACCAGCTGTTCCATCAACTGCAAAGGCTCATGCCTAGCAATAAGGTCATAATAATCTGATATGGAAATAAATTTTGTTGCTCTCTCTCCTGCCCCTCAAATGGGTTACGAAACACAGTGGCCAAAATCCTGTTGTTTAGTGTAATAACATGCATAAGACTTGGCCCCTTGAGTCACTGAGGATTGAGTCAACTCCTTCGGAAATTCCATTAATTCAAATAGCTTTACTGCAACTGTGATTTATTTTAGCATAATAAATCACAACTAGAGAAGGCCCATTTGAATTAACTGAGCTTATGGGGGAGTTGACTTATCAGATCCCCAATGATTAATGGGCCTTCTCTAGTGCAATTTACTACAGCAAGCAAGCAATAGATTTTGGGAAACTATCTACAAACCATATGAACTCTCTTAGGAGAAAAATGCCATTAAACCCAAAGCCACACCCGCCCCCCCAATTACATTTGTAATAGTGTTTGATAGTTAAACTGAGACTGGCCAAGAAACTTTTACAGTGATACGTTCAATTTTCACTAAGTTTTGCCTTGTGGAATGCCAGTTGCCCTTCAAATTGGGGCCAGTCACTTTACTAAATTTCAAACTGCTTCTACTGGCATGCAAACTATCTAGCAAATGTTAAGGTTTATATTACTGTTAAGATATATGTTAGGAAAATCAAACCCAGACACTTGAAAAGTGCCTAACATAAACCCATTGCTCCACCCAGTGTCCACAACATGTTCTTTTACAAATTACTCCTTTAGAGTTGTATGAGACACGCAACCTCAGTAAACATACTTCCTCTAAAACATTTCTGGAATTAGAGAATTCCAGAGCAGGGATAAAACATGTCAGCCATGTGTGGAAAAGACATGTAATTTTGTTTTATAACACTGTTTTATAGCACGGTTTTTAGTTGGGACCTAGACCTGTCCAACTTTATAACTCCATGCTTTTAATACTGTTGTGGTTATGCAGTCATTTTATGAAAGCAGTTATAATTTTTTAAAAAAATATATTTTAATTATCTTTCCAGTTAGTACATTACTTAGAAATGCAGATGTGCAGCTACATAGGATTCAAGTGAGTCCCTAGTATGACTTTGAAAGTATGTTTTTCTTCACAAAGCAGGTCTCCGTGCCATTCCAGAAGCAGCTGATGAAAAACTTGTTCAGTTTTGAAAGTCCATGGTCATATGGAAACGTCCTTTCCAGAAAGCACATTGCCCAAACTCCTTTGACTGCATGGAAACATGCTGCACACTTGTTTGATTTCAACACTAGAGGCTTCGTTCAACATGAATGATCAGAAAAACAATTCAGGGTATTAATATTTCCCATCTTAGGTAAGAAACTCTTAAGCCACAAGCCTTAACTCACAAGCCTCATTCCATAGATGTTGTACATAGTGGCTGAAATCCTGTTGTGTAGCATACTAGCATCACGCCAGAGCAGGCTTATCAAGTCAGTGTGGGTTTCGTGAGTCAACTATGGCTCAATGGGATTACACTAGTGTGACTCACTAAGCTATGCAGCAGTATTTCAGCATTACTGAACAAATTTCTTTCTTGGCCCGGTAATGAACAATTACGTTTTAATGTGGAAACATGCACCACATAAGCAAAAATAAATAAATAAATAAATAAAAATGTTGAGCGTACACTCCAAATTTGTACAGGTTTCCACAGGGGAACTTCCATTTGTTTAAGTCTCTGGTGATGCTTTTGAATGCCTATTGAAACATATTCTTAATATTACTGAAATGAAATTAATGGACAGGGTGTAGACAAGGAAGCTTGAAAGCAATAAAAAATGAAGCTAAAAACTTACCCACAGGACCAATCATTGCAGGCGCTGACAAGAAATTTTAAAAAAAGTATTAATGATTGTAACGGTATTTTCACACCTCTCACAATTTATTTTAAAATAGAGGGCAATGTAGATACTCACCCACCCACTGTATCTTTAGCATAGGATTGTTTCTAGAAAAATAGGAAACCAGATTCCAAGTAAGGGCTTGTATTTTACAAAGTAATACGTTTGCATACTTAATTCTACTGCATGCATTATTTTCTACTACACAAAGTTGCCTTCTCTACCATGGAGCTCTCTAGATGTGGCAGGGATTGCCGGAGCCGATGGGGCCTGTAGTTCAGGACATATGGAGGGCTTCATGTTGAGAAAGTCTGCAGAAAGAAAGCCGGTTGCACACATACTATATAAAGATCATATTATTTACTGTAGCAGAAAACACTGACACACTGGAATATTAAAAGCAAATGGCCACATTGCTTAGGAAGGTTATTTGGATTTTACAGTCAGTGGTGGTTTGCCGCATTACCTTCTATAGCACACAACATTCTAAATACAATCAAAGCCAAAGAAAATTATGTTTAGAGACAAATCTGTTTTTCTTCACCGTCACTTCTGGAAGAACTGTACACAGCCTTGTGAATGAGATCAAATCTGTCCAAGCTTTTCCAGAGCTATCAACAAAAGTGAAAGGAGATACCTAAAAGGATCTGGTTTAGTAACTATGGAACACCTCTAGTGCCTGATAAGGAATTCTTAAATCAGAGAACAAAATCAGTTTATCACCATTTGAAAATATAGCATTGTTATCATTTCTTGCTTCAACTTATAGTAATTTTTTTTACCAAGAGAGAATCATTATTTCATTCATGAAATTGATGCTACTAATTAAGATCGAGCCGGGGGGGGGGGCTCTTGACAGAGCCATCCCTCCAGGAAGTAAGAGGGATGGCTTGCAGACACAGGGCCTTCTCGGCAGCTGCCCCCAAGCTATGGAATGCCCTCCCAAGTGAGATCTGCCTGGCACCAACACTGATGAAATTTCGGCGCCAGGTAAAAACCTTCCTGTTCCAGAAGTTTTTTAATTGATACAATTTAGATTGTGGGTCTTCTGATGGCAATTTTAGTGTGATGATTTTAGTATAAGGTTTTTATTATTGTTTTAGTTATTTATTGTTGTTTGATGTTTTTAACTGTTTTAATTCTTAGTTTGGAAGCCTCCCAGAGACCTTTGGGTAGTGGGCCAAATATAAGTTGAATAAATAAATAAATAAATAAATATTTTCTTTACCTCTAATACCTTATTTAACAATTGATTAAAATCTCAAATGTCAAACTATGAAAAGATGTGTATAACTAAACATTTCATGTTTTTTCACTAGAGGTGTATACATTATATTACCACCACCCCCTACTACCTATATTTCTACTAACTATTCCTGCCTCCGGAATTTTCTATCATCACTACTTTGGATCTTCATTCCCTGAAATTTCAGGGCAAAACCCAGAAATCTAGGTCCAGGTCTACATGATCTCGTGGGATGGACCCTTCTGATGTTACAGGGATAGACTCTTCCAGAACAATTGCAAAATGGTGACAGGTGTGTGTATGAGACAAGTAGACAAAGTAGAACTCTCTGATTAATTTAAGGGCCAAAATGGGAATTCCAACAGAAGCAGTTCTAGAGCATGCAAAATAATCAAAAGGACAATACACGTATTGGCACATCTAAATTGCAAGTTCTGAGCTATGAATGCCAAAATATAAGAGTGCCAGCTAAATGGCATCTTATTCCCTAGCTTTCCAGTACAAAAATTGAGACATGGAGAGTACAGCATAAAATCTGACTGAGTCTCAAAGCAAAAACTTGAGACCTGGCAATTATACCACCATTAAATGAAAGACAAAATCGCAGCTATAATGGAGGTAAGTGCGACAACAGTGGCTCTACAGGCAGTGGCAGGCACTGTTCTCACCTATTGATTTACATCCAAACCCCCATTGTTCCCTATTAAAATTCCTTGTTTATTTCTTCCAAAATGTAAAGAGCATTGTTGAGAGCTGTTCAAATTTCAAGTATAGAGGGTACAGTATCTCTGGATTGATCTCTTTTACTATCAAGGCATGCTTTTTACAGTTATAGTGGCCAAGGGATGTTTTTAAAAGTGCTTTGCTTTATCCACAAATGTTTAGTTTGCCTGGAAGGAAACTAGTTAAACCAAAAGATTTAAATTAAGGATTCAGGCGTGCCGACTTTCTTGAATGCTTGAAATCTTCAAGAAAAGAAGGGGGAAAGGCAACACCCACCATCACGAATATATGGTGTAGGAGCCTTATAAGAAAAGCAAAGTGTTCTGCTTATATACCACCCAATAGCGCTAAAAGCACTCTCTGGGTGGTTTACAATTCAATTATGTAGGCTATACATTGCACATACACACACACCCAGCAAGTTGGGTACACATTTTACAGAAGCCACAAGGCTTCTGATAGGAACAGCTAAAACTTACTGGGTGAAAATACATACATGGGCTAAGGAAATTTTAAAAACACAATTAGAATTTAAACCGGAAATATTTTTGTTAGGCATATTGCCAAATGTGATACGTAAACAAAAGTCTTATGTATTGTTACATATTTTAACAGCAGCTAGAATAGCATGGGCTCAGAGCTGGAAATCTGAAAATCTCCCTACGGACGAGATGATTATTAAAAAAATAGTAGAATGTGCAGAAATGGACAGATTAACCAGAAGACTAAAAGGGCAAATAGAATCAACTTTCAGTGATGGTTGGGACCTGTTTTATGATTGGTGGGAAACTAAAGTAATCTAGATTAAAGCGAGATAGAATTAGAGGATAACTAGCTAATAATATGTCAATGAGACAGAATCATCAAGCGAGACATGTCTTATTATAGATAAATTGTGGGTGTATATTTTATGGTACCCCTTTTCCTTTTCCTTCCCTTTTCCCTTCCCTTCTTGTTATGTTGTGCACGTTACAGATTTGAGTTTCCATGTTTAATTACTTGTATGTTCAATAAAATGTTGGGGGGGGGGAAGAGCTGCCTCCCTCAGGGATTCACTTGCAGCCAACAGGTCACATTTTGGCCACCTCTACAAGAGAAGGAAATTGTACTTTGTAAATATGAACTTTCTCTTTGAGAAAGCTGTTTTATCAGATCACATTCACATTGTTTTAAATACTAAGTTATGGACAAAGAAGTGTGCCAGGGCAAGGCCCATGTCAGGGCGGAAACAGATATTATATAACTGTGATTATGCCTGAGAATGTGTTACTGTTAGAAAGACACAACTGAGACAGTCCTTTGGGTTTGAAAAATCAGATTTCAAAGGAATCCCACTTGTATGTCATGAAAAGCAGTTATAAAGCAAATGCAAGCTGTGAGGTGATAAAGAATCCTGCTGTGCAGTTTTCTGCAGTTAAGTAAGTCCCTCATTGAGGGACAAGATGGCTGAAGTCTTATTAGTGTACTCCGCTTGTGGAAGGGGGAAGATGTCAATAGGAAGTGGAGATTTTCAGTAATGAAAGGCTTGCCGACCTTCTCTTCTATAGCTTCTCTGACTTGCAAATAATCCCTTTCACTATGTGCAAGCCATAAGAGACAGGGGACAGAGAGAAGTATTATTTCCTTACTGAAAATCTCTCCCTGATGATAAAGTAATCCAGCAGTGGATTCCATCGTGGAACTCCTATAGCAGTGTTGGCGAACCTATGACATGGGTGCCAAAGGTGGCACTGGGAGCCTTTTCTGTGGGCACCCGATAAAGCCCCTTCACAACCACCAGTATTCAGGTTAAATTGCTGTATTGGCATTTTGCAGGAAATTAGTGGGTTTGGAATCTTAGTTTGGGCACTCGGTTTCTAAAAGGTTCGCTATCACTGTCCTATAGGCAGGGCTGGCGCTAGGTTTTTTGCACCCTAGGCAAGGGGTGGGGGGTGGGGCGGGGCAGGGGCATATGGGGGCATGGGTGGGTGGGCGGGTGTGGGCGTGGGGCGGTGGCGGGCGGTGGCAGGGGGTGGCGGGGGGTGGCACCAGGTGTGGGGGCAGATGGTGACAGGCATGGGGGTGGGCGGCAATGGGCGCAGGGGCGGCAGGCGGGTGGCGACAGGCGGCGGGGGGACGGACGGCAGTGGCCAGCGGCAGGGGGGTGGGGGTCAGCAGGCTGGCCAGCGCCCTCTGTCCATTTTGGCGCCCTAGGCAACTGCCTAGTTCTCCCCAATGGACACGCCGGCCCTGCCTATAGGCTTCCAGATGTAACCAGTTATTCACACGTTAGACAAGCTGCAAAGGAGAAGGGGGGAATCCTTCCATTATTGTCAAAACAAAGTACTTCATACACACGTGGAGTAAGCATTTTGTCACTCATTAATTATCTATTCATTGGCTTCATATACCTCCAGTTCCTTGGAATGGGGCATAGCAAAATCTGAGCAGTGAAAAAACTAGTTCCCCCAAACATCTCTCTCTCTCTCTAAATGGCTTTGCCAGTTGACCTGGTCAAGACTAGCAGGCTTAAAGTAACAATTACCAGAAGTGTTTGGGTAATGTAAGTGTTTGGCAAATGTAAGTGTGCTATCACCCTGGATACTGTGGGATTAAGCATTCACCCCTGCTGCCTAGACCTAGGACTCTGAGCAAGTGGCTTTTCTGGAGTGCACAAATCAACCTAGTCAGAAATACCTCCTGGGCATGGTTTTATGAAAATAATAAAATAGTAAATAGAAGGGAGTTCTTTGGTGGTAGTCAAGTCGTTATTGTGTACTGTTCGTTCAGAATAAACGCTGTGAGAGAATCGTACTTTGACTCTGATTTGCAGTTAGCTCTGCAGTGTGATATGCATAAGCATAATTGCTTTTAGTGTGGGTGATTCATATTTCTTCCAGCCTTTCTTTTTAGAACCACTTGTTGAAACTTCCTGTTGAAACATCACCTTTCTCTCTGAAGCAGTGCATTTGTTTTAACTTGTTTCTAGGGAAATCAATGGTGCCTTCGGAAAAATTGAGGCCAGACCTCATCCTAAACAGACCATGGACCAGTGGTCTTTCATTTGCTTAGCTGCTCCAGCTGCAAGAGTGATTGGGCAACAGTATCAACATACTGCTTAACCGCAGTAAGCCACTGTTCCCACATTCCACTGGATTATTCTGATATGCAAACCAGGCTGTTGACACCAGGGACATTTCTCCCATTCAATAAGACAACTAAGGCATCTCCTCTCTTACACAACTAGCATACTTGCTGGCACATGAGCTTTGAACAGAGCATGTGAAATGTTCTAGTGGTTAACTTCAGAACAGTCTGATCTGATCAACTCTGCCTATTGTACCAAACTAGGGAAAAACAACAACACCCTGTCTTGATGATCTTATAAGCATCAGCAACCTAAAATTAAAGTAATACAGTAAAGTCTTTTTAAAGTTTTCGTCGAGAAACATGCATTTTACTAGTAAACTTGTCATGTATAATAGTATAGAAATGTTGTATTTGCAGCAATAGCATACATTCACATACTTATACCGTAGGAGATAATTGGACAGAATTTGGACAGAATTTACCAAAAAAAAAATTACAGAAACATATTCTGTCATTTTGGGAACTCTGCTGGACAGAAATGGTATAAACAAATGATTTAAATAACAAATGCATCTAAGCCAATTTTGAATACAATACTAAACTACCGGAATTGCAAGTTAAAGCAGATTAATCTATCATATGTGAGAATTCCCAAAACATAGGGCTAGGTGGTACCAAAAAAAAAGCCAACGACATACTGTATGTTGCTAATTATAAAATAATGAAACTAGTAAGTAGCACTTGTTCTAACCTGTGGCATCATTTCTTTCAGTCCTACAATATTAGCCAAGGTCATATGAAGAATCCATTAGCCATGGTAATTTGACAAGATCAAGTTATAAATTAAAGAGATACAGTGGTACCTTGTATAAAGGAATTAATTTATTCCAAATGAAATTCTGCTAAGCAAATTTTCCTTTATACAAATTTCCCATAGGAATGCGTTGAAAGCAGAGTAATCCCTAATGGTGACCATTTTTATGTTGTACGGATTCGCCCATAGGCGATTCTCTTAAGCAAATTTCCCCTTTCTCCGGAATTGTTTATGTTGTACAGATTTTATGTTATACAAACTGTTCGTTATACGAGGGTCCACTGTACTTCTCAAATGTCTCTGATTCAAGGTCTTTAATGTGTTTCGGAATGAAAAGACATGGGGGGGGGACAACTTAGTTCTAGGAATGGCCATCCTTCAAGAAGGAGCATTGATGCTCCAGAAAGCACATTTCTGAAAGGGAAAAGGAAGTGCCATCTTTGCTTCTGTTGAGCTTTGAGATGCTGATGGTCAGCTCTGATAGCTGCACTATCAGAGTGCAGAAATACACATACAAAAAGGTGTAAGATCATTATTAATCTCAACCTGGTGTGGAATTATCCCACCATACTCCCATGCACCCAAAGGGAGATCAGTCCAATATGCCATTTACTTCTTCTGGGGAAGAAGTATGAAAATGTGCACCATAATTATGCTGAGATGAAATTATGCCCAACAATTTTTTTGTTTCTTTCTTTGCAAGAAAGAACAGGGTTGTAGTGTGAGTGGACAAGGAACGCATGTAGTCCTGGAGCCACAGACTGTGCACTCCTGATGTCAGCAGTGTCTAACTTTGGTCAGATAGTGTGGTATATAAATCAAATAAATCTAATACATAAATAAATAAATAAGAGTCTCAGGCATGCTTTTAAGACTTGAATCTGGAGACCAAATCTTGGAAGCAAACAACTTCTGTACACCTGAATGCAAATTGCTCTTCCCTTTGGATAGGGAACAAGCCAGCAATATAGAATTCACTATAGCTTTCTGTTATACATTAAAAAGTTACTAAGGATTAAGGCAGGAAACAGGAAGTCATGATTAACTGCAGCTTCCTGGTGAGTTTCATCACTTGAATGAAGTCAGGAGAAAAGCAGTAGTAATGAGACTGTGTTGTAGGTCACAAAGTACAGGTGCCTCTTAGTGTTTTAAATCTACTCATCCCAACACAGCCAATGTGTTGCCCCATCCTGACACTGTTATATGAATAGCAATTGTTTGCAACAATAATCAGATACTAAATTTGAAAAATTAAATGTAGTATATTTGAGGAGAAGCTTACTACAGTGTCACATAAAACGAGAGGGTAGGAAGGGTAATATGCTGTTGTTACTAAATCCTCTATTAATTTATATCACTCCTATATTAATTTAATCTTGTGCATGTAAATTTTAAAATATTTGTGAATTTTAAAATATTTGATTGCACATTTCAAGATGCTACATATAGGAAAGCAGCTCTAATAATGACCAGTTACAACATTAAAATATTAATAATATTTTATAAGTATAAAAATGCTGTTAATGCAGCATTGCCATATTATTTGCTAATTGTATCTAGAATAGCACCCCTGTGCTCTTTATATTATCCCTCATTACTGTAAGCCGCCTTGGGTCCTTTTCCAAGGAGAAAGGCGGGGTAAAAATATTCTAAAATAATAAAAATAAATAATATTTGCCTTCATTTCAATCCTTCTAGGCCTCATGGAGTAGAGGAAATACAGTAAATACAGTATTATTTAGGAATACAGTACTAAATATATTAATTTTAAAAATACATCAGTTTCCCCTTCTCATATCTTTCAGTTCTTTGTTGTACGCAAGTTGCATTCATATCAGTACGATGTCAGACCAACCAGTGATTTGCTCCACAATACAGTGGTACCTTGTATAACAGACAGCTTGTATAACAGAAAATTTGTACAACATAAAAAATTCCAGAGATAGGGGGAATTTGCTTAACATAATTGCCTATGGGGAAAATCCGTACAACATAAAATGGGATTACTCTGCTTTCAATGCATTCCTATGAGAATTTGTATAAAGGAAAATTTGCTTAACATAATTCCATTTGGAACGAATTAATTCCTTTATACAAGGTACCACTGTAGTACTTATTGTGCTTGCCGGAGAGAATACAGCCAGAAGAATGGATTTGGACAGACTTTGTGCAGAATTTCGTAACACAGCTTTACAGTACAAATTCCTTGGTAGGCCTTTTAGACATACATAATTTGGTAAATTGCCCACCCCATCACCCTATCACTTTACAAAACCATGTTTGAGACTAACAGATAACAGCTGGATGTTGTAAGATTATTTCTCAGAAAAGAACAATTAATCTGCTGACTGGGAAGTTAGTTACTTTTTCGATACCTCCTTGGCACACAAGGCACATAGTAAAATGTTGACTTCTACACTAATGTAGAAATCAGGGGTGAGGATCATGAATAGTACTATGGGATCGGATTTGGAAGTGACTGTATTTTTAACCACTTTTCAGCTGGCGCTTTTTATTTTTTTATTTGTATTTGTGAATTGCTTGTGAAGCAATCTACAACAGTATTTTTAAAAACAGTAAATAAATACCTAAATAACTAAAAATTTTATTACACAAATCTTCACAACTCATCCAAATGTCAAAAATATTGGAGAGGTATCAATTCTAAAGCTAATTGCAAAATGCCAAACAACACTGGAGTGGCTCTATTTCTGGATCAGCATCATGGAGTGTCCTAAAGAGGTGGTTCATGGAACCACTGAAAGAAAGAAAACTCAGCAGAACATAAGCATGGAATCAGAACTGGAAATGACAAATAAATTATACACTTAAGTCCTGTGGGCTTGGATTGATCTTTGAATGGAAGTATTCATATGGGGATGTTTGATGATGGCCATTATGAAGCAAAATATTGGGGGGGGAATAATCCTGTCATATACAGGACATCACAGAAGTGAGTACTACCCTTCAGATTTCATAAATAATGTAGTATATCTTTTCATGTGACAACAATGAAGAAATGACACTTGGCTACAATGTATAGTGCTGCCCCCTCAAAATAACACAACACACAGCCATTAATGTCTAAACTGCTGGCAACAAAAGTGAGTACACCCCTACGTGAAAATGTCCAAATTGGGTCCAAGTAGCCATTTTCCCATTTTCCACGTAAAGATGGCCTAGGCCAGTGTTTGTGAACCTATGGCACAAGTGCCAAAGGTGGCACTCGGAGCCCTTTCTGTGGGCACCCAATATCACCCCTTCACAGCCAACTGTATTCAGGTTAAATGGCTGTGTTGGTACTTTGCAAAAAAATAGTGGGTTTTGAATCGCAGTTTGGGCACTCGGTCTCTAAAAGGTTTGCCATCACTGGCCTAGGCTATAAGCAGATTGCCAAGACCCTGAAACTGAGCTGCAGCACAGTGGCTAAGACGATACAGTGGTTTAACAGGACAAGTTCCACTCAGAACAGGCCTTGCCATGATCAACCAAAGAAGCAGAGTGCCCATGCTCAGAGTCATGTCCAGAGGTTGCCTTTGGGAAATAGACATATGAGTGCTGACAGCATTGCTGCAGAGGTTGATGGGGTCGGGGTCAACCTGACAGTGCTCAGACCATACACAACACACTGCATCAAATTGGTCTGCAGGGCTGTTGTCCCAGAAGGAAGCTTCTTCTAAAGATGATGCACATGAAAGCCCTCATTTGGTTTGCTGCAGACAAACAGACTAAGGACATGGATTTATGGAACCATGTCCTGAGATCTGATGAGACCAAGATAAATGTATTTGGTTCAGATGGTATCAAGCATGTGTGGCAGCAGCCAGGTGAGGAATACGAAGAGAAGTGTGTTGTGCCTAGAGTCTAGCATGACAGTGGGAGTGTCATGGTCTGGGGTTGTATGAGTGCTGCCAGCACTGTGGAGCTACAGTTTATTGAGGGAACCATGAATGCCAACATGTACTGTTACATACTGAAGCAGAGCATGACCCCGTCCCTTGCAACATGATAACAACCCCAAACACACCTCCAAAATTACCACTGCCTTGCTAAAGAAGCTGAGGGTAAAGTAAATATGCTTAATAGGGACAGCAGTGTCTACCCATGCATGTCTCCAGACCTAAACCCTATTGAGCATCTGTGGGACATTCTGAAATAGAAGATGGTGGTGTGCATGGTCTCTAACAGCCACCAGTTCTGTGATGTTGTCATGGAGGAGTGGAAAAGGACTTCAGTGGCAACCCGTGAAGCTCTGCTGAACTCTATGCCCAAGAGGGTTAAGGCAGTGCTGGAAAATCATTATGGCGGCACAAAATATTGATATTTTATGCCTAATTTGGACATTGTCACTTAGGGGTGTACTCACTTTTGTTGCCAGTGGTTTAGACATTAATGACTGTGTGTTGCATCATTTTAAAGGGACTGCACATTTACACTGTTATTCAAGCTGTATACTCACTGCTTCACATTGTAGCCATGTGTCATTTCTTCAGTGTTGTCACATGAAAAGATATACTAAAATATTTATGACATGTGAGGGGGTGTACTCACTTCTTTGATGCACTGTATAAGAAGAGGTAAGAGAGCATCAATGGAATTAAGGCTGCAATCCTGGACACAAATTTCCTACAACGGAGGCACGCTGAACTGATTGCACATATTCTACAGCTTTCAGGATAGAGAATGAGGTTTTGATAGTTCAAATTAGTGAATCCATTCTTGCTGATATATTTTAAAACTTGCTTCTTTTACCTTCGTAATGAGGCTTTGATGCTCCTCAGACTGGCTGAAGTTGGTGCCCATCTCAAATATACTCATGGTTTCCTCTTCACAGAGATTTAGCCATTTCTGGTATTCTTCATGTCCAGGGAGCCTATCCCAGAAAGTTTTGAAGACTTCCCATACAGCCTCCTGGCACACTTAGAGAGAATAAAAACATGGATTTTAAAATGCTGTTATGATTTCCCAGTACTGAAAGTACACAAGCATAAGAAGTGCCCTGGAAGTGAGAGTGATTATTGATTTGGTGCGGCCTCTGGTTTCCAACAGTGATAGGGAAAATTGTGATGGGGGTGGGGCGGAAACTGGCCAGGTAACCCTTACCCAAAAACAACCTTATTCTGTGGAGGGGATGAGGAAGGGTGCAGGCTTGCAAAGCCAGCCAAAGCAGTGGGGACAACAGTAGCCTTGTCTATTCTGACATCAGATGTTACATCTCTAACATAATACTATACTACTCCACTTTTATCTTCCTCCTCATGGAGGTCTTGCATGAGCAGGTGGCAATGTTGAACATGGGAAACATCACTAGACACAGATATCTTCAAGAACCAAGTATTTTCCCTTAAATCTGTTGGGGCCTAATGCATTTTGTTTAAGTAGATGTTATATTCTTCTAGGGCTGATTGAAGAGGTTTTCCTTGGTTGATAGTACCGCCAAATAGGACCAGGATAATCCTGGCAGCTGAAAAGGTGAAGCTGGCAAGTCCTGTGGGGGAAGAGGCAACAGGGACAATTGGCCCAGACCTCACCTCACAAGGAGGGGGTTCCCTTCAGCCAATGATGCATGACAGTTATGTATTCTACACATAAAACATCTGAGTTACATACTGTATTGCTATTTATATTTAAATAGTTTGACACTTCTTTTCAAACAGTGTAGGGGCTTGGATATAAGTGCCAACTCCTCCTAATAGCAAACTCCTAACCACAGTACAGTGGTATCTCAGTTAACGAATTTAATCCGTTCTGAAGGCATGCTCTTAAGTCAAACGACTCTTAAGTCGGGGTACCTATCTAAACAAATTGAAAAAACAGGTTTAAAAAAGTTTAAAAAATGAAAACAAATATTTGTACGTCGAGCAGAGCATGTCTAAAATTTGTAAGGCAGCAGTTAAAATGCCAACAGTTTTCCGCTCTTAAGTCGCATTGCTCATAAGTCGAGCTGCTCTTAAGTTGGGGTACCACTATATCTCTTATGATGGAGGACTTGGTGAGGCAAGGAGAAGTGTTACGCCTCCAAATATATTGGCTGAAATCCTATTGCAGAGCTTATGGCATGCCATTTGGATGATGCGGTCAGGGGCAGCCATGGTGAGTCTGTTGGGGACAATTAAAATCTTCCTAACCCCCACCACCACCCTGGTTCCAGAGACCCGAGATAGCTCATTTATTCTGGGGAATACTATGGGCACTCTGAAATGTGGTGAAGAATGATTTAAAGTTCGATAGTAATCACCACAACAGTACAAGGACCAGCTCTGGCTGTACCTACAAGCTGTGCTGTGCTTGTAGCTGCTGCCTACAAGGAGCTGGCTGAAATTCTATTGATGGAACTATGCTGCACAACTTGGATCATATCCTTTAGGGACAATTAAAAACTTTCTAGTCTTCCCCTCAAAGTTCCAGCGATCCCCTTCATCCAGGAGAAGACTATGGGAGCTGCAAAAATGCAACAAGGGATTCCATTTGAACATTAGGAAGAACTTCCTGATGGTTAGAGCTGTTCAGCAGTGGACTATGCTGCCATGGAGGGTGGTGGAGTCTCCTTCTTTGGAGGTTTTTAAGCAGAGGCTGGATGGCCATCTGCCAGGGGTACATTGATGGGGGTTCCTGCATGGCAGGGGGTTGGACTGGATGGCCCTTGAGGTCTCTTCCAAATCTATGATGCTATGATTCTGTGACCTCAGCTGGACCTGGACCAGCAACAGAAAATGGGCAGTTTTAATTCATTCCCAAGTACATTTCATGGGTCTTGAAGGATCCCTGGAATTGGAGTGGGGTAGGAAGAAGTTTTTAATTGCCCCTAAACAACCTAAGGACAGCTGTGCCTGATGACATCATCTACATTGCACGGCATAGCTCCACCAACAGGATGTCAGACCATATCTCCTTCAAGCCCAGGATTTTGTACCTGGTCACCTTAGCAAATAAAGTCATGCTGCTTTCAAGCAATGCTGCTGTTTCTCACCTGGGATAACTTGTACTTGGTTCTACAATTGTTCTGTAATTGAAGAAAAGGGATTTGATGAAGATAGCCTTTGGGCTGCTAAATATGATAGTGGACTCGGGGCTTTGTTATATGGAACTGTTCCACAATAAAAGTTTCGAAAGTAAATGTAGTTTAACAAATATGGTAATTAGTATGTAATTTAATTTGCTGACACAAGGCAGAGCTTTCAGATTGAAGGGAGTATCTGATCAGATCTGACTTGACATCTTTCTCCTAATGTTGGCACCGAAGGGAGCTGAAAATAATAGTGAGAAACTGATCAAGCTAAAAACGTTGCCAGAAATAATAGTAAAACACCATTAAACACAATATACAGTAATGAAACAACTCGTTAAGATATGGAAGAGAAAGATGCAATCAGTGACTGGATCATCCCCTTGTTTTATAATCATTTGTTTTTGTCTTTGTTTCTTTGTTTCATTTTTTCCTTCTCCTGCCCACTTTTAAACTGCAGTCTTCTTGCAATGAAATCACCTCTGTTACTTTTAATTCTCCAAAGTATCCTGGATACTTCAATACTTTAGAGAAAATGATTTAGTGTCTATCATAGTGAAGACTGCCTCCCTTAAGTAGTGAACTGTTTTACTAACTAAATTACTAAAGGTTTCTAACGAAATTGATTGAATGGTGATGGGAAAATAAATAAATACACAACTGTACAACAGTTTCTAGTGCTGTAAATATGTTTGCATAGGGATAGCTCCTACTTCTAATAACTTTTTTTTACTACAAACAGACAGTGGGCTGGCTACTTAGGAGCCTTCAATAATTGCAAAAGTTAATTAAAAGTAATTTACTTTAAACACAAAGTGGTTTTCTTGCAAGGGACCCCTGTGGTCACCTCCTAGACATCTCGGTTATGATGTCTTTCATCCCATCACCTTATCATGAATGCTTCATTTTTAACAAAATAAATTAAACAAGATTGTGGTATCACAATGCAAGCTGTTCCTTCTTCTAACTGCCTCAATCAGCTCCTGTTAGCTTAGGGATTTAGTATTTGTGCTTCCAGTTAGTGTGACAGCCACCCTACTGAGCCCACTCGCAAAAGCTCCACACCATCTGTAGGTTCTTATTGCATTAACCAAACATGAACTTAGGAAGGTAAGGCCTCTTTTGCACAGAAAGGATAAAGCTTTGGAAATTCAGTGCACCTTCTGCTATGCTGGGAAAATCCACAAATACTGAGGTTACAAGCTTTCAGTACATATAAAAATGTGTGTGTGTGTGTGTGTGTGTGT